>CM044560.2:10755089-11215089 GCA_024416835.2 Perccottus glenii | reverse complement strand
TGTTTCCTATTTGTTGAACTTTGTTGCTGACAGGTTAGAAAGCAACGAATGTGGAGAAACAACAGTGTACTTATTATGCTTAAAGTTATAAATCATTTTTCATATGCAAATATAGTCTTGGTTCTCTCTATCTTGTTCACACTTGTTAACATCTGTATTGATGAGCACATCACCATTGGTAGGAAATAGGTATATATATATATAAACTAATTAATATACATATAAACTACATAATATATATATATATATATATATATATATATATATATATATATATATATATATATATATATATATATATATATATAAATAAACTAATTAATATATATTTAAACTAATTAATTTAAGAGTGTGATGTTTGTACTATGTGCTTTAGTCTGGCCACTTTCAAAAACATTTAAATCTGACACTGAACTAGAGTCCCACATTGTGCAACTTGATCAGGTTATTGATAAATGATTGATTCATCAATATCCTGACCAATCTCTAAAACAGATGCTCTGTGTGACACTAGCTCAGTGCCTAACAAAGGTCTCTTTGTGTGGTCAGTCCAAGAAACACATGCAATAATCACCTCTTTGACAATTTTCAAAGGTGAAGAGCTCACTAACACACATTTTAAACTAATATGTAAACAAGATTTGAGAAAAACACATATAAAAAATATAAATATTTTAAAAATGCATATAAAATAACTCTATATCTTATTTAGTTTTAAATAAGACATAGAGTAGTAAAAGAAAATAGGTACCAAATCTAGAGCAATCACTTACATTCCTCAGTATTAGTCTGAGGAACAGCAACATCCACAGCAAAACACAGCTGTGAATCTTTTTCTGACCCATCTGAGCACCCGTCTGAACCTGCCTGCCCTTTTCTTCTTTGTGTAAGTTACCAACTGCATCTCCTGAGCATTAATATTACTGCAACACTCAGGTTCAGTGAAAAGCACAAGCTGCATTTCTTGACCACCAGGACATGAGTCAGGGTCCTGAGTGGGCTTTACAAATTCAACATCACTACAACCAGGGTCATCAATAGGAACACCACTGGTACTATTACTAGAACACTCCGGCTCAGGCAAAGCCTCAGCCTCAAAGGTCTCAGAATGAGCCGGTGTCCCAGGTGAATTAGAAACAGAGTTATCAACTTGGCCAGAGAACTGACAACTACTGTCTTCAACAATTAAAATATTCGATTCATCTGAGAGGTGGTGGCTCTCGGCCGTTACCTCACCTGTCTCCTCATCTATATTATGTTGCCTGTGAGAATCAGAAGAAGCTTTGTCACAACAATGTCCTAAAGACTGAGGTGCTAAAACATAGTCTGCTTCAATGCTGTAAGACCTCATCTCATGTTCTAAAGACTGAGGCGCTAAAACAAACTCTAGTTCACTGATGTTGGAACTGCCCAGAGTGTCACGTGAAACAGGATGAACCTGGAATAAGTACTGACTACTACAACCAGGTCCATCAAAAGAAACTCCATCTACCGCTTGTGTAGTTTTAAGAGCTACACTATCATTGACCTGAATTGGTTTAGTCAGTGGACTACCAGCAATGTGCGGGACAGAGGTGCTGTCTGAACTTCCTGTTTGGTCCCTCTCAACTTCTGAGTTTGTGTCTTCTTTACTGGGGTTTGAAACACGCCTCATAAGGTATATACCTTCCTTTGTGTAATCTAACATGTGTTTCATAGTTATAAAGTTATGTTCAAGTGCATCACTTGAAGATATTCTACTTCTATGGTCCAGACACAGTAACTGTTTTAACAGGCTCAGAAATTCTTTTCTGTCCACCAGTTCAATATCAGAGTGGATCGGGTGGTGATTTAAGATAAGATCATCCAGATCTTTGGCATTCTTAAAGTGGAATTGTTTCCTATTTTTCAAAGCAGTGGATGTCATTGTCATCAAACTCCACTGAGGATTTCTGCTTGATGTCTTGCAGAAATATCTGTTGCTGAACAGTCCAGTGTTAATTAAGTCATCTTCTGGCTGACCCAAAAGATGTATAATTGATTCTAAAGTATCATATTCTGTGGCACTAGCAAAAAGGTTTGAACCTAAATATAGAAAGGCCAGGCAACACCCCAAACCCCACACATCAATAGCTTTAGATAATTCAAGGCCCAAAATGACCTCGAGCGGCATATCCCGGAGCCTGGCATGCCATACCGAGTTCAAATTCACTGTCCCTAAGTGCTAAACCAAAGTCAATCATCTTGATTCTGATTGGACTCTTAGTTTTGTCCACAAGCATAATGTTGTCTGGTTTTATGTCTGTGTGAACCATTCCAGTGCTGTGTAGTGCCTGCACAGCTACAAGCATCTGAAAGGCCAACGAACGTATGTCATTCAGGGACAATGGCTGCCAGTTTCTCTGCCTAACAAACTCATGAAGGCTGCAGTCCAACAACTCCAGTGCTATACAAGAGAAAGTGTCAAATTTAAAATAATCAACAAAGTTGACAAAAACTTTCTGGTTGAGATCCAGATCTCTTAATGCCAGTAGCACCTCGACTTCCCTCTCTGTTTCCGTGTTATGACAACTTTTACTCATTTTAACAGCCACCACCTCTGATGTATCAGTGTTTAGGCATTTAACTACTTTGCCAAACACTCCCTTATCCAAAATGTTCAAAACCTTATAAGGTGTGGAAGGCAGAATATAATTGCTTTTGACTTCCCCTAAAGAAATTGAGCTTGAGCTTGAGCAGGCAGACATTTTGACTTACTTAAATAACAACTTAAATTGAACAGACAATTGTTTCCTTGTCTGTGCTGGTTATTGCCTTTGTCAAAAAGTTTAAAACAATTTGAATATAAATACAACCTACCTTGATATACTTTGTAGCGTCAATAACCACCAGTCAACCCGAACTGTGTGTCCGAAAACTTTGAAATGAACCTAATTACCACCAGCCTTTATACACACCATTTCTCTGTGCAGCTATGACATCACATGGAGTACTTTGGTCAAAGAACAAAGTGATGACATCACTCACTTGTTGCCATGGTAACAGTAATTCTTTTTTTTTTTTTTTATTCAAAACTGTATTTCTTACTGAAGGACAATTCTAGACAATTTCCTGCTGGTTGTGTACAATGTGGACTCATAATATGAGTATAAATATAATTATATTACAATAAACCTGGAATCAATAAATGAGCTATTGAAAAATGAATGAATGATCTATATAGTCCAATATCACAACATCTGCCTCAAAGTAGCCTGGCAAGTCTTCCTAACTATTGTATAAAATAGAAACTTGAGTAAGTTTGATTTTTAGGGGAGCAGTGAGCAAACACAGATTAAATTACCTCAGAATGCACATACAACTGAACAGTTCAGAGCAGAGAACAGTTCATTTCTTAGTCCATCTTATATAGAGATCAATAAAAATGAAATTAAGTCCATTGAATATCAACAGGAGGCAAACAGCTCCATCCCACTCCCACTGAGTGAAGAGCTGGGTTCAGGGTTCATCGTTATTATTATTAATTTATTTATTTGATTGGGACAGTGCATGTTAATGAACATATATGAGACACAAACACATGAATGTAAACATGCCAGATTGTAGTCGTAGGCTAATTTTCATCCGTTGTCCCAACATTTTCACACCATTCACCAGAGCAACAATCACACACATTCATACACCAATATGTAAAAAACAGTGAACTAGGTAATTAACAGCCAAACTGCTGAGGGATACGTGCTGTTGACTTATTCAAGTGTTGTATATCCCAATATTACAACAATAGACACTTCAATGAGACACTACAACAACACTCAGATCTAATAGAGCTACTACAGAAGCCAGTCCATTGTCCTAAGTTAATTGGAGATTATTGATAAACATGACTAATGTTGTTTCTGTGCCACGATGAAGTTAAAACCTTTAAATAAGTAATTTATCTGCAGGTGGCCATCCTAGAATATCACTGAAAAAAATCACTGTACTTATTTATTTTAACAACATCTCTGATGTTTCAGTGCATTTGACTTTTGCGCATAATGTCCAACACTTTGTATGTAGCACAGCAGAATATAATTGGTTTTGACTTTCACAGATAAAGAAATTACCTTACCTTATTTCCAGTGCCAATTTGAACTGAACAGATGTTTCTTTCCTTGTCTGTAATTATCTGCCTCTGTAAAAAATGTGAAACAATTCTTGAATTTGAATTCAGATACAACCTACCTTGACTTATCTTGTACTGTCAAACTCAGAATATACATGTATCAGACAGATGGTAAGGAGTTCTGTTCTTGCTTGCAATTAACCAATAACAAAGAGTTGTCAGAACACCCAGGATCACCTCATGGGGCACAATATCCCAGAGATTTAAGGTCCATGACTGCTTTGACAATAGTAATAATATGTGATTGAACTGGAGCCATGCAATAACTGATCTTAACATTAAAATCATTGTTTAATCATTATTCCCATAGGTTTTATTAACTACCTATTGACAGGGCTATAGTTATAGTTATGGTTAAGGTTACTGTTTGGTAGTAGGCTAGACTAACTAACAACACATTATTAGGTGTCAAACATTAATCATAAAACACATATATGTTTATTTTGTATATTTTTTCATTGTGGAGATAAACTAAAGACATCTTATACTGTTAATAAGATGATGCTTAAATAAAAAACTTAACTCTGCCCTTATTCAGCAAATAGCACAGTTTCCTTTTAATGTGTCCACAGCAGCACACATAAAACCCAGGTACTGTTATTCAGTTCCAAGACTTTTGAGATGGTGGTTTGTTCAACAGTAGAAGACACTGTCTAATGCTACATAATTTTGGGCTGCCAGTGTTTCCCTGATCATTCAACACTCACACATGGACAATGGGACAATGAAAAATAATTAAGTTTTATTATAAGTTTTATTTATAATTAAGACAATTTGTTTGGAAATCAGGATGCACACAGCAGTGTGACTTGAATCTAAGATCACAAAATTCTTGTTTATCAGGTAATTTGAATGCCATTATTTAGCATTTGTTTTTTCAGTCAAATCAGGGCTGGCACTCAGGGGCGCAATAACCCAGTGCTAGAGGGCTATGCAGCAACAATTTTGGCCAGTTCTCAGCTCAATATATGGCACAGACCTTAATAGAGAGAGAAAGAGATGTGAGCCTGTAATTAGACCCAACAGATGTAACTACAGACTGTATGTCTGACAGCACAGCTAACATCAACAGCTAATGCTTAAATAAAATCTATTAATGATTCAATGGTAAACCAGACGTATTGCATAAGTTATGTTTTTTCAGCTTCTAGTCATTTATTGTGCATGCTACCTTATATTTACCAGTATTTTACCTTAATACAACATTAACTTAATTAATAAAGTTAGCAAACACTAACCAGTCTGTTAACATTAAGCCTCCAAGTTTGGAGCAAATCTTTGCATATCTTGGTAAACCTGAGATATTGCATTAGTTGTTTTCCAAATGATTGTAATTTATTGTACATGGCATGCTGCCTTATATTTTCCAGTGTTCAGCTCAGTAACTTTGGTTTTGCACATTAGGCTAGCATTAATTTAATCCCCATTTGGCTGCTATATTTCCAGTGTTAGCAAACGCTAACCTCCAAGCACAGACGTCACACTTTAAATCCTACACGCCATCTCCTTTCCCTCTTTCTTTTTCTGTTTGTTGCCCCTGACAGCTTTTTTGCTTTGTCCATCTTTCAAAGACAACTGTGTACGTACCTGCGTGCTCTGCGTGCTCACGGCGCCCCCGCCAGCCACGCCCACTCACAATATTCCATTCCAATGAGGGCACCTACTGTAGCCAAGGCAGACAAAGTCGACTTGATGTGCACAAACACAATGTAGCGAGTAACGCTAAGTGTCAGTTCAAATGTAGTGGAGTAAAGAGTACAAGTATTCAATCAAAAATGTAGTTGAGTAGAGAGTAAAAGTTGTTTATATTTTTGATACTCAGTACAAGTACAAAGTAGCCAAAAAATACTTAAGTACAGTAACAAAGTACATTTACTTAAGTACTTTACACTTCTGCTTAACTGTCATAATTAATCGGAGCAAACAAAGTTTTAGTTTCAGTTTATTTTAATTATCCTAAATTTATACTCGCATTATTACAACCTTTTTATCACCTGGAAATTATCTCTGTGAACAAACCTCTTCAGTCTATGTGTAATTGTTTTAGATCAATGCTGTTGGTGAAGTTTGGGCAATTGTTTGTCTATGCAGCCATGTGTATTGTGTATATTCACATTTTTATAGCTAGTTAAGCATCTCATTGTCAGAGGGAGGAGTTTCCTCTGAAACCAAACCTGATCCATCAGTCCATCAGGTTTGGTTTCAGGTTAAACTCCTCCCTCTAGAGATATAAGCTCAGCTATCCTACCAGTTGTTCTCAGAATTGATAAAGTCTCTTGGAATTAGAGACAAAACGTCTTCACCTTGAAAACTGAGTCCAGATGCTTTTATTTCAACTTTTTTTTCAAGATGTCCTGGATGACTGAGAACCTTCACAGACAAGATCTCTAAATGTATTCAGACAGTGCCATCAACCATTCAATATAAAATGACCAATGTTCTGTTGATTCTTTTAGGTCAGGGCTGACTTGACGGGGCTCTGTGCTCTTTCTCTCATGAAGAAAGACTAGAGTATCCAAGGAAGGCTTATGACGCTGGAATCAGAAATATCAAGATGGAATCCACTGTTTTTGCTGCAATGTGCCGTGTTTGTGGTCTTAAAGGTATAATAGTGAATAGTTGTTGTAACCGCATTGATGATAAACATATGGAACAATGTCTAATGAACCTTTTTTTTTTTTTACTCCTTAGCGGCTGTGATCTGTGTGACATTGCTGAATCGCTTCGAAGGAGACCAGATCCCTGCGTCTCATGACGTGCTGGTGGAGTACCAGCACCTCTAGTACTCGTGTCCCACTTCATCACCTGGGACTTGTTGCATAAGTGTTGATAGATTTAATGTATTTGTGCATGTGTATATATTGTACCTAATGTGTTATTAAACAGTTATTTAAAGTGAAGATTTGTTTTAACTATTGTGTGTGTGTGTGTGTGTGTGTGTGTGTGTGTGTGTGTGTGTGTGTGTGTGTGTGTGTGTGTGTTTATTCATTTATTAAGGCCTTTTATATAAGACTACTGTACAAGAGAGTATCAATATCTGTATCATAATAAAAGTGTTTCTAAAATGTGAACAAACCTCTTCAGTCTATGCGTAGTTGTTTTAGTTTAATGCTGTTGGTGAAGTTTGGGCAATTGTTTGTCTATGCAGCCATGTGTATTGTGTATATTCACATTTTATAGCTAGTTAAGCAATAAAAAGTGTTAATGTTTATCATTGTAATTTAAAACATTATTGATAACATTAAGTTCAAAATGTAGACACAATCAGTTATGCAAGGTAAAAGCATAACTCAAAAACATAAATCTCTTTCACTTTGAACATTGTAAGATATGGTATTTGATTACATTGTTGGCCACAGAGCCAAGGAATGTCCTCTCACTCACCCACTATTACGTATAAATCTGCTCAAACATTGGTTGTGTGCTTTTGATGTAACGTTACGTCGTCTTGTGTTGACCGTCCTGTTTCTCCTTACAGTATATCCACAGAAGCAGTAACAGTTGTTTTGACGTACATAGAATTAGATCGGTCAAATGATTGTATCTTTAAAGCTGACTGCATTTTTGATATATATTTAATTATGAATAAAAGATCACCATTAAAGGCAATGGCTTAGCCTGGTCAGAGTTTGAGAATGGATTTGGTGTCTCTTCGAGGAGGTTTGGGTGGCAGAATAACAGACAGGACCTCTTTGGCGTACTGGCTCTGGTGTAAACCAGCTTCTCGAAGAGCCTGCTCAATCCGTACTCTTGGATCTGACACAATCTGGGGTAAAAACAACACATTTCCAAAGTAAATAACAGCTGGAGCACCCCCCCAAAATTGACATTGTTTACTTGTTAAAGTTCAATACACTTTTATGACTAATCCTTCGCATGGTAAGTGTCTTCTAGCAGACAATTATTAGTCACTGCGTTACACAATAACTCAGTGGTAACTTGTTCTCAACATTAGAGGTCAACACTGTCCTTGACATCAAGCCAGTGTTTTCAGGTAAATGTCTGACTAGCCACCTCACTTACATAATATTATGCACTGGTCACTGTCACCCAAGATAAAGCTAAACAGGGCACAGGGAGAGAGGAGGCCCATAGCAGGCGTATATAACTAGGACAAAGATAAGGTAGAATTTGACCAAATACCCATATGTACAATCAAAGAGTACACTCAGGGATGTTGTTACCTGGTTGTCTGTGTATGTGTTAATAATATAGAGAGGCTTTTGAAGCTCAAAATCATTTCCATTCAAGTGGCGATTTCGCCAGGCCTCAGTGTCTGCCATCAATCTCTCTGGATCTGCTTCTGCCACCACCGCAACCTAAAAAAGACAAAGGAATCCATGGATGAATAAATCTGTCTTTTAATTTTTTAACCAAAAGATGGCAGTGTTGCTTTAACTTATAAATAAGTGTCTACTTTCCACTTGTGGTTCACGTCCACTGACAGAGCAGATCAGTGTAGCTCAGTGAGTTAAGAGCAATTAAACAACACACCTGGTTTCTGAGAGCTTCCAGACGCTTCTGTCTCTCCTCGTCGTCTAGCTGTCGCTCAGCCTCCCGCGCCTCCCTCTCCTCCCTGCGCTGATGTAGCTTTTCTGCCCGAAACTGCACCCTGGGGAAAACGGAGAGAGTGAGGACATAAGACCGAAACAGCTCCTCTTTTCCCGTGCCATGACCAACATTACCTATCACGTCTGACACAGCAGGCCTTCGGGCTGCTGAGGGATTAATGGGCTTTTATACTGGAGACTGTAGCTCCTCAACCATCATCTGCTTTTTATCTCTTTTGCAGCCCCTCGTGATACCTGTTTGTACTGCTGCCACAGTTCATTCTCACAGCCAATGTCAGCACCATTATCTGGTAATATTTCCAGCCTTAGAGAAGCGCTGGCATAACACGCCACATAAACCTGGGGAGATTGGGTTAGACTGAAACTGCCTGCTGTAAAGGTTGTATCAATAAATGATTGTTTGTTTATGCATTTTATGATGTTAACCGATGTGCAGATGACCATAAATACATTTGGATCAATATTTTAAGAGACTTCATAAAGGTTATTGTTTATCTTTACAATTGGCTTTAAGTAAAATGTCTAAATAACAAAGATGGCAAAAGTATGGTTACGTGGTTCTTAGCTGTTTATGAATAGCCAGTGTATTTAAAACTAAAACTAAACGATGGACTGCGTTAAACCAGGACAGAAAGAATAGATTTTAGATTCAACAAAAAACTGACTAAATTTGATGTTTATTTAAAGTGGAATGTATAAATGTAGCATAAAATAAATGGAGGGTTAAACACAAGATTGGCTGATATTCATGTTTTTGTTATAAACCCAGCGCCTGTCTCCAAACTAGGAAGGTCCTGACAATTATCTTTTGCTGCTAATGTGCTGCTAAATATCCTTGCTTTTACAAAATACTGAGTGATCACTTTAAGCCTTGTATACCTTTAAGCTCCATTTTCCATTACAAAGTGATGTCATCAAATACCACAAGAAAGACAGAGGGGGGCTTACACATACCTCTCCTTGTCCTTCTTTGCCTGTTCCTCCATGACGGCCCTCAGCTTAGCCAGTCTCTTCCGGTCCCTCGTCTCCTGCTCCTCCCTCATCTTCTTCTGCTTTAGGTAAAACAAATGCACCTGTGGGGGAATCGATTTGCAAAGTAAAGAAACAAGTTAGCAACAACAAGTACGAGAGCGCCTGCTGTACTCCACTAATGCGACTCTTAGGATCGTCGTGTCCTATTGATTGAGACGGAGCGGAAAATCAGAGAAGTGTAAATAGGGAGAATGAGCTGATATTTCAATGTCTGGGAGACTATTGTGTGAAATCATGTGGAATCCAATGGAAGCTAAATGTTCTCATTAATCAGTGTCTCTCTGGTGCTTTCCTCACAGACCTCTGAGGAGAGAGTTAATTAAACTGCCAGACATTTGGTTTTTGTTGCACCTAAGCGGACAATAACTTCAATCAAGTCAATCAATCAATGGCTCTTTATGGCTGTATGGTATATTAATGGCATGGCACATACTTATTAATCCTAGCCCGTCTAATCAAGACAGTAAGTACAGAAAAATGGAGAGCTCAATAATATTTAGTGTTAGCATTAATCCGGTGACAACAAAAGATTAAGGTAAAGGACTGAAGAAACAGATGGAATGGACGGAGAGACGTAGAAATGAAATAATGAGTTTAATTTGTGTGGTTCTATATTCTTTTCCTGTTCCTTTGCCTGTCAGCAGAAGTCTGATGTAAACAGTAGGCAACAACATACTTTACAATAATGTTTTGAAACCTAAATCAAAATAGTTTTGCTCTAGACAACAACAACACCTGAATGGAACAGTGACACTAACGACTCACCTGAGACTTTAACGACACTCACATCAAGAGTCACATTGTCCTTTCAAGGTAATGACTATGAGACCAGAACAGACTATATAGTGCACTTAATTTATGAGCGGTTTTGGACACTACACGGCTGTTTTTCTGTTGCCATTAGTCACGTTACTCTGGCGTACATGTTAAAAAAACTCTGCTGATAGACTTCTGTAAAAAAAAAAAAAGAGTCACCGATTTAAGATAAGCTATCATGATTTTTACATTGTAGCGGTTTATTGATATAATTTATAATGGATTACGTTTCCACAAAAAGTCAAACTTGTGCCTCTAACACATTTCATTCAAACCTGTTGTGTTCAGTTTAAAGACATGTCACAATCGTGGGGCTCTCCTCTGACAACGCGCAAAGCATTATGGTCTATTTTGGTGAATTTGTTATTACGTTAATACATTAATTATACAGTCATTGGTCTCTAGACATTGGGACACCACTACAAAATGGCGTAATCACTATGTAGTGCACTATATAGTGTTTAGTGTGTTAATTCGACACAGCCTAAGTTTCAGGTCCAGCCCCTCCGTCTAGAGATAAAGCTCAGCTCTTGTATTCAAGAGCGTGCGGCTGCAGGCTCCACTGTCAGGTACAGAAAAACAAATTATGTGCAATTTTTCTTGTTTTATTTACGTTTCAAAATAAAACAAAAAATGAAATAACCACTCTTCATTTAAATTATCACCCACTTAAAAATAATATACATCATTTCACATATTCACTAATGACTGAAAATGTTAGTGTGTCAAAATAAAACTTGAAAAAGCATATGCCCTATATATTAGAACTCTAATAATTCAATTAATTATAGAAAGAGTGAAGAACTCCCATTGGAAAGACTCACTTATGTAAGTGATTTTCTTTTTACAGTGTGGGCCTTTGCACTGGAGAGGACCACATATCATTGAAATGACTGGGGAATTTTGTTGACTCTTGTATTATTAGTAGTAGTAGTAAAACTTTTTTCCACCTTTGTGTGTCTTTTTTCCCTTGAGAAAATCTGCACAACTTAATAAACGCAGATTGTAATAATGTAAAATTACTAGTGTTCATATTATATTTAAAAATAAAATGCATGAAAAAATTAAAGATAGAGTGAAATATCACTAGTCTGCCCATTACAGGGATGAGTACTGAATGAGGAGTATACATCATCAGAAGTGGGGAGTAAAATGTTTAATCACAAGAAGAAAAAATATTATTTTAATTGTCAACATGACATTCACAAAAAACATAGCCTCTAGTATCCACCACTTCGTCACAAAATCACAAAATTATTGAATACATTTTGTGATTGAATTGAATAATGCAGATTCAATAATTTTATCAACTCATTCATGTCCAAAACATGTTTTTTTTAAACAGCGAGTGATATAAAACAAGCTAGGTTACAGTTACTCACTGTGTCACTGTTCTTGCTAGTTAGTACGGACCACATTGATCATCCTTTATAAAATTTAGTAATGAATAATTGATTGAATTAATGGATAAAAAACATTTAATCATAGTCTGGGCAATATATTAAGCAATATTGATGCATAAATTAAAATCAGTAAAGACCTCACTTACTGCCGTGAAAATCGTAACCTCGTGTTATGATGGGGTGGGGGGGATGGACCTGACAGTGGAGCATGCAAATAATTGGGTGAAAATTTAAATGAAGAGTGGTTATTTTATTTTGAAGTTGTTGTTCTATTTTGAAACGTTTCTTACACAGACATCCTATACCACCCAAATTCAATGCTGGTCCACTAAAACACAGTTAAAATCCAATTAGAACTAGCTCAAATCCATTTTTAAACTGGTTAAAGCGTGATTTAAACCCAAAACATGTCCAAATATTATAGCAAGTTTAATCCAGACTTTTAAAGATGTCCGACAAACTACAAAGCCATTCATTCAATTTCTAACACACCTTAAAAATGGGGTTTGAAGCTGTGGCCACTGTGATGCGTGTCACACTGTGCAATTAGAGAAGCCATGGTGTGTCATAGTTTCAACTCAGGTCAAAAACAGGCATCATCAGTGAGTGTCGACTGATTGTAAAAAAGCAAGAGATTATGTGAAAGAGTAGAGCTGGGTTCCAATGATCGTATTATGTTTTAATACTGTTTTATGTGTCATCAAATGGAACACAGAGTTTACACTGTTTTTGGTCAGCAGCTGCATGCTTTAACAGTCAGGCTTAAAATTGTGTTAGTATGAACTAGGCATTAGTTGGACCCCCATTGCTCCAAGATTCTGCTAATGCTCCACAATCCCCCACATTTTGCAACATGCATGACAGAAGTAAATCTAATCTATCTAACTATACTGTATGTCCAGTGCAGATGTGCAGGTCCACTGTGATGAGTGATGGAAGACATGTTTACTTGTTCTTTCTTCTGCGACCTGATGGCAGCCTGTCTCTCCTTCTCCCTCTTCAGTCTCATCTCCTCGGCCTCCTGTTGTCTCACAGCTATCGCAGCCTCCAGCCTCGTCACCTCCTCCTGCTGGGCTCGCCACTGCTGCAACTGCACACACACAGACACAATATGTATACACACAAGAACATGCAAATACACACAGCCAGGAAAAACAAACATGCAAACAAACAAAAAAAAAAAATAAATAACAGGTCATTATAGTTTAGCAGCTGCCTTGGAAAAAAAAATTGTCCAGCTGAGTCCAAGTGCCATAGTGCCAGGAGGTGGCATGAACTTTTTGTGAAGTGTTAAAACTGCCTTTCTCACTTAGCGTTAGCTCTCCTCGGGAACATCTGAGGCTGAGCCAAAGTCTACTTTTTGAACTCCCTCCAACTCAAATGAAATCTCATCTCTCAAAATGAACACACCCATTATTGTGTTCTATTGTGAATACAGCTGTAAATCCTGAAATACTCATTCTAACATTAAATGAAAGTGTGTGAGTGACGGGTTTGTTATGCAGCAGTGGCATGTGGGTTATTTTAAGCATTGCATTCCGGCCAAGCATCAGCTTTAGCAACTCTATCAGCGCGCAGCTTACGGAGGCCTCTGGGGAGCGAACTGCAAATTAGCACGGCTTCACTCGCAATAGCGATAACGCCCTCACAAAGTCACACATGTCAAATACCTAGAGAGGAGAGACTACGCGCTCGGTGACAGTGGATTTAGACCAATCCAGTCTCTAATCCAGTCGCGTTTGATAAAGAAAAAAAGGACATTTTATTAGAGATTGGATTGCAGTTTGAAAAAAGCGATGGGATTCCAAAACACGAGCAGTGTGAAAAGCAATTGATTTATTACTTAGATGCCATGTCCAATCAGAGTCATTTAATGTAAGATCACCATATTTTTAAATTGCACAAGAACGTTAATGACTAAATGTAAATGTAAATGTAAATGTAAAAAGATGAATTCACATCAATGACAACCAACTAAAACAAACAGAGTCACATCAGGACTCTTTTCCTTTTACTGTAAAGGTGTTTAAATTGGGGACAGTCCAAAATAAAATTCAAACATTTAACATTGTAACATGGAGCTACATTGTTCATTTTAATGTGTGCTCATTGTGTCTATTTTATATTTTTTAAACATATCATATGAATAAAATATAATAATATATAATATAAAATATATGTAAATACCTTTTATGCATGTGCTTTGTTACACAAAGTTCTTAAAGCCTGCATAGTTGCTCTTGTCCACTTCTCCAAACAGGAAGTTTGTGCCAGGAAACCTTGACATTAGGTTGTGTGGGGGCTCCAAACAGGAAAAATACTACCCAGTGTCACAGTCCAAAGTTTGGCTGTTAAAATGTAAGAAAGGATAATCTCCGAGATCATTTGAGGTCATGGAATATGTCACAATGCACTGTGAAGACTGTAGCTGTGTGTGTATTTAGCATGTCTCAAGTGTTTTAATGTAGATGTTCAAGAGCTTTGAAGGGCACAGAGAGAATAAAACGTTCATTATTGAAGTTCAACAGTCATTTGTCACTGCAATCTCATTCTCTGTAAATTCAAAAAGGAAAATGAAACGCCATCTTTAAAAAAATAAATAAATACAGAGATGTCAGAATAACAAAAGAGTGACAGGCTTTTTACTTGCAGCCTGCTCTAATGTCTTTGTTAATCTGAGGTTTTTAGTGATGGAGTCTGTCAGGCAGTGCGGCGGCGACAGATATCAGGAGTTTCTTCAATGGGTCAGACTTTATTTTGCTCTGAAACAGATAAATGAATCTGATTCGGTGCAAAAACACACATCCTTGCTGAGGCTAAACGAGGCTGAAAACTGCAATGAACAAGCTTCCCTTTGAGAACAGCCAGACGTCTGCGTATGTGGGACCTCTCTACCGAGTGTCAATAATGGTGTCGTACATTTATAGACTGGACTTTAAAGGGTTCCATTAAGGGAAGTGAAACCGTGCAATTACATATGGCGGCATTATCAGGATTTTTCTACCTGGGTATGATTTTTCAGAGAGTCATTTATACGCAGAGGAGCAATTAACTCCTCAGAGAGTTGTCTACGGCCCACGCACAGCCTCCACCTTCAGTCCATCCATCCAACTGCACACACACACACACACACACACACACACACACACACACACACACACACACACAGAGCGAGAGCTCCATTTGTTATTCCAAACAGCAGCATCGAGCGTGAATGTGGAGTAACAGGGGATCAGCGAACACACCGCGGAGAAGATACAGCGATTAACACAGTCAGGGTGCACATCATCTGAGCGGGGTTAATCTGGAACTCGGCTATGTACATTTTCCAGAGAAAGTGAGCTTTACAATCAAGGAAAAGTCTATATGAGGCTAGAGACAGACCATGCTGCTTTATTACCGTATTGAATGTATAGGCAAACGATGCATGCAAGCTGCCAGGGTACTGCTTTGCTCCCAAATAAGGTCAGGCTGAATCTACCACAGGCCAAGTATCACCCAGAGCTGAGGTAACTAAGTATTATTTGAGTCATATCAACGACAGTAATTATGGGTGTGACCACAAATCCACAGATTTGTCACGAGTCAGAGACACTGACACAGACTGCCATTCACACTCACATATTCACCACTGGCAATAAAAATTCACCACTTCACCCATTTTGTACATGGCACCAGTATTTAATTAATACTTTATGAAGATTAATTCAAAAAGAAATTGCTGACTAAGTCATTGACAAACAGCATTGCCTTTCTCCATTAACTAAAGCAGAAATGGAAAAATAAAATGTGTTTAATGGACAAATAAGTCAAGAAAAAGCTACTGCTTATATTACTATGGCTTCTAGTACTATTCATTTCCTCTAAAACTGCCTTGTTAAAAATAATGAGCATTTGGGCAACATTTATTTAGATTTTAGTCATCTGGTTATGGTCTTACATCAGACTTAGATCGTTCATACTGTTCCCATTGTTGAAATAAATGTCTAATCAGAGCCTTGTGTTGTAGCCACATAAAATAGTACTTTGACTCAGTTTAGTCCTAATTCAGTGGCTTGGTTTAGTCTTTATCTATTTTTGCTCCTGCATCCTGCATAAACAGAATGTGTTTCTAATGCAGCCTCTCAAGGACACAAGATAACAGACGCCTACTGTGTCACACATGCATTATATGAAGCATCTAAATACATAAAGACCAATACAATAAACATAGGACAGATGTTCCGTTTGTCTGTTCTGATTTGCTTTCTCACCTGAGTCTGCTGCTACAACTTGCAGTTCCCCCTGGCTTTATTTACTCATATGGAAAACACAATCACTCATCAAAGATGCCTGGGAGGGAGATATAAGTGGGAGGCAAATGAAAGCAAGGACGGAATAAAAAGAATGGAACAAACAGCCGAGGCGAGAACAAAGACGGCTAATTACAGCAGCCTGAGGAGCTCCAAACAAACAGCTGATGATTGAAAAGAGGGGCCTGTCTTTCACTGATAAATTGTAAGGAAATGAGCAACATATAAAGCGCTCGACTCAATCATCTGTTTTAATTTCACCTTCAACAACAAGGCACCAGTAAACTATGTACTGTATTTCATCTGGAGCCACTTGTGAAATCGAAGAAGAGCTCATATACTGTACTGTATGTGTATGTCATCAGCCAGTGTGTGGTCCTTAAAAATCAGCTGATTTTGATGCAGGGTGTAACAATGTGGGCCTTTCCCAAACAGAAGAGAAATCAATTACCCAGGTTTCATTTCCACACATGAGTCAGAAAAGACAAGAGTGGGCTTCCAGAAGTGTCCAATCACCAGTGACCTTTTAAGATAATTTTTTGGGCTTTATGCCTTTTTTTTGTGTAGACAGAAAAGAAACAGTGAGAGAGAAGGGAATGACATTGGGCCCGAGCCAGAATCCAACCTGGGTCTCCCAAGTTTGTGGTATGCTCTCTACCCATGTCTCTCTCATGGAACCTCTTAAACAGTCCTCGTGTAAGGGCGCCGCCATACAGCGATATTCAGCAAAATACAGCGATATACCACTGTCCACCAGAGGGCAGGCTCCAGAAGCGGAAATATAAGGAGAAACCCAATGGCGACTTTACAAGTGTAAAAATTATGTTTACAGCCTGGTACAAAAGATGGCTCAGGTCTCTAGAGCTAAGTTTTTACAACATGACAACTCTGGAGGGGGTGAATTTTTGATTAATATGTCCGTTTATGCTATCTGAAAACTATTGTTTTACTATGCAGTAAAAGCTGAAAAGCCCGGATGTAACCGCCATTTTATTGCCCTTTCATAACGACAATATCGGGGAATAGGGGATTAATGGACTGATTACATCCATCTGTGTGGACGGGCTCTATGTCTCTACCAGGTGAGCCACTGAGGCGTCCCAGTATTAGTATAGACATTTCTATCAAACCTGTTTCCATAGGATTGGTTCATTGACAACAGCATGTCCCTGCGAGGCTACTGTAGGTGCTCATAGACAGAGGTGGGCGGAGTCTAAATAGATATTCAAGTAAAGTACTGTCACTTAAAATAATATTATACAAATCAAACAAAAAGTCCTCAAAAAAACAACAAACAAATCTGTAACATTAGTAAAATAAACAAAGTATCCAGCAAAAACTGAATACTATTACTGTTTCCAATGCTACAACTACTAAACCTGGGGCCTGCCTTTCATCAAGAAAGGCCACCATCCAAGCCACTGTGCCACCAATACTAGTGTCAGAAAGTTACTCTGGAGACATGAGCAGAAGTAAGATTTTGCCTTTTTTCCTATTTTGTTACTAAAAACTTCTCAAATAAAAAGGTGCAAAGTTTGTTTTCAGAAAATGTACTCCCAATGTGTTTATTTTTTATCTTACCCACTACCAGCGCTTCTGAAAAAAAGGCAGACTGACACTACGACAGCTAAAAATCACCCAAACTTTAGGTAACTAAACATTATTGATATCAGATCAGTAATCATACTGTGATCTCCAATCCACAATGAAATATTACCTCTGATTTATTTATAAACAACCCACTAACCTCATTGCACTGGCACTAAACATTTGATCTATTGGGGAGTGAAGAGTGAACATGTCACAGGAGAGAGTGGTTTGGGTCAGGATGAGCAGCTGCACAAAACAAAGTGTCGGGGAGGCACATTGAAGCAGGAGGAGAATCCATCAAGTCCTGCCGCCGCCTCTTTGCGCTGGCGTGATAAAGGCAGTGGCAAAGAAATATTGGATGCAAACAGGCGTCCATCTGAGCCTCCAACACAGCCTTGAATAAAGTGGCACTTTGTGTAAGAGACAAGGTGAATATTCACAAGTCATGGGTGTAAAAAATAAATAAACCTGTGTGTTTCTTCTCGTGCTTTTATTACTGCCACATAGAGCTATGACGATAAAAGTTGTTTTTGTTGTGCGGCAAATGTATAGGAATCATCACAAGGACTGCTGTTTTTGAAGACACATGGGGAAATTGCTTACGGAAATGCTGCTTTCATGAGGGACTTATTTGAAAAGTGTAATGTCCTATTTCTTAACCTAAACTTTATCATGTCAGCCCACTCTATTTCATATTCTGCCTGAAATGTGAGTTGATGTTGGCACTGTGAAGGAGAAATCCTTCTAAAGTGATTTATTTGTGAGACACCTGCAGCTTTTTGATTGTGTATAAAGAGTCATGTACCAGCACAGGGGAAAGGCTGGGTGCTACTGTGACTAATACTCATCATTTTTAAGCTCATAAATGGCAAAGAAGAGAAAGCTACATTTATAATGCCAAAGTGTGCAGGGGAATCTTTTATCTACCTTTGATTGCAGATACCGTCCATAAATATTAAGACATTGACACAATTCTAATATTTTTGGCTCTATACACCACCACAATGGATTTGAAATGAAACAAACATTTAACTGCAGACTTTTAGCTTTAATTTGAGGTATTTACATCCAGATCAGGTGAACGTTCACCTGATTTGGATTAAATTAAAGCTAAAAGTCTGCAGTTAAAGCACATCTTGTTTGTTTCATTTCAAATCCATTGTGGTGGTGTGTAGAGCCAAAAAGATTAGAATTGTGTCAATGTTTCAGTATTTATGGACCTGACTGTATGTTTTTATTAGAACTTAGAACTATACTAAGGGAAGATGTCTATGGCACATGACAGCAACAACAAAAGGATAGAATATTCTTTTTGTGATGTCTCTGCAATGTCTTGCTGTTGTCTGGCGTCAGATTTGAAAGGGAACAGAGCCTAAAAAACTAAATTTGAGCAGTATTGTCTCTTTTACTGGCACACAATGAAGCTTTTTATATACAGTACTCTTCAATATTTGCTTATAGTCTAGATTCACACATGCAAACCCCCAAACTTTGCTTAAAATTAAAGATCTCAGAAAGCCCCTTTTACATATGTCTCTATTGATATGTCAAAGCGAGCCTCTTTCCACAGCCCTCACCAATTCCTCATTTAATACATTACAATGCTTTTTCATCTAATCAGCCATAAAGCAAAAGCACAAGCAAACAAATTCAATTTGTACGGTGGCGCATCACGGCACATGGATTTGCTCACATAAATAACTTGTGCGAATGTGAACTACTAGCACCCCTCGGAGACAGCCTCATCATGTTTGCCAGATAGTCCTTATTAGCTTGTTTGCATTCACGGCAAATCCCGAGAGGCAACCAAATCAAGAGGTGCTGTCAGACGGACTGGCACAAGTAGTTTGCAGCCTTGTCAGCAGATCTACAGTGGCACCTCAGACACTGCTGCCTGTCTGCTTTTCCCATGTCTCGCCAACATTACACATGTTCCTATCAGGGAAAAAAAGGATATCCTGCTAGATATCACAGGGAAACATTTTGCTATTGAATATTTTTCTGTTGTTTTGAGTCAGTACGAACACAAAAAGCAGGCTACCTTACTTTATCATTTAAACTTTTGTTTAAATGATCAACAGCATTTGAAGATATCGTATTATTATTGGTATAATGGCAGTAAGATTCCTAAATTGCCACAAAAGGAGAAAAAAAGGGGTTCTTTTTTACAACCTACATGGAAACAGGCCTCATCATTGTCCTAATTTGGTGACTGACAAGTGTGATGGCCCATCTCCCTGAATTACCAACCACTGGGGCTAAATTTATGTAGCTCAGAAACATGAATTTCAGAAACATAAAGAATAGTTATTTCTGAAAGTTGTATGTGTGTGTGCATTTGTTTAGCATCATTCCAACCAAACTTTGTGTCATTTTGAAATGTATGTTCCCAGAAACAAACGTTAGGCAAACATGGCACTAAACTTTTTTTGTGGCATTACTGAACAGGACTGTTTATCTACTCTGCCACACACTGACCTTGGCCCGGAGCTGGGAGCAGATGTCCCGCTGGTGCTGGCGCTCTCTGTGGACCTGCACCTCCTCCTGGTGGGCGTGCTTAGCCTCCTGCAGAGTGACCAGGGCTCTGGCCAGAAGCTCTTCCTGGTCCCGCTGCCACTGCTGTGTCACCACCATCAGCTGCGTCTGAGTGAAGTGCTGCCAGTTCCACTTGCGCTCGTGCTCCATCTTGAAAGAAAGCACAGACAGACCATTAACACGTGTGGTGATGCAAATGTATTTAAAGAGTCATAGGCCAAGATGAAAATATGTAGGACAGGAAACGGCAAGCACTGTAACATGATGTGTTTAATGGCAGCAGCACCACAGGGAACAGTCACATCTACTTCTGCTGGTGTATCAAATGGTCCTTCTCTCCTGGCTGCGAAATGTCCTGAGAGGAAAACAGATTCTTTTTCTGTGTGAGGGCCGGTCTGTGAGCTATTCATCATTGTGTCAGCGCTCACAGGGGCTGCATCACTTGGCTGCTCCGTTGGAACAGAGCGAGGAACGATATTCATCTACGGGCTAATAGCGGCTAACTGACGGTGGGAAGGCATTAGACGGCTGACTGGTTTTATTGAAAATGAGCGAGCTGACAGACCCGAGCACCAGAGCCAGTCAAGCAAGGCCTATTTGTTCATGCGCAAGTCGGGAACAAGAAGAAGACGCACCCTGAGTTTCACCCTAATGTTTTTCCTTGCTCCACTGGAGGTGACAAGGAGTGATGCAGACATATACACATTTGCCATTCAGTGTGTGTCTGTACACAGGTTTGTATGCCCCCCAGCCAGCGCGCTTCATCATGTATGTGTGTGGCAGCCTGCACCGCACAGTGTCTGCAGTGCATCTTTTTTTTTGTGTGTGTGGCACTGTTCTTCGTTAAGCTGCTGCAGCCACAACCCCCTGCAGAGTGTTGTCTCTGTGAAGACTGCGCTGCTCAAACAAGAGGGCAATGATTCCTCACATACTGCCAGGAGAGGGAAAAAATGCTGTGAAAGATCATGCTGGCATTTGTGTAAAAAGAAAAATTCTGCTGGTACTTTACGTTTTCCATTTTTATTAGGGCACATGAGAGATATGAGACAGTAAAGTGCCCCGTCCAGTAGAGGGAGATATATACTCAAACCATTTTAACAACACTATGGAGATATTTTAAAGTCCATTAACCCAAGTGGAGGAAGGTACATACAGCAACAAGTGTGGATTCTGAGGAAATTCCAAGGAAGATTCTGAAATTTGTGGGCATATAATTTACATAGCTTGACATTAATGAGATAATTCCGTATTTTATAAAAGGTATTCTTTGCGATACAACAGACAGGAGCAATAACAACCTGCAACCCTTTTTTCTTTCTTTTAATTAACATAATAGCATACATGTAAGAATGTGTCTTAAGATGCCATTGAGGCTTTATTATCAAGGATTTTAAAGCCTCTTTTTGTCTTTTTGCCTTCACTAGACAGGATAGCAGACAGACAGAAAACAGGGCGAGAGAGGGGAACAACTTTGGACAAATGACCCATGCGAGAATTAAACCCAAGCTACCAAGGCGCTCCCATTGTCAAGGATTTTAATAAATGACCATGTTCAGTGTGCTACAGCAAGCTTTCGCCAATCGCATGCTAGTTTACAATGGGGGTCTGCCCTCATGGAATAAGGGACATTACTGTTACGTTGAATCACTGGCAGCAGGAAAAAGGCTATTCCAGTGCTTTAAAACAAGCCTAAGCATTGGCAGTGTATTCACATGATTGTGGAATTACATTGGTTTAATGCTGGATTAGGTAAGCGCTAAACTTTAGTTTCTTTCTCTATTTTTTGTGTCAGCAGATTAGTTCAGTTTTAGTTTTATTTGAACAAAAGAAAGACAGAAAAGGTTGTTATGATGTTGTGGGGGCTGCAGTTGAAAGGTTGTGATGTACAGCTGCTAATGAGGCCATAGAAATTTTTTCTTTCACAACCACTACCAAAGCTACATCTGGGAAAAAAATACATAATGTTCATAGTTTGGGGGCGCAGTGGCTCAGTGGTAGAGCGGTTGTCCCTTAACTGGAAGGCTGGCGGTCTCCACACAGTTCATACTGCCGTTGTGTCCTTGGGCAAGACACTTAACCCACCTTGCCTCAGTGGTGTTCCAGCTGTGACACTGGTGAACGGAAGCTTAATGTAAGTCGCTTTGGATAAAACCGTTTGCTAAATGAATAAATGTAAATGTCAAAGTACGCACATATTTATTTTGACATATGCTATTTATTTTATTCTAATTTTTACATCTTTACAACCCCTGAAGTTAGTAGTCATGTGTTTCTAAGTACATCAATCCGGCCTTTTGGACCAAAACACCATAATATCTCAGCAACTTACAAATACAGTAGTATATGGACATTGATGTAACTTCATGTTTTAGAGATGTTTAAAATTTATTCTTACTGGCCTCATTTACAGTTGTACATGTTTAGTGTCTGTGGTATTGCTTCTGTCTGTTTCTCTAAAGTGGGAGTGTGCAACCAACCATCTACTGCAGTAATGCTTTAACTATCCATGAGCACCCAATAATACAACATAATCCCTTTAATACGGCTAAGCAAGTTAATTGCAGTAAAATGTACATAAATCTAAATATCACTAAATACCAATGAAATATTTATCTTTGTCTTTTTTCCTATAAAGGCTAAAAGTTCTAAACATAGGCTGCGCTGATATATCACCGCTGCTGTTAAACTGTTCCACTGCATGAGCCCTTAAACTGTGGTAATATGTCACATCTGCTCGGCAGCTATGAAACACTGCCGTTTTATATTACCCTGGTATTTGGAGACTTAAAAATGAAAATAAAACGAAGACTGTGGGGATGAAATGAATATACAGTAAATTGCAATGAATGGCACCAGGCGAGTCGACCCACAAAAGGAGAAGTGTCTGGGTAGAATTGCAGAGAAACAATTGTGTAATTAAAGTACCAACATAGAGTTTTTTTTAATCGATCTAATTGTCTGCAAAGAGCAATGGGAATTATCTTCCCCACAACAAATATCCATTCAGGATAATCAAAAACAAATTTAGTATGAGATATTCCAACACTTAATTATTAGGGTTTGACCACCTATCTGCAGTTCATACTCATTATATTCCACACACAAGCCAGTTTAATTATGACTAATAGCAGAATTAATTGCACTCTGCACTAAAGCGGTCCCATTTTTTAAATAAAGGATAGAAAAATGAGGCTGCTTTCCTCATTGCCCCCAAAGGCTAAACGTTCACAGCTCTAACCGCAGCACCCGGCCAGAACTGATATGAGGACAGGCCTTTTAGATGCGCATGAAAGAGAGAGAGAGAAAGTGGTCGTCAGGTCGTCATGGTGATGGGAGGCAGCAAGCAGGAGCTGGTCGCCCACAGTGGGTGACATAGCACATCCTGCGACGTGCCGAGTGGATCATTGTCCGAGCTTATCTGCGCTGAGGCTTGGTTCAAGGTGCTAAGCCACATTGATCTAGGGAAGAGCAGACTCACACTGAGGTAGACTGGGGAACTGGAGGCCATTTTTAAGAAGGGTGTGTGTGTGTAAATCTATAGCAAATATATGAGTGCCCTACCTGTGAACCCGGTGACAATTGTGGAGAACTGTCTTAAGATAAAAGCATGAAGCAAAAACAGAACACTGACCAGCTCATGTCTTGTTTTGTCAGGTAAGACTCGTTGCAGCATGTCCATACACAGTGTTCTGTTGTTGGGCACGTCTTGATTGTATTGTGACAAAATGAAAAGGAACTGCAGGTGGTCGTCTTCTGCCCAGCCACAAAATCTGAAAGAGATGTTTAATGAGTATAATGTAAAATAAAGGGATAATTTATTCTTTTCTCAAATGTATTCAAATGTACATGCATAAATACAATAAAATAATATGAAATTACTACAGAGGACCAAAAATGTCAGTACCAGAGAAGAAAGAAATACTTCCATAGGAACATGCTGTTGACAATGACCAAAGCCAGTGGCAGTTGAGCAAATAATGAGTTTGCCTCTTTCACTGGAGTGGTTACAGGTCAACTAAGGTTTGGTCCAGGTAACCCCCAAAAAACCAACTTAATACATTTTTATGGACTCGTATTTATTTGCAACCAGTTCTGCTGATTTCATGAAATAAGAGCTGTATGACACCATAGATTATAAACATTAATAAAGTAATGAAAAAAATATATACAATTTAGCATGTTTTCTCTTGGAGTAAGACAAGAACAAGTGATACTTTGTTGAAAAAAATTAAAACCTGTTTTGTTTTTTCCATGTTTTTTCCATCAGTCGCAAATAAAGATCATACCCTATTTATCATTTAGTCAGCACACTTCAATGTTAAGCTACACCTTTTTGAAAGCAGACCACACAGACCAAAGCAACCTCAAAGTAGTTTGGTATGCTTTTTGATGTTTTGGACCCTTTATGGTATAGATACTTACCCATTCTGGCTCAACTCATACTGTACCGCTCCAGTGGAAACAAGGCGTTTAAAGATTTAGAAACAAAATCCAAATAACTGTGACATTTACAAAAATGTCCTAAAAAGTGTTTTAAAAAAGTGTTAAAAAAAAAAGAAAAGAAAGAATGTGCTTCTTCTTCAGCAGTGCTCAGTTTGTTTCCACTGGGTTATGTGAGGCTTCAAATGTCACATTTTTAAGATAAAGGTAAATGCTCTGTAATTTTGACAACACACTAGATAGAGTAAATAATAATATGCACATTAAATGTCAAGCAAGAGCATCTAATAAAGTGTTGTACAGTAGCAACAGCATAGATAAAACATATGCCAATATAATATTCAGCAACCAACCTACATACATTAAAGAATTAACTTGATATAAATTTCACAAGATCTCCTGGAATAATGGAAGGCATGTCTTGTACTTGGGCCTGTAAATGACTGGAACAGGCCGACATTACTTTTACACGCCACAATAGCTACAAAACTTCTTTCATTACAGAGAAAAGATACTTAAAAAGTGGGAAACAACCAAACTTTCCACCCTACAGCCCACCTGTCAGTTTGATGCAGTTGGTCTCGGAGGCTCTGAAGTCTGCTTTGGTACCTCTCTGACAGCGAATGGAAGGCCTCGATCAGGGAGGATTTTAACTCTGGGTAAGGACATTCTGAGTTCAAAACGTCCGCAGGAACGTAGTCTGTGATCACATTATCTGAAGGACTGGTCAATATTTCCTGCATTTTGAAACAGAAACTAAAATTATTAAAAATGTAAAATAATAGTTTGCCTAGAAAGCTGTGTCATGAGTGGCAGGGGACATACCTCCAAGCCCAGAGCCGTAATTTCCACCTCCACCGCACGGTATTCTTCCTGAAGTTTTCTCGTTATGACATCCTGCTGCTCTTTTACAAAGTTTATCTAGGAGTTTAAAGATAAAACCATTTGAAAAGAAATGTGTGGGCTTTGACAATGTAATGGCATATTATAATATGTCATAAAAACTGAAACAATGTGCTAAGCCAGAAGCAATAAAGCTTCTTCTTCTATAATATTAATAATGAGCACAGTGGTTAAGTGGTAGAGAGGTCGTCCTATACCCGGAAGGTTGGCGGTTCAAATCTTGCTCTCCC
Organism: Perccottus glenii; assembly: GCA_024416835.2. Classification (NCBI taxonomy): domain Eukaryota; kingdom Metazoa; phylum Chordata; class Actinopteri; order Gobiiformes; family Odontobutidae; genus Perccottus; species Perccottus glenii. The sequence goes on along the minus strand of CM044560.2, from coordinate 11,189,130 downwards.
CAGTTCACATTGTAGTTGCGTCCTTGGACAAGACACCAGGACTACAGACGTGGCTTACCACCACCAGTGTGTGACTGTGGAGTGAATGAATAATGGAAGGCCTGTAACAGCTTTGAGACCCTTGGTCCCTTGGGAGAAAAGCGCACTAAGTTCATATAACATTTTATCTGAGAACGTTTTGTTTTTCTACAGATACAGTTGTGCTCATGAGTTTACAGACCCTGGCAGAATTTGTGCCATTTTTCAGAAAATATGAATGAAAGCACAAAAACCTTTCTTTCACTCATGGTTAGTGGTTGGGTAAAGCAATTTATTGTCAAACAATTGTGTTTACTCTTTTTAAATCATAATGACAGCAAAAAACTACCCAAATGACCCTGATCAAAAGTTTACATCTTAATACTGTGTACTGTTGCCACCTTTAACATCAATGACAGCTTGAAGTCTTTTGTGGTAGTTGTGGATGAGGCTATTTTCTCAGATGTAAAGCTGCCTATTCTTTTTGGCAAAAAGCCTCCAGTTTCTGTAAATTCTTGCATAAACTGCACATTTGAGATCTCTTCAGAGTGACTCAATGATATTGAGGTCAGGAGACTGAGATGGCCAGTCAGAACCTTCACTTGATGCTGCTAGCCAATGACAGGTCGACTTGGCCTTGTGCTTTGGATCGTTGTCATGTTGGAACGTCCAAATAAGTCCCATGCGCAGCTTTTGGGCTGATGAGTGCAACTTTTCCAGTATATTCTGGTAACATGCTGCAAGTTTCTGTGCCTTTAAAGCTCACACATCCGCAAAACATCAGCAATCCACCTCCATGTTTCACAGCAGGAATGGTGTACCTTTCATCATAGGCCTTGTTGAATCCTCTCTAAATGTAATGTTTATGGTTGTGTCTAAAAAGCTTAATTTTGGTCTCATCACTCCAAATGACTTTGTTCCAGAAATTTTAATTACCTATTTCCGCAGATCCTTTGACAATTTTTTTTTCTTCATGACTCAGAATACAGAAACATCAGTGCAGCATGGATGAGAGACGCATGGGTCTGTTTGGAGCCAGAAACGCACTGACCTTTTATGCACACACACTGATTACAAGCAAACAAATCACAGGTGAGAATGGTTACCTTTAGTCGCCATTCAAACCGGTTTGTGTCAACTTGTGTGCATGTTATCAGACCAAAATCACCAGGGTATGTAAACTTTTGATCAGGGTCATTTGGGTAGTTTCTGTTGTCATTATGATTTAAAAAGAGTAAACACAATTGTTGGACAATAAATGGACAATAAAAATTTGAAAAATATCACTAATTCTACCAGGGTATGTAAACTTATGAGCACAACTGTATCTGCAGACATTCTTTGAGCCAGGGAGAAAATTGGTAGATAGCCTTTCGGCTTATCCCTTGTGGGGGTCACCACAGTGAAAGTTTGCAGGTGTAGCTTGGCTGTGTTTTTGCGCCGGATGCCCTTCCTGATGCAACTCTCTCCTTTTACCTGGGCTTGGGACTGGCACTCCTAATTTACCAAACCTCCCACACTAACCTCTCCACCACAGAAGAGCTGTGGAGTTCTATTGTGCCCAATGCAGTCAGTGGGTACAAGCAGTGGGCCAGCCAGTGTAGAGGGGGTCATGGGAAAGAAACAAGCATGACTGAGCCAAAGACAAGAGACAAAGTGATCGGCCTGTCCTTAAAGACTTGTACTTACTTCTTAATCTCACCATTCAACTCCAAAGTTTACCCAAGGTCTTTGTAAGTCAAAGACATGTGAGGCACTGATATTAACTAACAAACAAGAGATTCTCAAGTACTGTAAACAAAAATGAGTGCAAGGACAAGAATAAAAGTAGTTTGTTTTACTTTCAGAAGTTGCAGGAATTACTTTTTGCTTTGACAAACTTGAGTGTGCTGTTAAAAGAAAAAATGTCATCACATCTATCTTGGAATGCACTGATATTAACTAATAAACAAGAGATTCTCAAGTATTGAAAACAAAAATGAGTGCAAGGACAAGAATGAAAGTTGTTTTACTTTTAGAAGATGCAGGAATTACTTTTAAAAATATAAAATGTGTTACTGTACTGCTCAGATACTGTACCTGTTGTACTACTTGTTCCCAGTTTGATACGTTGACAGCAAGGGGCTGATGAAGTATTTCACCGAGTCTGACGCACAGGTCATCTCTGAGATGATGAACAGGCTCCACTGTGGCTCCCCAAAACATCTCCCGCTCCTTCTCAAGAAGCAGCTCTTTATCCCAAAGCACAGACAAAATTGTTCAAAGAGCCGCTACCATTCTTCAGTATTACATAATCGTAAAAAAAGCTATCAGTGTAGCCTACCATATTCTTGAAGTGAGAAGATGGCGGTGTCTGTTCTGTCAATTGGACGGATCTGCTCCAAAAAGTTATGGATGTCGTCCTTACTCTTCTTCCTGTAAAGAAAAGGTTAGCGGTATATGGCATCATATACTGTATCAACTGCAGAATAATTTTATTAAAAACATGGAGCGGTGAAGCCGCCAATGAAATTTGACCAAACTATAATTAAAATGACAAATTTGTACATCAGACTAAATAATTACAGTCACATGACCAAACATGTGTCATGGGTGTGAAATACTGGGGATCTTTTGCAGAGAATAACAGACTTACTCAACTCAATTATGCAGTCATCTAAATCTCTTCCTTTTAAATAATATTGTTCTTTTTCAATGGCCAAGTTTTTTTAGTGTCATTAAAAGTGCAGTGGGGATGGAAGGCCCTTGGAAGTATCTGGTGGCAACATTGCAGACTGTGCTTCCATACATAACTTCCCGTTTTTCTACAGCTTTTGAGCACCAACAGTAACCCAGCTGAAACCTCTTATTGTGTAAAGAAGTGAAAACAACTCACATAATGATTTTGCTTTTTTTTAATTTAGAAACAAAATCCAATTCAATCATTTTGAACAGACCTTCTGGAAGACAAATACCCCCCCACCCAAAAAAAAAAACATTTTCCTGTCTTGGGTTAGCGATAGGCTTGCACACTTACTGTATACTGGAGCTGTTCATGATGGACTCCATAACCTCCAGCTTACATTGCAGGAGGGGACAGTTCCTAGGGCTATGACCCCCCCTTGGTGCTAAGGAGCACCTTTGTGTGGTCATTTTGTTTCTCTTTATTTTCTTTTGAGCCCTAGGAATGTGCTGGGCTGTGTTTGTTTGTTCATTTGTTCTTTATGTTCTGTTTTTTGGTGTTTTTTCTTCCTTGTTAAAAAGTTTTAAAAACAATATCACTTCCACTGTGCTCATTTAGGATGGCATTTTCCTAAAGCAGTTTGTCTTCCGTGGGCAGCATGATACAGTTTGCAATTATAATAAAAAAATAAAAATAACTAAACAAAACTCAACAACATTCCATTGCTGAGCTATTATGCTCCATTTTTTTGTGCATTTATCACAAGAAAAGTCAAATTTCCTGTTTACCACTATTCACAATCTAAGTGCAGATCTACAGCCTCAAGGGGCAACAGTGATACCACTAATACTTACAGTGACAGTGACACTTGTTGTTAACATTTATTTGGTTACGTTTTCTCTCTGGTCATGAAGCAAATTAAATTCTTAGTTCTTGTCACATTTGTGTTGTGAAAAAATAATGTTGGCTTGTTTTGTAAATGTGTTGTCTGCACACATAGCCTTCTGTAAAACCCTTAGATCCAGCAATCTTTTAGTCCAAATCGGTGCACTTATGTCTCTACCACTTGTTGCCTCTTTGTTACCTCGTAGTGCACCAGGCAACATGATTATAAATACGGGATAAGCATTACAGAGCTACACTTTGTTGTCTCATGTTTGACAGTGTCTATGTAATCCCTTGGTAATTTAACTGGCTTTGCAAATGCTGCATGCGAGGAGCGCTTGCGAGCAGTGGCACATCTTTATGACTAGGCTCATTACCGAGGCTTGTGTACATCATTAACCTTGGTTGGGGCTGAGACACAATCATAGGCAGGCAAATGCGCCGCACCCCAAAGCTAGCGCTGCCCTTCCCACTTCACAAGGCATGGTAACGCAGGGTGCCCCGTGCCTTGCTTCTGAACACACAAGCCTTTTTTTTACATTATGCCTCGCTTGCCTCAATAATTCAGCATCACAAAATATTTCTTCTGATATTCAGCAAGGCCTTATTTGCCCCACTTTTTTCTGTCAGCGGGGTTTTATCCGCGTCCTTTTTTGCCCTCGTGCTTTTACCGATTTTCCAGAGAGATTTGGCCCAAGGGCTCAATGGGGCTTAAGTGGGATGGGTGTGTGGTGTAATAGTAGATTCAGAAAACTGTTGCAGATAATGACAAGGAGTAATCGAGGGGCTCTTACTCAGCCTTTTGGAGCCTGAGGCACTCCGAGCTCCACACCTGTCTGTGCTGCCGTGATATGGAGTTTTCCTTGGTTGCCTTGGCTGCGCACAAGCTCTTTTGAACCTGTAAGACAATGTAATCGAAGACTTAGCCTTGAAATGGGATACGGTACTGAAAAAAATAGACAGAGATTTGTGGTTGCAGTAAAGACAAAGCTAATAAAAACCCAAGTCATGACCAAGATCTGACTTTTTTTCAAACACTAAGTCAAATAGTCAAACTGTAATTGCCCTGCTCTAGTCAATTCAACCATACGGACATGTTTTGCACTTAAAACAAAAAGGCCAAATAACAGCAGCAAATTAAATAATCAAGCAGAACCCGCCCGACATGCATGGGGCTTATTATTAAGATTGGAAGGGGGTTCTAGGTGGAAATCTTAAATCGCCCATCATTTGTTTCCTTTTATAATAATGAGAGAAGCAGGATCTGCGTCACAACGCACACAGAGCCATGATTAATTGTTCTCTAACTGTGTTTTCATCCACAGGCCACTGGTTTAGATAATTGCACTGAGGAAATCTTGCATAACAACATGGGCGCACACTTAATTTCAAATAAACTAAAGAATTTACAAGGTACTGCTATTGTAGCACACATATCATTATTAGGTTTACAGATCTTGTTTAGGGCTTTTATGGGCAAGGGTCAATTAATTAAAATGTCTGCTCTATAATTTGAACTGCCTCTGTGCCTAGAGTCACACTAATACAGTATGACAGGATCTTACCAATTTATTAAGACACTTACACCAATCAGGCATAACATTAGGCAGGAGTTGGGATATATTAGGCAGCAGGTGACCATTTTGCCCTCAAAGTAAAAATGGACAGTGGTTCAATGAAGGAACAGTGGTGAACCGCTGACAGAGTCATGGGCGACAAAGGATTATTGATGAACCTGGGGAGCGAAGGCTGGCCCATGAGGTCTGCCCCAAAAGACAAGCTACTGTCGCTCAAATTGCTGAAGAAGTTAATGCTTGTTTTAACAGACAGGTGACAGAATACACATTGCATTGCAGTTTGTTGTGTTTGGGGTTGCAAAGATCCAGACCAGTCTGTGCCTCCTGACCCCTGTGCACCACAGAAAGCCCCAACAATGGGCAAGTGAGCATCAGGACTGGACCACAGAGCAATGAAAGAAGGTGGCCTGGTCTGAGTTAGAGTGTTGATTTGACTCCAAATCCTCCAGTTCTGGACAAACAAGTCTGATCCGTGGAGGCCCCACTTCACAACTAAAGGATCTGCTGCTAACATTTTGGTGCCAGATTGCTATATTGCCTTTATAGATTATCCTAGACACATTACTATTCCTACCTTAGATGTAAAAATGTTTAATGTTTAATATCTCAGCCTTAATGTAAATCAATCTAGCTGCACACAATTTATATTATCTTATCAGTCAGATTCCCTTTTTTATTCCTGGCACAAGCTTTGACACCTGTTCATTTAAAACATTGTATTTACTTGATCACAACATTATGTGTTTTAATACAAATGTTAGCCTGTGGTAAAATGACAAATAATACATTTATAAGGCTATAACGTGCAAGTGGCAGAAAGTAACTGGAAACTGGACTTTGGGAGATGTTCCAGGTGTTTAAGTAATAGTTAGCAAATCTACACAATACCAATATATGAATGACAACTATATTCCCAATCAAATCTTCAATAAAGTCCAAGGTTTATTGGCTGGAGTTGCAGAGTATGCAACGGTGCAACCCCCTTTCTGCTACATTTGTTCATTGCTAAGTCAAAAATCTTAGAAGAAGGAGGAACAAATTTCAGGTTTTGCTATCTTCCGAACAAAATGCTGCCTGCGGTGGGAAAAAATTATCTCACGCCCGGGGCAACTCATGGCCATTTATTCATCGTCTATCACCTCACCAATAGGACATGTGCAGAAACCCAGAAAACCTGCCTTTTAGCAGGGCGCCCGCATGAGAACATAGCCAGTCTTATCTAGGTTATGCAGAGAACAGGGTTGCAAAGAGGCCATGGGCAACTATAAAGATACTAAATGTCTCCTGCTATAGTTTAGCCATTATAACACTGCAGGTCTAACCGTGGAACTTCAAACAGTTTTATTGTAGACCACAAGCTGTTTGATGAATATTCATGAAACGGGCTATGTTTTTGTATATGGCACTGATAATATTGCTGTAGCTTGTTTAGGTTATGCAATGTATGTTATGTGTAAATTGTTACAGTATTGTGTGTAGGCTGTATGAAAATAGCGTTATCGGAGACCGGCTATTAAAGACGGGACATCAAAGTTTGGTTTCTTCATTTCAAAAGCTTTTGAGGTTTATTTTCAGAAGAAGCTCTATATCAAACTGTTATGTATTTTCATTATAAAGTGAATGCTTTCAAATAGGACTAACCCTAACCCTAATGTGTACATTATGCTGTGAATGTACATTATGCATATGCAGCATTCACAGCATAATGTACATTACATTTGCCATTTCAAAGACTGGTCTTGACTGAACTTTACCTTTTGTCCAATTAGATTAGACTCCAGTCGTTTTGCCTCCACGATGGCTTGCAGTTTTTCATATTCAGCAGGTTTATATTTGGTGCTGCTGCTGAGGCCATTTTTCATTCGTATTGTCAGTCTTTCTGCATGGATGAAAGCAAATGATATGGTTGCATTAGGATCATTGGAATTGCTGAAAATTTTATCGTTTCTGATGTCTGAAGAAAAGTCTTTATGCTGGCTCAGCACAGAAAGAAAGACAGACAGATAAATAGCACAAGCAAAGTTCTGTGCCCTGGAAAGTCAGAAGTATCTGCATTTGGGGAGACAGTGAGGAGCAGAGAGCTAACTGTGCAAGATTTGAGCACTTCAGCTGTGACTCAGACAGACAGGTGAATAAACACAAACTGAGTTCACTCTGACGAAAGCATCAAAGACCTGACAGTTACCTCAAGAATTCAACTAAACTAGGGGTCAAAAGTGCTAAACAGTACAAAAGGTCTCTATGTCACAAGTCAGTATTGAAGTAACTAGGCACAGTTTCTGCTGACTTACCAACATCATTTGCATTGTGCTTTGTGATAAATGTACGAGGATCAGTCCCGCTCATCACTGGGCTTTTGTGCACTGTAGTCAACACCCTTTCCTGTAAGAAAGTAAAATACATTGTTTAAAAGAATAGACTTAGGTTTATTGGCTACAACATACTATGCTGATGATTAATGATGAGCATTCACAGCATACTGAGTTAACCAGATCATTATGGGTTTATTAAAATTAAGGAGGAATAAACTAGCACAAACTAGATAAATAAATGTTCCACCTGTTAGGCTATATATATATTTATTTTATTTATATTCCCTACATAAAAATGTTACAGCTTGCTATAGATATGAATAGCTGAGAATCCATCAGTTGGTCTGTAAAAATCACCAATATTAAATACATAAAAATGTTACAGCTTGCTATAGATATGAATAGCTGAGAATCCATCAGTTGGTCTGTAAAAATCACCAATATTAAACAGAAAACCTGTCAGGATAGAGGGCAAACAATTTTGTTACAATAGCTAGCTGACTGGGATAAAGCCTGCAAAAATTGTTGTGTTTGTTCTAATTTTTGTTCATCATTGAAATATGATCTCTCTTACAGCGGGTAACAGATGAGAACGGTTCTAAAAAAACGAATTCTTCACAGGAAACGAATATGAAGTATTTTTCAAGTGGATGTAATTATCTAGCGCTAACAACCAGGAATTTAGCTTACCTTTCAGTATCACTGTACAGTTGACAAAATTTGTAACCAAGGAAACTGTCGTCTCTCTCCGTGATTGGTCCATTCATCAACGCGAACCTCCTTGTAGACAACCCCTCTCTGCTGATCGGACCAATCAGGAGTGCTCACCGTTTTTCCACATTCGCCCTGACGTCATGCCCGCTCGCCTTGCCTGGGACTGCTGTGGAGCAGGGAGCAGCGGAGGGTTGTCTCCTTCTTCGCGACTATGGAGCCTAGTTTTACTCTTCCACACGCATGGGACTAAACCACGGGATCTATGAAGTCAAATACTCCGATGTAGACCCGAGCCGGGCTCAGCCAGCGCAACAACAATCCTCCTAAGGTATTTAAATGTTTAAATTGCTCTCATTTGCTACTAACTGCAGAGTATTTAGGTAGAAAACATGTGGAAAATGAAAGCATCTGCGCGCGAGGCATGCATGCGGGGCTGCTACTTCTACTCTGAAAAAGTGTTTTGAAAGAAAGTGGTGGGATTTTTCTTGGTTATTTACGGCTGAGGACAATCTTCTTTTGGGTTCTTCACAGCGGGGAGAATCTAATACTGAGCTAATCTTTCTCTTGTGACCGTTTCATCGCCAACAACGCACACCTTTGAGAGAGAGGGACTTTAAGGCGCTGTCTTGGCTCGCGAGCTAACGTAAGCGTTGGGATGAAAACTTAGCTAAGTGGAAGAAGGGGGTTTGTACAGACAGAGCGGTGTAACTTTACTGCAAAATAGTCAACTCTGACTTGTTCAACACTGTCATCAAAAGCGTGCTGCTAATCGGTGAATGCAGGTGAGCACTGAGTGTGAGAATCCCTGGAATGCGAGGTCGTCGAGGGGCGGAGACCCAGACTGTTCACAGAAAATGAAAACTTACCTTTGACTCACGTTCGCTCTGCATTTAGACCACTACGCCATATTTAATGACACTGGTCTGTATTTTAAGTGCGGGCGTTTCTTTTTTACGTAAACCATGTCTTTACAATTGTGCTATTTGCTTGGTGACCTAGCTTTTTGAAATAAGATGGATTTATTGACAGTGGCCCTTAAGGGGTTTGATTTAATCTGAGAGGCTCTAGTATAGAATGAGTCAACTAGCTTGCCCTATTGCGTTTGCCTGTTAGCCTTGTCAAAAGTTGTCATAAATGCTATCACTCATATGTCCTTAGAGATACCACCCACGCTTTCCCATGTCCCACTTTAAGAGGCAAAATATAACTTGTCTTATAAACTGACTCTGAGGGGAGTGGCAAATGTATTATTCAACTTAAATCCCTCAATGTCATGCTTAACTCTGCTTAAAACCCCAAGGAGTTGTTATTAATTGTTATTAAATTTGTTGTGATGTGTAATATCAAAGGTGACATTTTCTTGTCTTGTTAACTTGAATGATTGTGGTTGGACTGGGTTTTTTTCTGCAGCTGTCCTGCAGGTGTCCCCACATCCTTAGCAGGGAACCGTATCCATACTTTTTTTTTTTATCAACAAAATACAAGGTAGGGCAACAGCAGTCAAACATGAACTATTTCTTTCACGCAGACAGCGAGGAGTAATCTTAGTAACTCTCCTCATGATTCCTATTAGCACACAGACGGGACACAAGGCCACATAGCTGACAGAGTCTGATTGAGAAACCACAAAATAAAATGCTGGTCTAGACTTTTTTTTAGCACATGGAGAGAGCTTTTTTTTTTTGACATTATGCAGCCAAGGGATTGTCACTGTTATTTGTCATGCTCCTTGTTGGTCCTCCCTCTTGCAGCACAAAATGGCAATGCAAGTTGTCTGAAGCTTCTGTGTTCTGATTGCAGGTAATTTAGATACTGTAAGAAAAGGACACCGACTCTAGTGTGTTGACAGTTGTACCAGTGACCACTTGGATTACGGCCATAAAAAAGGTGTATTTCCTAGGGCAGCACAATCTATTGCAATATTATCGATACTTGTCCCTAAGGGGAAATTCTTGTAGTGTTCTGTCCTGCAGCTCACTGATTTCAGACATCCACTCTGTTGTTCAAAAGCTCAATGCAAATATAGCATCCATCCTTCACTACATCAACCAGTCTAATACCTATAGTTGAACTAGCCCACTGTATTAGGTTTTCTATGTGCCTATGTAATGGACATTTACTTTTTTCTTTAAAATCATCGTCCAAGCCACATTAAAAGAAGGTTTCAAAGAAGCCTTTATTGAAAACCTTTTCTTGAATATGTCCTGGAGACTCAGAACCTCCACATACATTTCTCTCATGACATACAGGAGTTGTATTGGTCGAACCGGCAAGCTGTGTGGAAAAAGTTTTCCCACCACTTTGCATAATTCTTGGTAAGTCCTTTTTAACGCAAAGTGACGTCACTCAAATAGCAATCTCTGGCGGGACTTTGCTTCTTGTACTTTTCATCCAGTGCTTCAGGCCAGACATCAAGTCTTAAGCCCTCACCCTTGTGTTACATGTCAGATTAGCTTTTTTCAGCTGTGATCAAACGTTGTTTCTCACAGTTTTTTTCTAGTATTTCAAGTTCCAGTCTTGGCTTTTCTGGCTTTCATGGTGAAAACAGAATAGCTTTTTTTCACTGCCTCTGTGCTCTGTGCATGCATGTGTGTATTTAAGCGCAGAAATATCAAGCTCTTCCCACAGCGAGTCAAGAGAAGGTCAGCGGTCCTTGTGCACAATTCAATCAGTCAAGTGCTTTCACAAGAGAAATGCTTCTGCTGAGAGGAAGTTGTTTTTTGATTATTCACAAACACGTGTTTTTGGTTATTCTTTTAGAGAATATTGCACTAGAGGTTTGCATGTCCTTGAAAACCTTAAAAAAGTTGGTTATTATTGAACGATGTAATACAATTTCTGTTGTAGTAAACTCCAAAGATAACTGCTGGCCTAGATTAGCAATAGGTAAGTTTTATTTATGCCTTTTTCTTTAAAAGATATGATGGGCATACTGAGTCTTGAAATTACTTGTGGGGATAAGCCTTGGCATGTGCGACTGCTTGGGGACAGATTCCTGAAAGATTTCGTGCTATTGTTGTATCCCGGACAGCTAAAGATAATAAAGAACACAAAGCATGTCAGCGCTTCGAGAGATTAGCCGCACAATAGATTTTTTTTTTGTCCAGTAAAATAGCTCTCCGTAGGGCCGATGCACTGAGTCTGAAATGCCGGGCCTTTGATTGTTAGTGTTGGCAGTGGGAACAGCTAGGGCTGAGCTTTCCACTACTACTCCACTACTTGTGCTAAACCCCGTCAAAGCTCAAGCTGCTCACTTCAGCGGACTACCGGAGCTGCTGCAGATTTACCTCTACGGGGTACGTAATACCTTGTTGAATATTTCACAGAGCTTCTCACATTATCACCCCGGTCAATGCTGTGTCTCTTCTCTCATTCTAAAAAGGACTAATCCAGGAGCAAACACTACTGTGATGTCAAATGAGGAACAATGAAGCAAACGGACACATTTTAATCCATTAGCACAGAACAGTTTTTTCCTCTCTTATGCAAATCCACAATCCAAGGTTAAATGGTACAAATTGTACAGTTCCCATTGGACACAGTTAACATTTCAGATACTGGAGCATGTAAAATTAATAGGCCCTGACTTTGTTTCCCGTTTTGTTCCAAAAACAGCCATGAACAGATTCACAGTAATTTATTACATACAGTAAACCCATGTTATTTTGGATTTAAGACAAACATTTTCTGCTGCCGTTGTTTCTTAGTACTTTACTGTAGGTTATATGTGTTTCTTAGTTTAGAATTTCATGGGTTAAATATCTGTTTTGAGGGATCAGATGTCACCCCAAAGTGGCGTGTGGTCTATACGTGGCTGCTGCATGTAGTCGGGAAATGAAGGCATCTCCTCAATGTCAGGTTACATTCTAGTGGTTGTGCAGGGCTACCGGTTCTCAGGCGGGCAGTGAAAACTGAAACGTTTTTCAGGTTTGTATACCTCACCTGCCCCGCACGAAAGCCTGCGAAAGAGCAACGCATTCACTTCTTAAATGTCAAGGCATTTGAAAGACTGCCGCAAAGTGGAATGAACTCATAGGAAAAGGGAGTTGTTGACACTGAAAATGAACAAACACAGTTTGAGCACATGACATTTAAAATGGCATTTTATACATCCTGCATTAGTTGTATATATCTGCACTGTGTCTTATCAAAGCATACACTCTATTTTTTTTATCTGTCACGCTGATGACATCAAAGCTGACAAACCTGTAGCCTCAAGGCAGATGTGCACCCATTGATCCTGGATGAAAGAAAGCCTTCTTTAGTTTAGTTTGCAAACTGTACCCGAGATATACAAATAACATGACTGGTGCATTAACAATTTTCTCATTTGAATAACACCAGACTTGTGTAATATACAATATGTCCAGTTTTATAGTTGAGATTTACCAGCTTTTTAACAATCCAAACACACTATGACAGTAAAAGTTATGTTGTAATGTAAAAAGTAATTACCCATACAAAGGAATAAAAATCCTTAAAATTAAACTCTTGCTGTTTGCTTTCCATAATAAATCCCATAAATAAGTCTGGACCATGGCTCACTTTTGACACTTGGAATCTGTTGTTAGCCTTCATCAACACAGCTGACATTTCCAGAGATCTAATGAAGATGTAATAAAAAGGCTGTGATCGAGGGGGGAATGTGAAACCTCTCTGTTGAATAGGAAGGATAATTTAGTTGGAGGTGCTGACCACCATTGACAAGCTAATCCCTGATGCTAATGTCTTGGATTGTTTTCATTTGATGCCACCATTTTGTCTAGAGTCTGCTACAACTGTTTTTATCACCGCCTGCGCTTTGATGCTTGTCATATTGTTGTAGGTTGCGATTTATATTGTCTAAAACAGCCATTATCAGCAGGTGTGACAAGAGTGAGATAAGAACTTAGTGTAGATTATTTTCAAGTGGTTCTATCAAGCTTCTATGCTACGGTCCGAGCAATATTTGCTCCAATTGTCCTAAATTTTGGACACTTTAAAATTACAATTGGAGATTGCTCATCTTTTCGATTGTGTCTCACCGTGCAACCATAACTACAGATTTAAAGCCATGACAAAGGATCTCTTTCCACAGCTTCTTATTTGCCTGTTAGTGGACACTGAGTGGTGGTGACACTGACCAGCATTTAGTGCAACATATGTGGCACTAAGTGGCTAACTTTGCTAAACACAAATGCTAAAGTCTCATTGGACAGTTTCAGCTTGATGTGTTGGTTGTATTCTACGTCTTGGCTTAAAATACTGAATGATTATAGCTAGAATAGTATAGTATTGAAAATGGAGAGTTCAGGATCCTGCTGCCAAGAAAGTTTTAAGCTACTATTTTTGTTAGCAGCATCTTACAAAACCCATCCAACCTAAAAGGGCTCATTTTCATCTCTATACCCCTTTCAACGCACCAGTAACTCTGAACAATTCCAGGTCCTCTCATTTCTGTATATGTTCACTCCCAGGTGCTTGCTTTACCTCAAGAACATTACCAGGCCTCACAGCTGCACTTCTTTTGTGATGTACAAGCCTAAAATGGATCTCCGCCGAGCCGCAAAGTCATCCACATCCTCTGTGAATCATTAGAGTACGACTAAAGACGGAATTTATTTTTCTAAAGAGTGGGGTGTGATTTATTTTTTCAATTAAATCCCGCTTTGATAGATTATCCATGCCGTCTAGCAGAAACCCTACATTCTCCTCAGTCTGCCTGACATTGCGAGATATTTGCCTCCTTGTGTGAGTAAGTGCCGGGAATAACTGCTAAACTATGGTTGTAAAAAACTAAAACTTTGATATCCATTTCAGTCTTCACTCACCTGTAATAAGTCATCATCTGACAATTTCTTTGGCAGCCATTACTTTAATTTTGTATTTTTTTCCAGCACCACGCTTCAATGGGCATTACGTCTGCTGTTACGTTGATGGCCAAGGTACATGGATTGATTTTGCGCTTCAGTAATATCCGTTATTACCTGGCTCCCAAAGGAATATTTGACATTATCTGGAAGGTTATCTCATGGCATTTTTCTTCTCAAGCTTTTTGTTTTAAGACACTGCAAAGATAATGCTGCAAAAAGGACCATCTAAACTACTAAACTAAATAAATGTATGCTTTTACACACTGCATTAAATGGTGCTCAACGCTAAAACCTGGCTGCCATTTTAAAATTAAGCACCTACTTCAAGATAATGGCATAATAATCAGTGTGCGGCATTGCAGAGATGTTACAAGAAATCAATTTAGCCGTTTTTCCTGTGTATTTTATTATTCCAGGTCAGAGCAAGCAGAAAATATCGGTTTGATTTATGTTTGTGAGTGGGCAGAGCAGCCATCGTTTCATAATATATTGCTTCATATGAGTACTCCGTGAAAAGTTGCCATTAGCAAAAAATAAAAGGACACAGCTGTGTTGATTAGAAGTTCACCATGTTAATTATGATGTTTCTGTTTTGTAATAGATCAGAGCAGTAACTCCTCGGCCATGGCCTGTTCGTATCGAAGCATCGAGGAGGTAGTGCCAATATAAACAGGCAGCTCTCTCTTTATTTGTCTCATTTTAACAGGTGTCATAATGCTTCACCGGAACATGAGTTTCCTGTCCTGTTGTGATTCTTTGTTTATGATAGCTCTGGTGTCATTATCGCTGCACAGAGGAATACCATCTCACCATATCAACAGTGCATAGTCATACTTAACTAGCTCAGTTCAGAATGGTTTGAAAGATTGTGTAGCATTCTAAAAAGGGTCTGTAAAGAGGGTAAAGACCTTTTGGAACAGATATCAAGTTGTTGTCCAGATACCAATACTAACACTTGGAGTAATTATAGCACTTAATGCAAACATTTTACTATAAATGAATAATATAGGATAATAATGAGCTGCTCAAGAACTGTTGCCTTCAAAACACCTGCAAAAATGAACATTAAAAGTTCTTGGTGAATATTAAGTACTCATAAATGTACTCTGTATTGGCGAGTGTTACAATTAAATTAATCTTATTCTTGTTAAAATCGTATTGGGACATTGTAGTTTTTTAAAGTAAAACTCCATCAATTAAACCAAACTATTAATTTATTGCTGCAATAAAGTTGATAAATGAAATAAAACTAGGGTGACACTTTATTTGACGCTACACTTGATACATTGTATCTACCTCCTTGCGTAACAAACTGTCATAACATGCAACTACACAGTACATTAAAATCTAATTATGTGTACTTGCATATTGTAGGTAGGGTATGTGTGTACTATGTAGTTAGATATTATTACAGTTTGTTACACAGTGTCACACGTGTATCTATCTCATTAAGTACAATGTATCAAGTGTAGTGTAAAATAAAGTGTTACCAAAACTAGTTTAGTAGTGTGAACTTTTTTATCAAAATATCATTCTCTCTGTGAATTCCAATTACACACACTGTCTGTAAGAATTCTCTCTTTTTTTAATCTATTGCTGCCATTTTGCTGTTTTGTATTTAACAGTGGTTGTCTTATCCTTATACACTAACTATTAACCTCTCCAAGCTCTGAACCACTGTGTCACCCCCAGTTTGTTTGCACAGATGTAGAACCTGGATATTATCAATTTCAGCAAATGAAAATTGGATTTGAGTCAGTATAATATGATTATGTTTACATCCTATTAGACAA
The DNA here is from genome assembly GCA_024416835.2 of Perccottus glenii. Classification (NCBI taxonomy): domain Eukaryota; kingdom Metazoa; phylum Chordata; class Actinopteri; order Gobiiformes; family Odontobutidae; genus Perccottus; species Perccottus glenii. The sequence continues at coordinate 11,173,317 of CM044560.2, read as the reverse complement.
ATTCTGTTATGCTAAGTCATTTTCATAGGTGTTGCATTGTATCATATCTCAGACCCTTGTGAATTTATTCCAGTAAATGTCAAATCTGTTATTCTTCCCAATAAACCCTAGGGCTTTTCAATTATGGAAAAATCATAATCACAGTTATTTTGGTCAAAATTGAAATCACAATTATTTTACACAATCACTCATTGACTCATTAAAATATGTTGGATTTATTGAACAAAACAGTGAATTATCTTTAAAATTAATATATTCAAAGGTATAAATAAATATCTAAAAAAACATATTGAAATACTTTCACAATTGCACGGAAGTGTTGTCGTGCGGTGCAGACATTGTTGTGTGGCAAATCTTTCACATAATGTGTTTTATAATTTATTTAGGCCACAATAACGTGCAAAACAGAATGTGACAAAATAATTGTTAATAATTTCTCAATTACATAGGTTTTGTGATTGTTGGGAGCCGAAATTGAAATTTAAAATAATTGCACAGACCTAATAAACCCACAGTACATGTAATTTCATAAGGAATCCATCAGCTCGTGGCTGTGCATCCACTTCAGGTTCTCTGATTGATGGCAGCAAGAGATGAACTGTCCCAGAAAACTAATCAGTCTTAATGTGGAGTTGCTGAGTGGGCTTGCTGACTCACCTCAGACACCTGACATTGTGAAAAGCCAGAGCGCTGCCAGGAGTTGGACTTTTGTTATGCTAATTTGCCTTTTCACATTTTTTTTCTTTGCCCCCTCATTTCAGATGAGCCCTGGTATTTCTGCCGCCTCTCACTCTCTGACTCTGGTGTGACATCAAATCTAAACACAGTGACTTTGACAGACATCTAATATGCGCAGAGGCAGGGAGAATTTCAATAAACGAGTGCAAAGAGTGGATAAGACCGCAGCAAAAAAAATCTCTCCGTAAAGAAGTGAAAAAATGATTGGTATTTTTAACTTAAACCTTTACAGGAGTTTACACGAGTGTGAAGTGTGGTGCCACCAGATGCTGCCAAAAACCATACACTGCACCTTTTGAATACATTCATTTTCATTTCCACAAATGCTACTAGGAATTTCTTGATAACTATATCAGTTTATTAAAATGCTAATTTGGTGTTCCATCATTTGTGTTCTTTTCAATTTGACCTCTGGAAAAACAGACATTATGCTATAATTCTTTCTCAACCAGTGTTGCATCCTCAGTTTTGTGTGTTGTAATTGTACACAGAAATGCATGAGGCCGTTAAATGTATTCTTCTAACAATGTGTGACAGGATAAGGCGCGTCTGACTAGCGCAAAGCGGTTCCATTTAAAGGATTTACATCCAATCAGAATAATTTATGTCCTTTTCTGTCACAACATATTACTGTCGGGGACACATTGCAAACAGCTGATGTGGCTGCCTCCACAATTCGCATTAGGTTTAAATATTGTCATGCAGGAAGAACAATGTGGCAGGAGAGTGATCACTATGAGAAGTTGTACAAACAAAGTTAGCCTTCTGCTCTCACTGCAAACAGAGATTATTTGGTCTGCAGTCATCCACTTTGAGTAAACAACTCCGGCAAGCAAAAGTAGGAGCAGACGCAGTGTGTACACCCATTTATATGCTTGTGTAGACTGACTTTTTCATGCTGCTCTAGGGTCCATCCCTTGCCTTGTGGACACACGCTCAGATAGGCCGCAGGATATTGCAACACCTATCGTCTGAGGTTCAATGTGTAATGTAGGCATGGGTGCTGCCCCTGAATGTGGCTTTGTGAGTCCTTTTAAAATGAAGGGCACGGTGTCACGGCTGCCATCTCCATTCTGTATTCTACTCACGTGTTAAATCGTGGAACACAAGAAGAGGTAGGTCTTGCTTCAAATAGCCCTCATCATTATTCTGAAGTCCATTCAGGCTAATGATTTATCAGTTTATTGTGTTAGCGAATGTGACTGACTCCTTCTGCTGTTGAAAAGGAGACATTCCTTCGTGGATGGGTGTGTCAATATAAGAAAAACATTTTCAGCTGTTGAGAGTGGAGAAAAGTCAAACAGCGAGGGATTTAAAAATAACGTTTTTTCTTCTCTGCTTCATACTTGCAAAGAATTTGTCACCAAGGCTTCCACACCATTTCAGAGTGACTTACCGGTCCATAAATATTGGCACATAGACACAATTCTAATCTTTTTGGCTCTATACACCACCACAATGGATTTGAAATAAAACGAACAAGATGTGCTTAAACTTCAGACTTTTAGCTTTAATTTGAGGGTATTTACATCCAAATCAGGTGAACGGTGTAGGAATTACAACAGTTTGTATATATGCCTCCCACTTTTTAAAGGGACCAAAAGTAATGGGACAATTGGCTGCTCAACTGTTCCATGCCAGGTGTGTATTATTTCCTCATTATCCCATTTACATGGAGCAGATGAAAGGTTCAGAGTTCATTTCAAGTGTGCTATTTGCATTTGGAAACTGTGGCTGTCATCTCTCGATGTGAGATCCAAAGAGCTGTCACTATCAGTGAAGCAAGCCATCATTAGGCTGAAAAAACAAAACAAACCCATCATAGAGGCAAAAACTGTAGGTGTGGCCAAATCAACTGTTTGTATCATCCTTAAAAAGAAAGAACGCACCGGTGAGCTCAGCAACACCAAAAGACACGGAAGACCACGGAAAACAACTTGGTGGATGACCGAAGAATTGTTTCCCTGGTGAAGAAAACACCCTTCACAACAGTTGAGCCAGATCAAGAACACTCTCCAGGAGGTAGGTGTATGTGTGTCAAAGTCAACACTCAAGAGAAGACTTCACCAGAGTGAATACAGAGGGTTCACCACAAGATGAATCACATTGGTGAATCTCAAAAACAGGAAGGCCAGATTAGAGTTTGCCAAACCACATCTAAAACAGCCTTCACAGTTCTTGAATTAACATCCTTTGGACCGATGAGACCAAGACCAACTTGTACTAGAGTGATGGGAAGAGAAGAGTCTGGAGAAGGAAAGGAACTGCTCATGATCCAAAGCATAGCACCTCATCAGTGAAGCATGTTGTGGTAGTGTCATGGGCATGTATGGCTGCCAATGGAACTGGTTCTCTTGTATTTATTGATGATGTGACTGCTGACAAAACAACAGGATGAATTCTGAAGTGTTTCGGGCAATATAATCTGCTCATATTCAGCCATTGGACGGACGGCGCTTCACAGTGCAGATGGACAATGACCCGCAGCATACTGCGAAAGCAACCAAAGATTTTTTTTTAGGGAAAGAAGTGGAATTCAATGGCCAAGTCAATCACCTGACCTGAATCTGATTGAGCATGTATTTCACTTGCTGAAGACAAGACTGAAGGGAAAATGCCCCAAGAACAAGCAGGAACTGAAGACAGTTGCAGTAGAGGCCTGGCAGAGCATCACCAGAGATGAAACCCAGCGTCTGGTGATGTCTATGTGTTCCAGACTTCAGGCTGTAATTGACTGCAAAGGATTTGCAACCGAGTATTAAAAAGGGAAAGTTTGATTTATGATTGTTACTCTGTCCCATTACTTTTGGTCGACCTTAAAAAGTGGGAGGCACAAATACAAACTGTTGTAATTCCTACAACGTTCACCTGATTTGGATGTAAATACCCTCCAATTAAAGCTAAAAGTCTGCAGTTTAAGCACATCTTGTTTGTTTCATTTCAAATCCATTGTGGTGGTGTTTAGAGCCAAAACGATTTTAGAGTTTTAACGTTTAGACCATGTTCATTATAAGTTTAGGGCCATCATTCCCTTTAGTATTCTTGTAAAATATCCTATCTATTCTATAGTGCAGGGGTCCTGAATTAAAATCAGCCGAGGTCCGCTTAGTAACTTTCCTCACCGTGAGGGGTCCGGAAAATTTAAATTAAAGGATATGTGTTTGAATATAATTCTTTAAAGTAAAGTCTCATTTATTCCACACCTACAGCATTTTAAACAAATGGAGATTAATGTAGATAATCCACTGTTTTCTGTATTTTATCCCTTGTTTACATGAGGAGGATGTTTGAGTGTTTAGCTTTCACCAAACACAGCTCACAGACAAAAGGAAAATACTACAAAATCAAAAGAGGCTACAGCTAAAGCTCAGGACCTGGTGTTTTATTGACAACAACCTGGAATTCTACATATAATGCCTAATACTCCTTTTAAAACATGTGTGAGAACATTTTAAATACATACAAAAAATCATCAATTCAAGCCAAAACATATTTGTTAAACAAATATGACAAAGATGCCTGTCATAATTCAGCTCTTTCTATTGTCATTCCTCTTAAAACAACAAGAACAAGGGAAAATGCACTGAGCATTTCTTTAGCATTAGCTGTTGCCAATAATTAACTGTTACTGTTTAATTTGCAGGTTCATCTTAAAACAAAATTTAGAATAGAAATATTTATTTCCTGTATTTTCCCCGTGTGGGGTAACATTTTAATTAAAATGCTTATGATTAGTTCTGTAACAGGATTTAGGATTCACACAGAAACTGACACAACTTAAGGAAGACTTAACATGTGTCACTCATCTCCAAACCTTTCTTTCACACCTTTTCTGTTTTTAATCACCCAAATGAACATGTGTTAGGTTCAAATGAACGCAGGGGTTCCGTTGTCCGGTAATTACCGGTCATTGGCCGGGAAAAAAATTAAATGTCCGACAAAATTAAATCTCTCCGGTCAAATTGTCAGATTAAAACTGCCTAATAACCCCGGCCCCGCCCCCCAACACAATCTGAATCGACCGTTTGAAAGTTTTTAAACAACATCGCATGTTGCATTTCAAATAAAGCGCACGCCTAACGGCTATAATATAGACCTAAACCACGAACTATTGAGAGACGTTTCAAATATGGCCAGGCCCAGGCAGACTAGCCTTAAAAGTTTTTTTCAGAGGCCAGACGCAAAGGAGGATACTGAATCAGGAACGCCTGAAGCCTCAGATGTCCAGAGCCAGACAGCTCCGCGGCGGAGGCTCAGCCAGACAGCTCCGCCGCGGAGCTGTCTGGCTGAGCCTCCGCCTCCGAGTCTCCGGTCTCCGGTGGTGGCGGAGGCTCCGCCACCACCGGAGAAAAAGCCGAAGTGTAGGGCGTATCGGTCGGAATGGAGTGACAAGTTCCCATGGCTAAGATGTGAGGTGGTAACGAAAAAAATGTCCGGAAAACGAAACCTCTGCCGGTCACTTTGACCGGCACCATTTTTTTCTAGCGGAAACTCTGAATGAACGTGAATGCTAATTACTCACGTTTGAAAATTAGGTCAAATAAGTCCTAACTTACAACAGAATAAAGAAGTTGACAGACAAATGTACAACTCACCACATTAGACGTCCTCACTTTCCTCTGAGTCTTTTTAATCCTGACATGAAAACTGTCCAGTCCTGGTTCAGTTCTGGATTCATTCTCTGATTATCAAAGCAGTCGGGACTAGAGGATAAAGGGCTGTTGTTCAGCTTTGACACTGACAAGGAGCTGAGGAGCTGAATAAATTAAAATAAACGTTCCCTCTCCGTCCATAACGTCAGTGAATCTTCGTTATGTTTTGCCAAGGCTCAGCTTTTAGATTTTAGTCGTTTCTAACTCATTATCAGGCTACGCTAAACGTGTTGAAATTTCCCGCTGCTCTGTCCGTAACCATAGTAACCTGACTGAGGACCCGCGCGTGTAAGATGTAGCTGTCCTAGAAGTGCCGGTTCAAAAATATGTTTTACACAATTCGCTTGTAATTATGAATAATGTCTTGCGGTCCAGATCAAAGCCTCTCGAGGTCCGGATCCGGACCGCGGTCCGCCTATTAGTGACCTCTGCTATAGTGGTTTGAACAATATGATAAAGTGATGAACCAGTTGATTTGTTTCACTGTAGCCACTTTTGACTATAAACTGAGTTAAGTGTGCTGTATAAACTATAGCAGGAGCACATTTAGAATGCACAAGGACGGACGGCTGTTTAGTCTTGACATTGTGTTTACTTTAAGTCTACAGTATTCAAGACAGAGAAAACCTTTTTATTTATTTGGTGGAAGCCTTTCTATGAATTGGATCTGACTCCACTCCAACAGTAGCAGAGAATGTGCTATTCAGTAAAACGGCAACGCCAAGGGATGAGAACTAATGTAGACCTAGATGGACATCAATGTGTCAACATACCACATTACAATTTTAAGGCTTAATAGATTGTAAACAGGAATTAATCCAGGATTTATAGTATGGTTAATGGATTTGTAATAGATAACTGAATACTGAAGAGGAAGTTCAAGCAACAGTGGGAGTGAGCTGCTACTGACCCCATTCAAAATATTTGTCTTTCAGCTAATTAATGATCAGAACTCTCAGAAGTACTTTCAAAGTTATATGTTAAAAATGAGAGTCACTGAATCTGCTTGGCCTCGGGGAAACTTTAATTAACAATGAAATTGCAATAATTTGAGATTTTGGGTTGAATTAACACACCTAGAGTATGCAATACTTGAGTGAGCTAATATTGGATGTATACAGTTTAGTCGGACTGGAGCTTGACAGAGGAGAATAGGTTGATGGCGCGCAATGCTTCAAGCCAGATCCACATATATTTAAATCACCTACTATAGCCTTGTTTCCACTGGGATGGGGGTTGGTTCTGGCATGTTTCCATTACCAAAGTGTCCTCAAAAAGCTTACCGTCCCAATTTGGAGACACTTTCAGGGGCCCAAGCGGGTACGCTTTGGGAGGAACATAGTTCAACACTGCAGTCAGCTGTTTGGATGAGAGATAATCCTCACTTGAGCGATAACGAGAAGCAAAAGTTAAACATTAAACGGAAATGTTTTGTTTAACTAGATTACACCATATTGCAACAGAAAACATGCTAGCTAGCAATACCAACAGCTGTTTCTGGTTTTAAAAATAGGCTCTTGTTTCATGAATTTAAACATTGTACCAATAGTAGAAGCTTGTTAACTTGTTGTTCCACAAATATTTTCTGAAGTTCATTGTCCTTTTTGTCTGGCCATTTGTAACACTGCACCGACTCTTGTGACATCCGTTTGGCTCCATAGATTGTCTTTGACAGCTTCAAAACCGTTTCTATCAGTAATATCACAGTTCTAGCATATCTACCTAAGTTTGGCTAATTAACAAAAGGCATCTTTGATGTTGAATAGATTTTACATCGTTTATCTTTTGCCATTTCACTGTGCGGATTGATAATTGAAGTTGTTAAAAGGCTTCTGGATTTCATTTGTCTGCCCTTTGAGCTCAGTCAGCCACAGAAACCAATGTTCAAACAGCAGTCTGCTCAATTGATATTCTCACTAATGTGTAATTATTTCTCAGCTTCATTTTGTCTGTGTTAAAGTCAGTGACCCAATGTCACTCAGCCTCATGAAGACAAATGCTCATTCTGCCAGCAGACACAATGGGTTTTTGACTGTAAGGGTTCATGTGACAGCAGTCCATTTCTAATAAGGAATGAGGAATACATTTACATGAACTCTAGGTGCTTGTTTGTGGACTAATTTACCTTGTTAGGAGAACATGGTACACTGCACTCTTTTACTAGCTGGAATTCTTTGTAATGTTGGCAGCATGCACATTACATTATACTTAGTAAGTTCAAAGAGAAGTGTTTTTTTCCAGCTAAATTAAATTGTGCATTGACCTAAATTAATATAAAAATTCAACTGTGGCCTGTATGAAATCCACTTCCTGACCTGAGTTGTGTAAACGTGATTTCCCACTAACCCTGTTCCTCGTGCACATAAACAGTCTGCTACTCATATTAGATTTGCCAGCACGGCCCTTCCCTGGGAAAGGTGACAGAACACAGGTGGCTTTCAGTGGTTCAGACAACTGATGGATTCATACGTCGTCTGTGAATGAAATCGTTGCAAAAAACCCGTGTTTGAAAGTGGAACAGTAAATCTGTCTATAGCCCGTTGACATTTCCTTCCAAATGGGCTTATTCTGTAAGATTTAACACTCAGTCGGCTTCAGTTTGCCGTGTGAATAGTGTAACACTGTATTTCCTTTTGCTCTCCGGTGCTATAAACTGCATTTAATTTGGGAGGGAGAGTCATGGAAAGAGGCCTTGTGTAAGAAGATTCAGTGAGTAGACTGGCCCTGAGGTCAGTAGCACACACCACGTGGTGCAAAGAGTCAGGTCGGGGTCAGAGTCTGAGTGTAGTCATGGCACAAAAACTCTAAAACCATGAGTATTTTTTAGCAATATTGAAACTACTATGCTATTTGCATAAACAACATGGACGCAATACTTTTTAAATGGAAGAACATACATTAGTCACAAAAAATCTGCTTAAACAAGACTTTGTTTGAAAGAAGATTTTTGGTGTGTGTGTATGCGTGCTGTCAGTGTGTGGGTAGAGAGCAACTGGGAAGTTGCTTGATATTTGACTGTACTAGCATTACAGCTTAACCAGCTAAAGGCTTCAAGCTAGAAGTCACAAGGCAGTTTGGGATTTGTTATGTAGAGAAAACGCACCACAGAGGACCTAAAGTTAGACAGATCAATCAAAGACTAGGCTAAACTGGGCTGCAAAACCAACATAAAGGTAAAATTCTAATCTTGTAGGCATTGTAGTAATCTAGCACACACATACCGTATTGCTTCAGGACTATGTACTATGTATTAGACTTCTGCTAATGGTAAACAACTTTGCAGCTAACATACCTAAGTTCTATTCAGGTCCACTGTAGAATATTGACTTCAGAACATACACGTGAGTGGAAATAAAGCTGGCTTTGGTGCCTCTGTGGGTGTTTATCTATTCAATGACGTAGCTTGAGAAAGAGTCCATATCTTTGGGTTAGATGTGCTGCACGTAAAGCGATTTTAGTCAAATAAACCCCTAGATAAAAGCCATCCGATCTAAACGCTGTTTGTTTTCTGCCTAGTCAAGGGCAATAACAGTAACAGCACTAATTAGACTCAGTGTTTGAACTGAAATGAGGTCATCCTTTTGACTGTGTGGGAACTTCACTGCGGTTTTCCTCAGGTATTAACCTAATGACAGGCTTGAAAGCTGCGCCGATTGGTCTATACCTGCTTCTCAGCCTCTTGTTCATTCTGCAACACTGTCTCCTGGCTTGACATACCAAGAAACTCCAAGAGTTTAGTGAGGTTATTCTCTCAGCATTTGGAAGCAATAGAAAGCGAAATGAAGAACCAGTCAGCTGTGTGTTTGTAGGACTGGAGTAGGTTGGCGGTGGTGTTGTTATCTTCAGTACTGTCTGAAAACTGCTGAAGCTATAAGCATTTAGGACCTAATGGGGAACTTCAGAGGTAAGTTCAGATTCACTATTTCCCCTAAGGGAGAACTTTTGGGGGTCATATTTGCTTAGCACACATTTTCCTAAATGAAAGTCTAAGCTGCTCAGAAAAACTCATTTGCAAAGTGACTTAGTGATAGTGTGGAATTTGTGTCAGAGGTGAATAAGTTTGTCTCATAATAATGGCGGGCTGTGCTGTATTCAACAATGAAATAGTGAGGTCACAGAAAGGGCAAGCTTGATAAGAGCAGCTTTATACTTAATTTTCTGAGATGAACTGATAATTGTGCTATTGTCAAGCTTTAGCTACACACCTCTCCTTTGTCAGAGACTTCTCCCCCGCTCTGACCGGGTTAGTGACTTTTCAAATCCGAACTGACTCATTCCTGTTTTTGTTTAAACAGAAGTCAGAGAAGGAGGAGTTTTGCCAAGCCGAGACATATCTCCCCTTTTCCTGTTGCTGCAGTTTTCTTTTTCTTTCTAAAAATTATCTTGATTCAAAGTCCTTGAGAGCAGAGGTGGGGGAAATTGAGGCAATGTTATGAATGACCCAGAGAGGAATTTAGAACTAACAGCTGGATACGTGGAATATTCTGCACGTTAGCGGGACAACTTCATGTGTCACTTCATGTGCCGCAAGTCTCTTTTCACCACAGACACCTTGGTGTCTTGGTGATGAACTCCCAGAATACCTCAGGGTCACATTTCTGGTGGACCACCCACAGACTTGTATACTGGGCACCCCTCCCCCAGTTGACAACCTCATCCTTTGCCCCCCAAAAACTTTTAGACTCTCATTGTAAACAATTGGAGCATGTAGCGCACATAAACTGTCTGTCAGCCCGAGCTAATGGTTCCCCTCACCACAGAGAGTGTGGGTGTGTGTATACTGATGCTGTGTGCTTTTATGTTGTGTTAAAGTAACATCTGCAGGATCAAAATGGACTCATTTGGCAATGCAGCAAAAGTATATAACTCTTTCTTTCACCCTGAGGTCGCTATAATGTAAAATTATTCTGGCCAATTTTAAAGCGGTGTGTAATGTAAAGTTATAAAGCTAGCTGCAGGACTGCTTATGTAGTTATTGCAAAGTCAGCAGGCAGAGTTTAAAATTGTTTTGAATCACTATAAACTGTTTAATTCAAATCAGTCAAAAGCTTTAGAGGATTTGTGATAAGTTTTAATAAGTCAAGAGCCTCAGAAACCAGCTCCTTCAAAACAAGTTACTCCATCTGAAAAATCTGATGATGTGACTCATAAATAAATGCTCATATTATTACCCGCAAGTGAAAATTCTTTAATACTTGTTTTGGAAAAAGGGGTTTTGGGTCATCCCTGGGGCTTAATACATATCAACTTTAAATATTGCTGCCAAGTATTGTCCTAATAATATCTGACCCATTGCTCACATAAGCACAAGATCATTACTATTAAAACTAATTTTAATTTGCAGAAAAGTTTGAATGTGACAGTTATTACTTTTCTTATAATTTTTTTCATTGTCTCTCCAAATAGTAGGTTGGACTAGCAAAATTTATCTTGAATATAGTCACATTGTCAGTGGGGATGTCCTGATACTTATTTTACCCAAATTTTCATTGAGCATTGTCTCTAATAAAAACACGGATACAGTATGAGCAATTATTTATTTTCCATTTAAGTTTACATGGTTCCTAACAGGGCTGCGTGAAGTTGGTAAAACGTACTATGTGTATATTTTATTATATTATATGAAGCAGGACTTTTTCATTTGGACCACTGACATTCTTTGGGACAGTTTTGGCAGATTTTGAAAAGAAAGTAAAAGTCTATAAAGTGTTATTGCAAGTCATTCTTTGTGATACAAATATTGCAATCGACAAAAATGAACGGAAACTCAAAGTGCACTGGGTAAACTACACACATGGCAATTTTGAAGTGGCTGAAAGGACAAACGACTCGGATAATTACGAAGACAGACAGCATTGTGGGATTAGTATGGACAGTTGTGAGTAATTGTGATCTAGTAAACTATTCATATTAATTTGAGGTTGACAGCCCAGTGACAGATATTTCTCTTGTTAAGTGACTAGTTTGTTTGGTACACCAGACTGTCTGGGATGTCAGACCTTGTAAAAAGTTTAAGATATCTGTGGCGAAAACAGCGGCTAAAGTGTGTTTTGATATCAACAGCAGGTGCAGATCTGGCAGGCAGTAAAAGTCACAGTGAAATCCCTGTTCCCCTCCAGTCACAAAGCCCCCGTGTTATTAGCCCTTTTGCTTTTGTCTGGCTTTGACTCCGAGTCAGCCATCACTGTCGTTATCTTGGCCCCGTCTGACTCACTGTGTGTATATGGTCCACCTAGAGAAACTTCTTTCCTCCACGTTCGCTCTGTCAACTGATATAATGAGACCATGACTATTTCACTGCTGAAGAAGGAGACAGAAAGAGCCAAAGAGACGGCGGTAACAACTTGTCTTTTCAGGCTCCGGGCTTGTTTCCTGTTTTTCTCCACACTGACCTGCCAGCACTCATCTACTTAAATCCCTGCATCCAGTCAAAAAGCTTTAGTTAGCAATCCAACTCACGCTGCTTGTGTGTATTTTATGTCTCTGCATTAAATCATTATTTGACTCTTATGTTGTCTCAAGGCCATATGCCGTTGGTTTGCACTGTCACAGACGAGGAACATTGACAAGATTTTTTCCTTTGAGCCATATGGCATATGTGGGTGTGTTTGCTTGTTGCCGGTGGTAGCATGTGGCCGCAGCTAGTTGGTTCTTTAAGCATCACTTGTGTGTGTGTGTGTGTGTGTGTGTGTGTGTGTGTGTGTGTGTGTGTGTGTGTGTGTGTGTGTAAGTGTGTGTGTAAGTGTGTGTGTAAGTGTGTGTGTAAGTGTGTGTGTAAGTGTGTGTGTAAACCAGGTGTTTAATTTCAACAGGAGGCTTATAGTGTGGGTCATATGGAGGCTTTTTTTTCACTACAATACTGTAGTCTGTCAAAAATGATTTTCTAAAATCATTTAAATTTACCTAACAGACCTAGTGTAGTTTAAGGCCAGTCAATTCATGATCCAAAATTTATTATTTGAAAAATAATGAATCGTTTCTGACCATAAAGATATATGGAGATGGTTGAATGAAGATTATGGGAATAGAGTGGGAAATGTTTTGTTTACTTGTGTATCTGTGTTAGTTTTGTTATAACTGTAAAATTCATACACTTATCACTTATTTTCCCACAATACAAAATTGTGGGAAAGTTAGGGGTCGCAGGTGACTGGAGCCTGAGGCGGGGTACACCCTGAACAATGGCCAGTTAGTCGCAGGGCTAACATTTAGACATAGACAGACAACTGTTCACTCTCACATTCAATCACTAGGGATACTTTAGAGTTGCCAATTAACCTACACATGCATGTGTAGGTTAATTGGAAGAACATGTGGACACGTGGAGGACATGCAGTTTTGAACTCGCGACCTTCTTGCTGTGAGGCAGGAGTGCTAACCACTCTGCCACGTGCACTAACTGTAAAATAGATACTTTAATAGCAGCCCTAGTAGTGTGCACTGAGGAACACTCAAATCCTGGCTTAAGTCCATTTGCCCTACGATTTCTCCTCTTTCTCACTCCCGATTTCTTTCTTTATTCTATTGTCACTATCTAAAATTAAGCTAAAATGCTGTTCTTTATCTTTATGATTTATCTTTGGGGAAAAATGACAATATCGAAAAATAATGTGACCAAAAATGTGTTTGTATATAAAATCTAATGCTTTACATTTGCAAGCTTTGCAAGTTTGACCTTAAAACACATAAGGACATGGGCATGTTTTGTGTTGTCACAGGAGGAATGCCAGCTCCTGAGCAGAGCCCATTGACGGAGGAGGGGCTTGTGCTGACCATCCACAACAGCTCAAGTGGCCGCAAAATGGAGAGTGACAACACCGCCAACAACATTCTGGCCTCTGTCAAAGAACAGGTACAGATTGCCGCAGTATCTTAAATTTGTGCTAATGGTTTGATTTGCATTCACTATATTCTGTATGCTTTGTCATGACCTATTCAACAGTAGAGTTAACATTTTTGTATTGTGGGAAAATAAAATACATCTCAATCTCAGTTGTCAGTGGTGGAAGTAGTGGCCTGGCTTGTATCACTGGACTAGAAGGAAGTGATATTGAGTTGGGTTTGTTTCAGGGCTGTGATAGGACATGCCCTCTGACTCAGTCCATCCAGGCCTGTCTCTCTGATTCATCCACTGGCCAATCACTTGCACATACTTTCTTCTGGCTGCATTCCATGGCTCCATTTCCTTCTAAAGCCACTGGGCTGATGTTTAAGTAATAGTTTTTTTTTTGTTTGTTTGTCTTGAAATTAGCTATAGTACGCTGCACTCTCTGACCAGCGCTCTAAACTGAGAACCATAAATGTTTGCACCTTTAGCTAATTAATAACAGCTCAATTTTAGTTTTTGGTCACTGTCAAAATGAGTTATAATGGCAAATTAAATGGAAAAAGGAATTGGCAGCATCTGTGCACAGAGCAGTTTGAAGTATAATGGCAATTAATAATGATAAAAAATAATAATAGTCATATTACTACTGTCATGGTGTATTCCTGAAGTTGCAGGAAATGGGCATAAATTTGAACGGTCTAGCAACTGTATAATGTGCTGCTACTTGTTGGTTTATGCAAATTAGCCATGTGCTTTATGCTCTTTTTTACAATACTGTCTGTATTGTGTTCTCCACTCACTAGACCCTTCTACCCTGTCTTTACAGAAAAGAAAGGTAACATTTTGATGCCAGAGAATGTAAATATTTAGTAACTGCCCCAAAGCTTTGGTACGCTAACTTAAAGACTCATTTACATTGCACAAGGGAAATAGAAATTGCTGTGCTACTCTTCTGTTTTTTTTCCCTGTTGGCATTGTATAATTGGTTGAATATTATTTACAGTGCGACAACTCTACTTTTGTTATTGTTAATATTGCAGGCTAATATTCTCTACTATTGAACAGAATACAAAGAAAAGGTTCAAAAGCAAGAAAAGATGGCAGTTGACCTATGCCCAAGTTATATTAAAATGACTGATTAGGATTTTGAAAGGAAAGTGGCTATTGTTTACAAGAGGAAGAATAGATGAAAGGAAGGAGGGGAGCACCTGTCGATGTCACTTCCTCTCCTTGTACACTCCTCCAGTGGCTCGTCCGGTTTGAGCAGATATCCAGGCAGGCGAACAGGAAGAGCCAGTTGCCTTCCGGGGCTTTTCCTTTTTGCTGTTCGGAGCTATGCCACAGAGGCACTGACTGTAAACTGATCTGTTCTTTTAGTTATTTATTTATTATAAGTATTTACCCTATCTGCAGAGGTAAATGTTAGTAGAAGTAGTAGCGTGACTGTGAATAAGATGCAGGAGGTCAGAGAGGAGGCGTTTTCTTCCACTGCTCTGTGAGGGTTTCCTGTGATTGTCATGGGGCAGACCTTTGAGGGATCTACGGCTGTTAGAGACATGCAAGTTTGCAGAGTTACAGCTGCACTCGGCGCTCAGGCATGAGTGGAGTGTTTGGTAAGTATTTACTCTGCTACTTCTACTAATCTTTGTCTATTCATCTTAGCTTTTAGTTTTGACACATTGCTCTCTTGCTGTTCTGTCTGTGCCCAAATGCCCAAACAAGGACGCACATACATTCACATATTATGAGAGCATATCTTATGAGCTTTGTGTGTGCGTAAATATTCATCTGCGTGGAGTTATTTTCTCACCTTTTTAAGCCTTCCGACATTTACTGTGAGGATTTAGGTCTGCATTTACAAGTTATTAAATCCCTGTCTGCCTCATGCCTCTAGAATAGCAGTGATCCACCATGACATATCCATAATTGTTCATAACAAACTCTGGCTACTTTTCTTTTGTTATTTGTCTAACTTCACCACAAGCCTAATACATAATTAACAGGTCAGATTAATTATCCTCAGTATAATTGTGGAGTTAATTTTCCCATTTAACCGAAGGGGCTGTTTGGTAGAAAATGACCTACTTTTTTATCTTTAATCTTAAGTGTAATTGAAGCTCCAGGAGACAATGGCACAGATTCCACTTCGTAATGCTCTTGTCAGTCCCATCAGCGTACTTTTGTGTTTAAAGCAAATAAATAAGACGCATTGAAATTGAGTGACACGTCTTTTAAAGAACAAGGTATTTGCGCTTTTATTTTACTGTTAAGTATTAAACAGCTCCAGGGCATGCTCGACTTCTTTCTCTTTAATTTATGGTCTGTTAAATAAATTGTCTGTTATGTTGGTTAAGCCTGCAGTCATTCTTTTAAAGCGTAGAGGGTTTTGGCTTTACTCTGAGGGTTTTCCCACACTTACTTTAAAAAGCTGAGTAAATACAATAGGTTAGCGTACACACGTTCATTGAAGGACCCCTTATGTCAGGGCTTCCCAACTTTTTTTTTCACCACAGACCATTTTTGTGCATTGCAGGCAGGTGGGGTATTGGACTTGCGTTACATAGTTCACACAATCGAATCAATCAAAAGTAAGTGCAACTACAGAAGTTTCACAGGATTACATTGTCACTGGGTCATTTAGGTTATGATGTGCTGCTAACACATAAAGCAGTAATGGTTACACAAACGTCTATGGGGTTTAAGTCAGTGAGTACATGCACTTGAATATATGATTGTTTTTTTTTTTTTTTTTTAAAGTATTCCCTTCCTGTTTTAGTCCTATTGCATGTTAACATCATATCCTGATTTCAAAAACCGGGTTAAGCCAGTATCCAATTTTTAGAAACCTAGCTACTGAACCTGATGAACTAGGGATACTGTTTTTTGACTGGCAGCAAACTGAGCATGTGCGAGTTTAGTCGAGTCACACACAGCAAAACAAACATTGCGCGAACGGCAGCCACTTTCACACAGCAACAAAAAGCTATTGTCGTCATTTCAAAAATCCACACTGTTATTACCAAAGTGATATTTCACAAAAACTGCAGTTTGTCCAAAACTAGTCTACTTTCTTATGTTAAACAGTTCATTTCTGTGCCCAAGTCTTCACTGGTCTCATAGACTTTTAACAATCGCTTCACTAGTCAGCCGCTGAAGGACGCTGTATTCTTCACAAAGTTTTTTCTAAACCTTGTTCTGCGCAAAGACAGCCCAAGGGCAGGACATGTTTGTCTGGCTATTTTCCGTCCTTCTCTTTTTGGAAATGTGGTAAATAAGCCATGTTCGTATTTTTATTGGCCTTTTAACTGTGTTAAGTTTGCTGTAGTTTTTGTCCCTTCCATTTCATGATACAGGGATACTATCATTTATAATGTATACAGGGATTTTAAAGTTTACTCATGTAAAGGCCATATTCCAATTACTGTCACAACTGGGATAAGGCTCGATAACCATGATACCCAAGTGCATGTAAACGCACTCATAGATAAGTAAAGTCACAATTTAGTTCCGCTATAGTTTTGGGTTTAATTGTGTGGTTATTGATTGTTTAGTTCTGCCTTTAGTCCAGATTAAGTTGTTAGTCTCTGATATACCTTGCCTAGAAGACAAATTATGAGATTTATTTGCTGTGTTGGTGGAAATGTGCAAGTTAGCCATGTGCATGTACATTTTATTGTTAGTTTATTGCTTTTGACCAATTTGTCCATGAAGACTGGATGCAACTGATGATGTCTTTGCTTGATAAGTCCTGAGTTTAGCCCCGTGGCTTGTACTAGATTAGTTTTGTGTTTAGTTTTCTTGGTTTATTCTTTAGTCACAACATAGTGGTCAATGTAGCCAGAGTGGACAGAATTCTCAGGGCGGGGCTTAAAGTCATAGACATAAACTGTGAAATAGAGGGCAGTAATGAGTGAAGTGAGATTTGGTTATCCTTTTAAGTTTACATGAATGAGGATAGAAAGAGTTAGGTCTTGCCCTTGGAAACCCTGTGTTTGGTGTTTTCCTGTTACCCTCTATCATGAGGCTTCGCCCTCAGTCTAATGCTGTCATTAGCTGTGCCTGGACATGCCTATATGTACCACAGAGACTGACGAACAAGGCTCCATGAGCACACCGCTCAATTGCGTTTCGACACAGCGTCTTCCTAAAAACACCACAGTGGAATATTCCTGCTTTGTTGGAGTCCATTACACATTCAAAATCTGTCTGCCTCCTGCTTCTCTTCGGCGCAATGGATTTTTACCCCGTGACCCCATTTTTAATCTGAATGAGGCTCAGACACAAATTTACACACAGACTACAGTGTTGTTTGGGCTGACCTTGGTGAAAGCGCTACAACTCAAGCCCCCTCTTTAAAACTTGATGAGCTGTTGGGAATATTAGCCACTTGAGATACACATGCACTACTCGATCTTGTTTTAATGAAACCATAGTCATCTTTGTGACTCTGCCATTTAGTGTCACAGAAAGAAGTTGGTGTTGATTTTATGCACTTCTGTTAGAGCAAGGTTGAAATTTTCTCCCTAGCCAATGGTCGCATACTCCATAGGTGAAATAAGGACTCTAATTACAATCGACCAGTGATTTTCTGCACTCCTCCTGGTCTTATCTGCTTTCCTCTCCTCAGTGCTGCCGTTGTGACACTGGCAAGGAGAAATCTAGAGATATAAACATTCTGGCCTCGATTTATAGTCATAAAAATGGAAGCCTGGCTCCAGGCAATTACCCCATGGGGGAGCAGAACTAGAATGAGATGGATTCAGGAAGAAGGAAACAGGTGAAGGAGAGAGGACAGAGGGAAGACAAAACACTCGGAGGGTGGTGAGTGAAGGCGAGAGGACAAAAGTGTGAGCATGATGGGAAGAGTCAGCATAGAGAGGCTGTCACCTGTGAGTGGTGCTGTAAAGGGCTGTGGCAGGAGGCTGTCAATGAGGGAGAAAACAAGAGAAGAAGAGGAGAAAATCTGACCCAATGTGTCATGGTGCCAAAAGAGGGAGTCTAGGCTGTCGTTTTGAACCTTGCCCTGGGACTACCCTCCCCTCCTTGTCTGTTCAAACCCATCAACGTCACTGTCATCCTCATCATCATTATCGCTGCAATCATTGCTACTGTCAACAGCACACCCAAAGGGCCCGGCTACTGGGGAGACGAGGTGTACTCTGGAAAATGGAGCCATTGTAAAAATGGCTGTAGTGACCTTGGAATAGAGCTAGTCCATAAGTTTCAAACTAAGCTCCTAAATGAAATGTATTGTATATTAAGAAACAAGTAGATTGTGAAGTTATTATTTTTTGGAGTGGCTTGTGGTAAAATAATAGTAGTTTACAAGAAATTATTCAACTCAAATATCTTTTAGAGAACATTAAAATTCCAATAGTATTTGAGCCCTGCAACGGTAGTCTTCAACAGTCATTAGCATCTTAGGTTGGCACACGTCTTAACAGCACAATGCACGTTCCTTGTAGCATGCAGTTGTGCTGCAGGCATTTCATCAAACTATCTCTGACTTGTCCTGTTCCCCACATTAGTTGAACAGTGAACATTAGCATTATGGTTTAGCCATATTAGTTTTGTCCTTTGATACTGATTAGCGCTGCCAACTCATTCATCTCATTTAGATCTCACCTTTGACTGCAATCACAGCTAGTGAGTGGCCAAAATCTTTGTCCACCACAACTTTCAGGAAATAATAGAAGCATAGGTAAGGACTTTCAGCTGATTCCTGGTGGCAGTTAGACCATGGTCCAGACTGGTGGCTGATATTTTTGAATGTGTATAGGAAAATAAGCCAGAAAAGTTCAACCAAACTCAAACCATACCGTCCATATTGCCTCAATTTAACCACCTTAGGAATCAAAAGCAAACTTTATCTTGGGACAACTTAATTTCAAGTCACTCAACTTCAAGTCAACACATGATATATAATATATATAAATACTAAGAAAAAATGTTGGATACTAGGTTTTAGTTAGATTAGGTTATCTCAAATCACCCCTTGCCAAAATATCCTCAGATGAGCTCACCTAAATTACTAATTCTTGAGTAATCACACGTCAGTGAATTCTTTGTGCCACACAGCCACCTGCAAACTGACAGCAAGTAGATTGCTTACTCATCTCGTTTTGGCCCCGAGCAGTGTTCTTTTTGTCTGACACAACGCTATTGATCCCTCGGTGAAATTGTATGTGCACAAGTCTTTGAATGAAATGGCCGTGTAATTGCACCATTGCAGCATTTTAGATTCTTTGTTCTACTCCAAATAAATACAGACGGCCATTAAGCAATTTATGTTTTGGAATTATTAACCATAAGCATCACATAAGAACATTTTATATTGAATTCCTTGTTGTTGTACCAAATTGTAAAAAGTAAAGTGTATACTTTCAATAACTACTAATAATACATAGAATGGCAAAAATACAAAGAAGGATGTGATCTTGTTCATCGCCACTAACGTGATGTTAAAGTTTGAAATGTCATGAGATCTATTCTTCACTATACAGCTGTGATTTTCTTCACTTTCTCCTCCACATACTGTACAGCTACCCTTCTAAGCCTTTGTTGCTAAGAACCTTTTGTTGTCAATCTCTTGCGCGGCAAGTAATGGGCGCCGCTCTCACTAATGCAGTTGACAGCTACATTAATAGCACTCAGCGCCGAATGACAGTTCTTTTTGTGAAATTTAAATGAAGAAGACGGGTTGCGACTTCCTTTTCATGTTCAAATGTGAGAAGAAGGAATTTCCCCCACATGTTTGTCTGCGGCATCTGTAACAAGTAGCAACACATTACATCTGTACTTTAACTTGACCAATGTGCAATACTAAAGCGTATTTGAGTCTGCATTTTGGTGAGGATTGCTAAATTGTTTGGAAAGCTATTTGTCTGCCAAAGTTGTTAAGAAAATAGTGCAGTTCTGTTTCATTGGTTTTGTATAGAAACTGCAGATTGTCAGTTTTCTAAAGAATGATTTTAAATAACTTGAGTTTCTGAGCAAGAAATTCATATAATCCTGCCCATTGTATTTCCATTATCTGCGAGTGAATAATGTCTCACAATGCTATTTTAGCCTCTTGTCACATCATCAGTTCATCCAGCTGTGGAAGCTAAAGCAATTTTCTTTTGTGATTCACCTATAGCTCGCCGCAGCTGTGGACTACTTTACCTCACTGTGATATTTTTTTTTTTTCATGTCTTCCCAATGTGGTTATTATAATTCTAGCGCAATGACGCTGCAGCCTTATCCCCAAGCTTCAGTGATTAAACAAGGTGACTTTGCAGCAGTTCAAAAAATCCTGGTGTGTTTCCTCCAGGTCCGGACACGAAGCTTGTTCGGAAGACAGATTCTTGTCATTCACATCCCAGGACCAGCTTCTTTTTTTTTATATACTCTCCCGTTGCTGCAGAAATCTTTTAACCTCTGCTGTCATTCTCCCACTGCACAGGAACGGGGGCGTCGTTGGGATGCCAGACTGCGGCGAGGTGCGGTGCTGTTAAGCCTCATTGCCACTTAATGAACAAACATATTTCTGGTAGACTCCCGGCTTTTGGTTAAGAGGAAAAGCCAGCTGCAGTGGTGAATTATCAGAACATCACAATGTGAACAACCTTTTCATTTCGAGCTCATTTCCCAATCACTACTTTGCCACATACTTGGCAGCGCTAACAAGTACTGTGAAGATACCATCAGTACTTTTAATTGAATAGGGGATTTCATTGCCGTGTCACAGATTAAAAGCCATGCGACATATACCTCATCATTATTCTGCCCCTTGAAAATGCTGAGTTACCTAAAACATTTCAGCATAATTTCACACTAAGTACCACATTATCATGATTCATCACAAAAT
The DNA here is from genome assembly GCA_024416835.2 of Perccottus glenii. Classification (NCBI taxonomy): domain Eukaryota; kingdom Metazoa; phylum Chordata; class Actinopteri; order Gobiiformes; family Odontobutidae; genus Perccottus; species Perccottus glenii. The sequence continues at coordinate 11,152,250 of CM044560.2, read as the reverse complement.
AAATGAGCCATGTATGTTACAGAAGCCTTGTTTGCATAAATTAAAATAAAACTCCTTTGCATTGAGACCAAGAGCTAGGGTAAGGCTCCTATATTTTTTTACTTTAAATAAACATAAAGGCTCGCATACATATCACACTAACTAAAACCTAGCAAGACTAGTAAGTAAGACTGTCTGATTTTACTGTATGTATTTGCAAATAGTCTTTTCAAACATGCAGAGAGACAGCTGTGCAAGTGTGATTTGGAAGGTTTGCTTGTGCTTTGAATTTAAATTGTACCTCCCAGCTGATCTTCCATGAAGAGGATGTTTGCATGACGTTGCATTTAACTTGAAATACAAAATTCAGGAGATGTTCACAAAACTATGGAATAAAGAATCCTTTATTCGAGAGTGTGTTACTTCAGTTTGAGAGCTTTTTTTCTTGAAGTGTGTGCTGGCATTCAGAATTACGTGCTTGCATTTATTGCTTTCGCGTTTAGAACCTCCCTGTTGCACTTGAAATTTTTCTTCTCACTTACGAAACTTCTGCATGCGGATTGTTTTAACTCGAATCTTTATGACACTGACCAATCAAATGCCAGCTCTGGCTCCTCACAGGTGCGTTTGCTTCTTGTCTCACGGCATTCCTTAGCAGCGGGTACAAGTACTGGATTCAGCAAGACAACTAATATACTTTCCATATTCTATTTTCATATTTTCTTTAGCCTATATCTTATTTAATAAGCCACACTGTCAAACAAATACATAATTATGTGACATAAAACGTCTTGACGAAATTACAATGTGTACATTACTTGTCTTGGTTGATCCGCTGAGTGCTCTAAGGCTTTTATATGTCACTTAAAATATGATACAGGGGCTGCTGCTGATGTTTCAAAAGTCCAATCAAAAGTGAAGTGCCTCAAACCTGCAAGGACCCAGTGCAGTCTGTTTGGTCAGTGTCAGAGCTGGCATTTGATTGGTCAGTTTCCTAAAAAAGTGCAAGAGGAGAAAAAGTGCTAAATGCGAAAGTATAACTTTGAATGCAAGCACGTAATTCTTAGTGTGAACACACAGTTAACTGTCAAAGTGAGTGAAATCACAGAAAAAAAGCTCTCAAACTGAAGTAGCACGCTCTTGAATAAAGATATTTCTATAGAAAACTTTTAAAGGGTGTATGAGCTGCGTCTGAAAAAGCTATTGACTCAAACAACGACTAGAACAATAATGGAAAAAAGCCATAAAAAAAGATGAGACAGTTTTAAAGGCAAAAATAATTTGTTTATTTAAATACAGGAATACCTGGCTGAAATGAATGCAGTAGTGCAGTAAAGTAAGTGGTGCAAAGACAAAAAATAGAAAAGATCTACCAGAGACCGTTGGGTGTGCAGACCAGGCCAGTAGCAGATGAGGGCTTTATGGCGGGACACCAGTCCCAGGAGTCTACCATCACATTCTTCAGTCTCCACCTCTGGACAATGTAAAGCATTAGTTACATGCATAACTCAAGACCGACATATTAGTATTAAATCCAGAGCTTTAGAGTTTAACGGCCCTGTTCCAGGATTAAAAAGCCTAATTTTCAGCAGTGTGGAGGCATTATAACTTCTTGAGTGGTAATGACTGTGGCAGAGGGGTTTATGTTATGGGCCAGCATTCACATTTTGCCGTTGTGTAAACACCCCCTAAATTATACATTATTTTTTAGCTAATCATTCATTGATAAATGTTTAGTTACTATGTCCACATTAATACATTGTGCATTTTTACTTCTTTTTTCTACTCCACCCTGCTATCTTTTTGAAAGTGCACCAGACCGCTTTTTTTAAATCAAGAATTAATTTGCAGTAAGTAAAAACCTCCAACAATGTGGCATTCAAACCCACTCAGCAGAGCATTGGTTATGCATTAAAAAATATTGAATTATGTATTGAAGCGCCTCCCTGGAATGAAAAGTTGAAGTAAACACACTCCCTAAGGTATAATACACTATATGCTGTATTCTGTATTATTTTTATTATGTGTGTAATATAGGTTTTTATAAGTGCGTAAGTCACTCTTATCTGTGCTGAAATATAGACTGCTGATCTAGCAGCGGGCACCATCTATGAGCCTTTTCGTATGGGTCTCGTATTGTCAGCACTCATAAAGATGACATGGGGAGTGTGCGCATATTATTCGCATAGTCCGCTGCTATGTGTCATCTGTTTCTTTTGAGGACACAACGGAACAGGATCTGAATCAGCTCAGGCCCGGGAGGCTCATTGTAAGTGAAAATAAAAGTACTGCAAGGCTTGTTGGTACAGGAAAGTCCACTACCCATTATATGTGTCCTCTCCTACCTTGCTTTTCTAACTACATCCACACATATCCCTCAAATAAGCAGCAGCCTTGTTTAATAGTCGTTACTGCTGTGCTTGGCCTGACTTAGAGGATCGTTACAGTGAATACGAGCCAAGATTTGAGCCTGCAGTGAATTATACAGAGCACCAAACAGTGCCCCCTCCACTGTTAATATACTGCCTCATATAAGGTCCTTGTCCTTTCACTGTTATGGCACATAGCCTCGTGCTATGACAAGCCAATTATAGATACATTAAATTCAGATTCACTAAGTGTTATAATGAGTAATGCAGATTAAACCGCCATTGGAAACTGTGCTAGAAGTGTCATTATGGGGAAAGCTTTGGGATGTGAGGGTAAAAGAGTGTCACTATAATCCTCATTGCCACCTGTGAGAGACACAAATGTGGCGTGACAGAAGTGGTGCCGTGTTGCTTAAGGACCAGCTATAGATTACAAAAGAGCGGGCCACCAAAGGGCTTCTTTAACTTGTAAAACGTACTTTGACTACATCCTAGATCAGGAATGCCTTATAGCTGTTGAGCACAAGCAACACAAAGTTTTATCTACTTCTCAAACTGCCTCAAAGTCAACAAAATTAAAGGTAAATTATTACAAATAGGACAATTTGTAAGAATTTTATTTAACGTTAATGTTATTTTATGTAATTGGCATCAAGGGTTCTGCTTCTTTTCAGAAAAAGCAAGCCGAGCCAACAGAGATTACTCTTGTACGCAGTACAATAAGCTCAATAAAGAGGACACTGATATTACTCGCCACTTTCAACTAGAGGCAGGACAATATGCCTTCTGTATTGTTACTGGATTGTTTTCCTCATTTGATACTTTATTGTGACAGAGATACAAATATTGTGTTATTAGTTAAAAGCCTATTAGCCCACTAGAAGACCAATTAAATTAAAAATACACTGCAGTGAAAAGATTATTGAACAAAATCCACTTTTTTGTCATACTAGGGCTATCTTTCGACTACACAGATATCATGATATATTGTAAATCTATGTTTGCAGAGTCAGTATATCTATTGACATTATTATTGTGGACAGTGCATCGGAATCTTATCGTGTAGTTTTATGTGATTCCCACCCTTCATTTCAACATTGCTTGCTGCCATTATTTGGATTTTTGAAAGCTATTGTCTTTTTTCTGCAAACATGTGTTATTTATGCGCATGCTAACGGCCTGTAGTCTTTGGTTTAGGGATTAAACCTTGGTTGAGGTAGAAAGTTGAGAACCACAGTGTCATCAAACAAATGAACCAGTTTGGATTTGTTTGGTTTTGTCAACTCTACTCCACAACTGGGTTTGTTTGCGCAACAGCCTCGGGCAATATGAGTTTCACGTTGTCTAACTTGGCTTTGGTGCCCATTTTTTCATATTCAATCATCATCATCTTGAAGTAATTCTGTTCATAGAGCCTCAGTGAAATCTTCTTTGTTTTAAATGATCTGTTGGAAGAGAGCTCCTTTTATTCTCTTCTGCTCTTTGTGTCTGCTGTGTGTCCATGTGTGTTATTACGCTTATCTTTTTTTCAGATCAGCATCAGACCCTCATGCCGGACTGATTCCAGATTTGTTTAAAGTCACAGTGAGATCATTTGTTTCACTGTTCAGTTTCTCTCTGGGTGCATCTGCCGACCACTCTTCTCTTTCTTGGAGGTCGTCTGGTTGAGCTTATTTGCTGTTTCTGTAGTAACATCATCTTATTACTGCCGCTCTTTTAAATCATGTAGCCCTCAGGCGTCACCATTTATTCCTGTGTGACTCTTTAGTGAAACAAGCCTCCACTTAAAACCTTTGAGTTCTTGGTCTTAGTCTGACACCTGTAATCTTTTAGGCTATGTGTGTGCTTTGAAAATGACATTTTTTAGATGCAAAACCTTGTTGGAGAAGAGATTATGGTTAGGTTAAATGCTTAGTTAATTGTGCTATTCATTTGCAGTTGTATTCTACAGCTCTTATATGGGTATGCATGTTTCCTTTATTAAAGTAAGAATTGAAAGACGGATGATTGCTCCTGTGGCTAAATCTCTCAGCTGGGGTTACGTGTCATCGAGGATTGATGGCTCAGTTCTTGTAAGTAAATCAGCATTATGGTCGCTCAGTCTCTGTCTTCTCACAGAAGACAGAGACTGAAATCTCAAAATGCTGGAATGATCACTGTTTTTTTTCCCAGAGAGTCTGCCTCATAACGCTGGTCCAGGCTGAATGATAATAATGATGATGATAACCGTGTAAAAAAAAAAAAAAGAATAGAATCTTCAATATGCAAGGAGATAATGCAGTCTGGCAAAAGCAGCCTCTAAAATGAGAAAATGTGTTATGAATGTCAAGAAAAGATCGTAATAAATGTAGTGTATATGAAGGAACCATATTTGTTTTTTTGATGAATGGAAATATTGTAATGAATGCCAATATGCAATACTCTCATCTCCCTCTAGCAACTAAAGTTATTAAAAATATATAAAATATGCATTGTATTTGTTAGCCTACTATTTCATTATTAAGCTTTTATTTTTAAAGGAGCGTTCTACACAGAAAAATATTTTTGAAACAATAATTTATGATACATTTAAACTTCAATACAAATACATTTCTAAAAATCAACATGGCCTAAGTTTTTATTTACCTGAAACCAGCTTTAAAGTTGTATAAGCAAGAGCACTGATGATAAAATAGGTGGCCATTTTAAAAATAGACTGATCTGCTGACTGTGGTTAGCATGTTAGCCATACTGACTTAATCAACAATTTTTTCCTATTCTTTTTAGATATACAGTAGATAGATTTATGAATGTCATGCTTCTAGAATAAATATGAAAAGCATGCTAGTCACAACGTTAGCTGTAGCTAGCGTATGATGACAATGGCTAAAGATCATAAGGCGTGGACTACATTGTAGAGGGTACCACTCTGGGATGACAATTACTGCGTTAACAGGAGTCTGTCTTCATCATTCTTATCTTTAAGAGGAAGCTTTCAGAGTATATCTTCGAAGCTAGCAGCAGGCGATAGAGCTGTCAATCACTGCGGTCAGAAGTTATGCATTGAAGGTAACCTTGGGTAGATCTGTGACAATAATGGAGCAATATTCTAAAGGAGCTTCAGAACATGATCATTCATAACCAGATTTATGACTGTAAAAGAATGCTGGTTTGTATTTTGTGATGGTTAAATAGAGTCAACCATCACTTTCGCATAAACTTTCTTGTCATTACCTGATCACCCTGTTCATTGTTCATCTACAATCTCACCCATAAGACCTGGCATTAAAATTCAGACAAAGGGATTAAATCTAATGTGGCCAGGGTGAGGGCAGTAAATGTGGAGAAGGCCTGTTTCGCATTTATATGGACTCATTTGTTTCTCTTTGGAGGTGTGAACAGCTATGCATTTTTATTGCTCCTATAGAAATTACGTTTTTAGGTAACTAAAAGATGGATTTTAATAGCAGATCTGAAGGAAGCCTATGTCTGTACAACAAAGGTGTACTAGGTATGATTTATTTGGTGTTTTTTCTTGAAATGCTCTTGCAGTTAGCTTTTTAAACAGCAAGCTTTTTGTTTTAAACAACACATTAAAGTTCACATTATTTGTAGTCTTTTAACCAAATCTTGAACATTTTAGTTTAAAGTAGGTTGTAAGAAGAAAGGGGGCCAAGCACTTTTACTTTCTTCACGCTTCCTCTCACTGCTGTGAAGTTTACATTGTACAAGTGCGCTAAAGGAACGCTGAGCCGCGGAGACATAGGTGAGGTGCGGGGGGAGAATGTGTCTGCAGTGTTGAGGGATATTTCACTGCCCCCTCTGGGACCTATTGGAGAGTAGGTATGAAAAGTAGGCTGGCTCAAGAGCCTTAGGAGTGGCTGTACTTCCTCAAACAGGTCACAGAGAAGCTGAGGTAGTCTGCAATTGAGTGTGAAAGTGTGTGTTTGTACTGTGGAATTAACACAGTAATGTTGCTTTGTACATGAAAGGATAACAGGAAGATGATTGCACAACCTGTACGTAGCACAAAGGTAAGAAAGGCCTGTTTGCATTTGTTGTTTGCAAGGGCCAAATGCTCTTTATAGTGACATGGAGTGACAAAAGGGTTTTCTTTTTCTTCTTTTTCTTTTAAAAGTGTGGATGTGCCGGTGTGTACTTTGTGCTGAAGGATTGTGTGTATCTTAGCTGTCTAATGATGCAGTGCATGGAGCTGGAGCGTTGTGCAAGTAATAGCTTTGCTCAGGCCATGCAATTAGTCAAATGCTGATTTCAAGACAACTCCCAGAAAAACAGTGCCACAAAGGCTAAATAGCACCCTCAGAAGTGGTGCTTATCATCCTGTGTGGGCAGGATCAAATGTTTGTGCACTGTCTGCTAGCATGTAACACTGGGACAGTGTATAAAAAAGTGGACCAAAGGATCAGTTGCCAGTTAAGAAGCCTGTGCAAAGGAGGGATGGCTCCAAGAAGCATGAAGCCTAATGGCGTGTATCCTAAAAAAATGGATCTTGTTGCCCTATTGCTAATGTGAAAGCAGCTGACCAGTGTGAGTAACAGCTCACCTTAGACAAGAGCACTTAAGGTGCACATCAAAAAAACACTGTGATGTAGCATATATGACAACTTATGGCTCACTCGCTTCACTGGTGTAACATAAATGGGGCACAAACAGCTCAATACAATGATTGTGATTGATGTCTGTGCCTAGCCAAAATGTTATGCTGGTATAACTAGCTACATTGGGACTAGCTATTTTAGCTTTTAAAAATAAATATATATTTTTTTATTTATTTATTTTTTTATTAGTTTTGGGTGTCTGAACATAAGATTCATAAGATTGAAGATGTTTCATTTCTTTTTTGGAGGAAGTCATCTGTTTTGGATGTCCGTCATACATTCAATCCTCATTTCCAAATATGGTAATCACTTATGCTTCCATAAAATCTTTGTATTCATGGCCCCTTTTAAATTTAAATAAGTTCTTGTACCTTCATATTGAAGTATGAATGAAAATACTATTCACAAATGTTTCCTTTTGGAACTAGCTTGTGTGACAATGCCTTAGGCTTCTTTTCTGTGTCATCATTAACCAATGTGCCATGATGAGGAACGCTGTTACAGCAAGTTGTCATGTCTTGTCAACCTGCTGCCTTTGTATCGACTCTACATTTGTCATATCTGCCGACAGCAGTAGATAAAACGCGCTTTGGTGAACCTGTGTTTCTGACCTTCAATATATTTTCTCATTTTCTCTTTTGTTTTCACGCAGGAGCTTCAGTTTGAGCGGCTAACCCGGGAGCTGGAAGTGGAGAGGCAGATTGTGGCAAATCAGCTGGAACGATGCAGACTCGGGGCAGAATCGCCAGGCGCCGGTAGCAGCAGGTAATGAGAAGACTCATACACCCACACACACGAGCTAAGATATACCACATGGCATTTCTATCCCTCACAGCAGTGGCCATATTCCATAGTGTAACCTTATGGCATAGTGATGGATCAACTCAATGTGCTTACCTCAGATTGGAAAATAAAAAACGGAGCTCTGTCCTTTATCCTACCACATTATGTTGGGGGAAAAAAAAATCTAATGAGTCATAGGTCACATCATTTCAGCCTTTAGCCATTTTTAGCAACATGTACTGGCCAATTTCAACGTTTGTGATACCGCAGTGATGTCAGTATGGCTGCTTGTGGAGTATGCAAGATTGTTCAGAACTCATTTCTACTCGATCAGCAGCATCTCACCTCAATCACCTCAAGACCACCTCTGTCTCTCATAGCTCAATACCGCATGGGGCATGTAAAAAAAAAAAAGATTGCATATAATCAAATGGAATAATCAATACAAGACATTGTGCAGGAATATAGTGCTTACAGTTCATCCATTGGCCTTGAATGACATTTTAAAAATCAAATCTACATTTACTAGCAATTCAGTTTTTCCCAAGTTATTTAAAAACATTTTTTTTTAGTTACACTCATTAGCTGCACTGCATGGATTATATTATTTGGACCGTGTTTGAGGTCTGGTTAAAAATTCATTTCCTTAAAGTGGCAAGGGAAATTACACTGAGGTTAATAGACTGTGACATTTTGAGAGATTGCTTAATGGTCAGATTTGCGCAGGCGTTATTAATGTGATTGTTCTGTGTTGCTTTTACCCTTTTCCTTTTGATTACGACTACTAGCAATGAGAATTCTGGTGGCAAAACACCATTCCATTTGTAACTATAGCGATCGGCCCACACACAGGACTGCAGTTATTGGCAGGTGCCCGTAAATCATGTCTGTACTTAGCACTACATCTTTAAGGATGGTCTATATGGAGGGGGAATTATACCCTAAAGACTGCTCTTTTTATGTGATACAATATAAGGTACCACTCTCAGGCTGTTACAGGGTTCACTCCCATACATTGGATAATTACTTACATGGCACGTTTTCTCATAAGGATTAGCTTTGTGAAATGTAAGAAGAAAAATTGCATTTATCATTAATTTGACTCGTACATACAATAATGGCTACATTTAATTTTAATGGACTTTGATGTACTATATTTGAGTATCGCCATTTGTACTGAACAAGTTTGAAGTGATCATTTCTGACTTTAAAATAATCCATGAAGCTTTCTCACACTGTACGCAGCCTGAGTGTCCAATTCCCCATTCTTGTTTTAAAAAAGAGGCAGGTACAGCCGAAAAACGTCTCTGCAGCAGCACTATGAAAATATCCTCTGTGCCTGTTAACTTCAATTTCCTCTGTAACTATATGTATTTTTAGTTTGCGTTAATGTTGTTGCTGTAAATGGTGCACACAGTTGGTTGTTGACCAGCACCCTTTATAAAAATACCTTTAGCTTGTTTAAAGTTTGGCTAGTTTTTGTTAGTGTGAAAACATGCAGACAAAAGTGCCCATCACTGAGTTAAAGTCTAATCCAAGTTTATTTTGCACAGTAATGTCCTTCTCATGTCAACAAAGAAGTAAATTGAAGAAATACACAGAGCAGGGCAGATGGTTTATGGATTCAGTCACTTAAACTTTGTTCTAGAAGACCATAAGAGTTGAATAAAAAGGACTTCCATTGAATGAGAATAAATTATCTTTACATTAAAAATTGCATATTATGCCTTTTAAATCACATAAAAATCTCTAAAAATAAACATTTACCCAGTAGAAGTTACCATTTTAGCTCCATTACCTCAAAGTGAGCACTGCTGGAGGAGAAGCACACTCATGTTTCTTTTTAAGGACCTTTAAAGAACGTTTAGGAGATTCATGAACGGCATTGAGTTTGTTTTAACATTTTAAAATGGAATCACTATCCTGTTTCCAACCATTTTTTTTATTGGCAACAGTGTGTCGGGTTACCATAGTTGTTTACATGCTTACAAAAGGACTAGTGTTAGTCGTGAAATTTGAGTTTACACTGAATGTCGTCAGTCATTGTAGATTTGAGTTCATGAACTTTTGTGGGAACTGGTCTTTCTGGTGCTAGAATCTCTAAAGACAGCATGCAGGACTATTTTCACACCTTTCTGGAGGCCACAAAAGGAGCAACTGAAACAGCAGTTACTGGACATTTGTGTGTGAATGGAGATTAGCTGTAGTCGTTGAGGCCATAGCTCAGCAGGTGAGCAGTCAGAGTATGGAGACAATGCAGAGTCTGGCCGGAGTCATTACCCCCTTAGGCTATGTCCACACGAAGCCAGTGCATCCCCTATCCGATCTTGAGACGGCATCGTCTCAAGAAAATATCTGCGTACACACGGCCGGCTGAAAACGATGTAGTATATATGCCCGACCAGTATGGGGCGCTGTAATTCTGCCACAGATATACACTATACACGAAGAAGAAGACTTTGAGCATGCATAACCTTGCGCGCTGCAGAAGAAGACGAAGACCTAAATATTTATTTTCTAATAAAAACAAGTTCTCAAATTGTTGCAGTCATATATTTAGAGTGTAGTAATTGGTGCCCTCATGTTTGTTGTTTGCTCTTCAATATACGGACTGAGTTCTGAGTGCTTTGGACATGCGGAAATTCTCTCTCCATTCATTTTCTCCTGGTTGCTCTCCTGGTTCTCTTTCGCGGTGGATCTAAGAGCATGTGGCGTATGGTGTTGTCCATTATTGCTTGTTGCTCACCACAACTGCATAGAAGCAATAGATTTTGCTGTAATGAAGCTAGTAGGCTTAGTAGCTTCTGCAGCACGAACTCAATCATGTAGTCCGCCATTATTGTTGTTGCTGTTACGTGTGACGAGGCCGACACGTGATGCGATGACATCATCGTTTTCACAAAATATACGGATTGGCTGTACACACGACACCGCAAGGGTGTCGCAAAGGTGTTGTCGAAAGATTTATCCACTTTAGAACCCTGTTTCAAAAAATAGCGGATTCAGTCTCCCAAAACACCGGATCCGTGTGGACGAAAGGCCAATACGATACAAAATGTATATGGATACAGTGATTTTTGTCTCCGTGTGGACAGCCCCTTACCCTCTTGAGATGACCCCTCCCTCTGGATGTCTACACTCATATACAGCAGCAGTGGTCATCAAACCTGACCTGTGGCGAAGCTGTTAAAAGATGCAACTTCCCATCCATCTAGCCTCTCACTACCCAAAGGGCCCAATAAAAGGAAGTGTCCTGTCAATGGTGGGCTGTTGGTGTTTGTCTTGCGGTTGCTGTTCTTTTTACTCCATCTGTCCCGGTTCACTGGAGCCCAACACGCCCAAATTTCTCATTTTTAATTGCCTGTGTGCTCATTAAAAATGTGAGAGCCAAGAGCCTTAAGAGTCAACCAGTGTCACCTGAGATGGGGAAAAAATAAAAACAGCAATGGGGGCATCAGGTGCTGGAGAGTAGTTAAATAGAGAGCATTAGGTAAAAGGAGTGGCTGCACTGCTCTGGGGTCTCCTGCATAACCTCTGTCTGGACTATTAAGCATCTTTTGGATCAGGTGGTCCTGAGAGGGTCCTAATACATTATCATAGATAAGTGATTTATTTTTATTTGCATTAGTTGCTCTCATTTAATTGCATTTCTATTGTATAAATAAGAACAGTTTGCTTTATTACTGAAGAAAAACACATTTTATATCAATGCTGGTTGTAAATATAGTCCACAGGTTATAAATATTTTTATATATTACAATTAAACTTACAGCTCAATTGTAGCACATCATTTGTACAACATTAAACTATAATACATGTCCAAAGTAAATGTATAAAGGAAAGTATGCGTGATTTGAATTGTTACAACATTTGAACTGAACTTCAATAATCCCATATTCCATGAATGATTGTAATGAATATAATTGGTCAATAAGAGCTATAGGGAAATAAAAGTAAGTAATGTGACAAAGAAATAATTTGAGAGAAAACTCAGCATTAAATTTAGTATACAACCATAAAGCATAAACCATGGTTTCTTTATATTGTGCTCACTGTAAATAAGTAAGAATTTGCAAGGACTGAATATAATTGATTCTGTCAGGTTTTGTATCATATGTTTAATCCTGAATAACTGTTATAAATTGTAAGCATTTCTCTTCATTGCTTCTCATTGTCATCTTTGGTCAGGCTGTAACATGATCTCTGTGAACACGGCTCGAATCTCACATTTCCAGCTTTGTTTTGCTTGTGTTGAGGGATCTTCACACAAAGCCTTCGCTGTCACCCTAGGGACCTTTTGTCTTTTGATAACCTGTTAACAGAAACGGACGGCACATCTCAGTTAAAGACATTAGGTGGGAGGCCTGTAGTCTGAACCTGTTGTTGTGTCTTTTCATACATTTTCATGTTTTAATCTCTTGTTTCCTTCTTTACAGTTCATCTGAAAAGTCCCTGCCGTGGAGAGCTGCAGGTATTTCCACACAAGCACTACATGCCTTTATTGTCTTATAGGACTGCCTGATGAGCAATTTTGTTACCCGGCACTAAAATTACAATTTGACTGGTGATATGTGACTATACCAACATTGTTTCATTTGACTGGTTAAATATTTTGACATTGAAATTGTAAATGTCTGACACACCAGATTCTATGACGCTACATTGTTTTGTTGTAATGAACACATTCGGCACAAATGGCCGTTAAAAAGTAGTCTAAAGGAACATTTAAATTTCATTTGAGCCTTTTACATTTTTCAATATTGATCAGTAAAATAAAAGACAACATTGGTGCAAATAGTGCAACATCAAGTATATGACCTTCTGTAAACCCATTAGACAGTTTGAGTTTTCATCCTCTGAGCCTGTTCTTGTTTGATTTTTGGCCTTCTGAGGTTGCCATAGATTAACATGCATAACTCCCTTCCAGAAGAAGTTCTTCAGTTAAGTCCCGGTACAGTAATACCTAGTCCAGTATCCCATATTACTTAAATAATTAGATTTTATGAGCATTCAGTGGGTCTATTCAATTCCTACAGTGCTTCTCTATGATTATTGCCAACACAAATCTTTTGGAACAAGCCCTCTGTAATACAGCCTCAGGCATATTCTCAGTCTAATATTTATCTAAAGCATTTCTGCCTACAACACGGACACTGACCGGCAGCAGAGGGATTAACGTCAGACCTCTCTGGTCTCTGTTTGGCTAGCTTGCATACTTCACAGATCTTCACTCAAAAACGGATAATGAATTGAATTGACAATGTATTTCACGGCTTATTAATTGCGTGGTGGAATTTGTGCAGCGGTCATTAATCTTTTATTGTCAGTCTTGTCAGAGGGGCCTATGGGGGGGTGATAGTTGTACATATGCACTGGGAATATTAATACTACAACATTGCTTTTCTCATTTGTTCTCTGTTTCCGTGCTGACTGCTTTTCATTAGTGTCAGAGCAAAGTCGGGAACTAATCACAATTTTGCAAGTTTTTTTTGTACTGATTTACCATTGTGCTGCTGCTGATAAATGCGGTAATGTGTTTTTACATTTTAATGTGTAGGGTCAAGTTTTTGTGAGCAGGCGTAGCTCTGCACTGTCTGGAAGTCTGAGATAGAAGTGTTACTGTGGAAACGAGGCTTTTAGCCCCAGGAAATGTCAATGCAGTCACACCTCATGTCCACTGGAAGAAGAGGATATACACCTAGACTGCAGTCTCACTCCAGTTTTGTTAATGTCGCCTTCTGTTTTGGTGCTTTTTCACATCAGTGCCTTTTTTCACTCAGACACTTTTGCATGCACAGCTAAGCCAAGTTACTTATAACTTGACTAGACTGTTTAACCCCTGTCCTTATCCCAGTAAACATGCAGACAAGGGAGTAGGTTTTATCCCAGTAAACATTCAGACAAGGGAGATTACAGCCCGCTGCCTAATATATTGCAGATTATCGCAATATCATCATTAGAGGGAGGACAATATATCGTGTATCGTTATTGTATTGTTTTCCTCTTGTGATATACGTTATTGTGATAGTTATTATGATACAGTTATGCTTTGGCTTGGTTAAAGGCTTCAGACGAATTAATTCAAAATAGTTCTGATTTAGCCGTGGGTCAGTCCCCGGTGTAGTCTTGGTTCCAGTGTGTGTTTAGTGTATTGCAATATTTTCTAGTATGTTAAGTCATCGGTCAGATAGTGGAAAGTTTGTTTTTAAGAGAAATGTTGTAGACTATTCAAAAATGTTGAAATAATAAACACAGTGAAAAAGCAAAGTATGAAAGCAGTTAAGCATTCAACTTTCCTCGCCAAAATCTTATTCAGCGCTGACATTTAAGCTGTAAAATATCACATTTTAGTGGCAATACAGTGGGCCATATATAGCAGCTGTGTTTCTTTTGAGTGTGATGAACAGGATACTATCCTTCCCTCCAGTATTCTGTTTTCCTTTTCCCCGTTTTGGCTTTTTGGCATGTCATTTATCAAACAGGGCCCGAGTCCAGTGTAAAATCTCTGTGGTCTGAAGTGACTGTGCCAAACACAGAAGGAGTGGAAAGGAGGCAAAGAACTTTACCCGGTTATATCAATATTTGGTGGGATGCTAAATGTTTATCTTTTTTGAGTTACCTTGAATACATGTTACCAAAAACAACCTACACACAGCAGTAACCTGTTATTGTTTTTGTAACAGCAAGACTAACCGACAAGCTTTGTCTTTTACTATAGTCGTGTTTTGGTTATGCAAATCTAAACAAGAATATTCTCAATAAATTTTCAGAGGTCTTTGCAAAAGGTTATTTGACAGCGGCTGTCTTTATCCTGCTGATAAGGGTCAACAGCAAATGTTCTGCAAATGTATACTCTTGCCAGTTTGACTCGAGATCACTTTGATTGAAACCTAACTTTAATCACTTTTGTAAATAGGCCAACCTCCTTAAAAGTCCAGAGGTGGCAGTGGAAGATGCCAGGCTGTCAAACACACTAGGCCTTTTTGTCAACAGATTCATGCAACAGGTCAAGAGTCTTCTTCACAAGGCACAGCTATTATTCACACTGCGGCTAGAAAGGCAGGGCAGCCTTCACCAGACCAGCTGCCTGTTCCTGTTTGCTGCTTATTGTTTGTCTGCCGAGCAATGCACTCACTGGACACGCTTAACCAGATTGTGATTATGGGCAGCACTAATTCCAGTTGCTGTTTTCCACACTGGCTGTTGTGATGCATGGATAAAATGACATACAGGAGATGTTCAAGTGTTTTTCAGGGCATGACCAATAGAAAGTTAGAATCGCTGTGCTGTGAAATGCTACCCAATTTTGTATTCCCAAATTAGCTGGGCAGTAAAACTTAATAACTCCCGACAGTACACAAGCAAAACTAATGTTGCGGAAAATATCATCTGTCATTGTTTTGTCTAAACCCCCCCAAAATGACTATGATAATGACTATTTAAATATTTCCATTTGAAGGAGAGAAAAAAAGCAGTAATAGTTCCTGACACAAAGTGCTTTCTCACTTCTGACAGCTTTTGCGTTTCTCTGTCTCCCCAGATGCCTCCGCCTTGGGGGACGCCAAGTCTCGGATGACTGACAGCTCCCAGTCGCCCAGCTACCGCATCAGGACCGAGTCGGAGCAGGTGTCTCTGTACTCCCCGGAGCAGTCCTCTCTCCATGAAAGTGAGGGTCTGTTATTGCTTCTCTCTAGCTGCTGACTCACATCTTCTTTTTTTCCTAAATTATACTACTAACACTTCCTTAGCTTCAGAAATCTCAGAACTAGGGTTTTGCAATAAATCAAATTAACGTGATTAATTTGTGTTATTTATTCTGAACAGTCACAAATAGCCTTATTGTGTATTGCTAGCATTGAGCATGAAATGAAGGTAAGATTTAAAATGAATTACACAACTACTTCTAAATTGCTACTTCTATTAAGTTCCTAGCCCATACTAACTTTTGCCTTTCGCTTGATATTTAGCGCACGACTCTTACTTCTGATCCTTTATTAGTGCTAATAAAAGCACAATAATCTACAATGGCCTGTTAAATTGCGGGGCTAAAGAACCGTTTTCCCTTGGTGGAGCCATTTCTCATTAGTGTTGAAGCCCAAGTAAAGGTCGTGTCTCTTATGTAAGCGTTCATGGCGGCTCTGTCTCCTTTCCTCTTACCTTCGCTCATGTCCTCTCTCAGGGTCTGCAGGGAATTCACGCAGCTCCACGCAGATGAACTCATACTCAGATAGCGGCTACCAGGATGCCAGCAGTGGCTACCACAGCAGCCAAAACTTGGGCAAGGCTGAGCTTCGGATGCAGCACTCCTTCCCCGGAGCTGGCACTGGCATGAACCGGAACGCCAGGGCAGAGGGCCAGACTTCAACACAGGTCCTGCCAAACACACATACAGCATACTGTTGCAAGAAGCCACCACATACCGACACATTATTTAAAAAACATAGCAGGTATTGTTCAACACACTCAAACACTCATAAAATGTAATTACTATAATTCTTTCACTCAATGTAGCTATGTAATGCTTTAGGGCACAGAAGGTACATAGTGCACTGAGCACTGCAGTGTAATCACGTGTCATACAGCGCTCTACACAGAGACCACTGAGAAACCAAATGGCACTGTCAAACACAACGGGGGAAGGGGCTGTGTGCTAAGGGAAAATAAACACAACCTGTGCTCTACTGGTTCATGTAATAGTATGTCAAAAATATATTATTCTTTAAAACAACAAATTCAAATATTTGAGGTTTCCATAGATTGAGAAAAAAAGACTGAATATAGTGATGGAACAGGGACATGAATTATATGGAACACAGCAAAGGCATATACTATATATATAACATATCTTATAATAGCTTATTTTGGTGCCTAGTGTGTTTAGCAGTGTTAGTATAAATAATGGTCCTTTTTAAAACTAAAAGTATAGTAGTTGTAGTACAGTAGCATTGCTGATAATGTCCTAAGAGTAAACCCTGACGTTCTTCTAATTTGCAGGTTCCCACAGTCACGTCAGCTGGGGCTGGTCGTGCGATGCGGAGGGTCTGCTCAGTGCCTTCCCGCTCCCACTCTCCAGCCTACGCCAGCCCATCCCGAGGCTCCTCTCTGCGCACCTCACTTAACAGCCCTTACAGTTCTCCTATCGTAACTGAACCCAAACCCCTTTCTAGCATGTTCTCCACCACCCTCCCCTCAGTCCAGCGCTCCAACACAACCTGCAGTGGCACCTCGCCCTATGCCACACAGAAAAACTCCCCTTCTGGACTACGGCGTGTTGGGTCTGCGACCTCCCGGTCGGGCAACGCCAGTCGGACCACCTCGCCCTATCAAGCTTCAGCGGGGTCGTCGTCGGGTCGCATGGGTTCCCCTCTAACAATGGTGGACAACGTCAACCCCCCACTTACCAAGCAGCCCTCTCATTCTTCGTCTCCGGTTAGGTCTAGTATGACAGCTGTGCCCCAGCACTACAGTTCCACTCTGCCACGCTCCATTCTCCACAACGTGGACCCCTACGGACCCCAGAGTTACGACATTTACGAGAGGATGACTCGACCTGACAGCCTCACAGGTGCTCCACTGCACATAAACACACATAATATATAAATATATTCAGCTTTTTAGAGGCCGGCAGCCTGTTCAACGTAATCAGGCACTTAAAACAATAGGTAATCACTTGTGTCAGGTTTTTTGTTGCTATATAGTTGAACTGGAGTAAGTCATTCTAAAAGGTAAAGGCAGTTCTTGTAAATTAAAAAAGATACTAAGGAACCAAGAAAATAAACATTAAAAAATAAACATCTTTTATTATTCATAGAAAAAAATAAAAATAAACATCTATTATTATTCATAGAAAATGTTTTTTCTATGGATAATAAAAAAAAAGGCCAAAGCAGAAAACTAGTGGCGCATTCTTCTCCTAAAGATCATATTTTCGTTAGCTGTCCAAAACAGTTTGGTGGCGTTAAACTGGGAATTATGGGATTTTATGATGTCACAAATGGCATGCCTCCTAATTGGTTTGTGTTTGAAGGCACAAACACTCATTAACACACTAAACCTTTTCAGAAATGTAGTGTGTATGTGCCCTGCATTCAAACAAGACATACAACTGTAAAACTGGATATAGGCTTTAAGCACCTTCTATAAAAATCTGGCAACCTCATAGTTTCCCATAACAAGCTCTAAGAAACACACTGTCAGCATTTTACTGTTATTATCACAAGATGAGTAGACTGTTTTCTGCTTGACTTCACGCTGCCCTGGGGATATCCTCAGATGCCCTGGTTGACGCTGACGTTCAAGGTGAACATTTATTCCTGTTGTGTTTTATTAGTTTTCCATCATTTGTGGAGTGTGATGCATGTCAGTGATTGAGTCTTGCCATTTTACCATTTAATTAGCATCTGGCTGTGAAGGCAGAGGGCAGCGGCACCAGCAGATAGTTGTAGCAACAGGTGATGGGTTTAAAACAATCACTAGAGCTTGTTCTGGCCTTGACACAGCCAATAGCTCTGTTTATGCAGCAGTGGAGGTGCAGGAGGTTTGTTTGTGTGTCCCTGTCTTGGCTGGTTTAGTAGTAGTATCTTTTCTCATTCAAGTGTGTTACACTCAAATTGATTGGCTACAAAAGTGTGACAGAATTATTGCAGTGGTGGATAATATTAATAATCAACTCGCTTTAATAAATTGCACAATATATTTGAATACAATGCAATAGGATTCTTGGGTTGGGTTTTAGTTAGCTCCTGGTTTGCATTAAAGAGCTTTTTCAGCTCTGGGCCTAATGATACAACAGAAAGTGCTTTTCTTAAGAGACACACTAGATGGCACTGCCAAAGAAGAGAGTGTGGATAAGGGCTTAATCGGATTTGGACTTAAGTTTGTGAAGGAACCAAAACAGTGATGGCATGAACCTGCAACAGTAACTAAACATCCTCATTCTGTTTTACTCAACACAGTTTGCTCTTCCTGCTATTAGTAAACTATTAAGTCACATGACTTTTTATTAGTAAACTATTAAGTCACATGACTTTTTATTAGTAAACTATTAAGTCACATGACTTTTTATTAGTAAACTATTAAGTCACATGACTTTTTATTAGTAAACTATTAAGTCACATGACTTTTTATTAGTAAACTATTACCGGTAAGTCACATGACTTTTTATTAGTAAACTATTAAGTCACATGAGTTGGAAGTGGATCAAGACCCACCTTTTCATGGGGTCTCGGCACGCATATTTAGTGTGCACCAAGATTTGCAATTTCAATTTTTTTTCCTGTAATACTTTATATGACCCATGTTATTTTTTCCGATGTTTTAAGTGACTTTTTTTGTTTTGAACCCATACACCGCCTTATATGCAGTTTGCTAGAGTTTTCTTCATCAGAGATAAGAAGAAAAAGGATTTAAATGACCGTGGAATGGTGACGTGGTCTGAGTATTTGAAAAACTCTTGGGATTTTCACACACAACCATCTCTAGGGTTTACAGAGAATGGTCTGAAAAAGTGCCTTTGAGTGCCTACTAGGTGGAAAAGCGCTATATAAATTAAAAAGAAAACATCCAGTGAGCGGCAGTTGTGTGGACATAAATGCCTTGTTGATGTTAGAGGTCAGAGGAGAATAGGCAGACTGGTTAGAGATGATAGAAAGACAAGAGTAACTCAAATAACCATGGTCTGCAGAATACCATCTCTGAACGCACAACACGTGGAACGCAGATGAGCTACAGCAGCAGAGGACCACACCTGGTGCCGCTCTTGTCGGCTAAGAACAGGAAACGGAGGCTACAATTCGCACAGGCCCACCAAAATTGGACAATAGAGGATTGGAAAAATGTTGCCTGGTCTGATGAGTCTTGATTTCTGCTGTGGGATTCAGATGGTAGGGTCAGAATTTGGCGTTAAGACCATGAAAGCATGGATCCATCCTGTCTTGTCTCAACGGTTCAGGCGGGTGGTGGTGGTGGTGGTGTAATGGTGTGGGGGGTATTTTCTTGGCACACTTTGGGCCCCTGGGCACCAACTGAGCATCATTTAAATGCCACAGCATACCTGAGTATTGTTGCTGACCATGTCAATCCCTTTATGACTACAGTGTACCCAACTTCTGATGGCTACTTCCAGCAGGATAATGCACCATGTCACAAAGCTCAACTCATCTCAGACTGGTTTTTTGAACACAACAATGAGTTCACTTTACACAAATAGCCTCCACAGTCACCAGATCTCAATCCAATCGAGCACCTTTGGGATGTGGTGGAACGGGAGATTCAAACCATGAAAGAATCTGCAGCAACTGTGTGATGCTATCATGTCATTATGGACCAAAATCTCTGAATCTATGCCACAAAAGATTAAGGCAGTTCTGAAGGTAAAAGGGGTCCAACCCGGTACTAGCAAGATGTACCTAATAAAGTAGCTGTGCATCAGATCATTATTTTAAGTGCAGTTTATTTATACATTCCCCCATGGAGTTTTCATCTTTGTTCTTATCATTTCTGGGACTATTTGTTTATACACCTTTTTATTGCCTTGTCCATTGTTATAAGTAAAATATTAAATTAGGTCTGTAGGTAGCAATTATGGGTACGCTATTACAAATGCATACATATTCCTAAACTTTTCCAACTTTTCTTTTTCCATTCTCGTTTGTTCTGCTCATTAACCCCGATACGCTTTGCTTGCTGTAAACTTATCTAATGAAAGCATTACCCTCAGTGTCCTTTTTAAATAGCACACTGGGACCAAAACACAGCAAAAAAAAAAATTTAACATTCACAGTCGTGTCTTTTTATTGCTGATCTTGCTTTCATGTGTAATCATTTGACAGTAGTCACCTCTTGTGGCCGAATTTGTATGGAAGATGGGGTTTTGAAGATTATGTTTTGTTGAAGAATGCTGCTCAGTTGCGTCCATTTAAGTGTTTGTTTCTCCAGAGCGAGCACACGCGCCGGGCTGCCACCGCCCTCCATCTAGCCTCTGCCAAGTGTAATCTGTTAAAGCCACGATGCGAGGGCTGAGGGGGAGAATTAAATGACTATAACACAGGCCGAATGTGGGCCATTCATCCTCGATAGACAGCACCGTGTTATTTATTTTTTCTCCTCCCTGACAATTTGCAGATGGTTTTGGAAGTGAGCACCGCTCTTCCGTCATGGGAACAGAATAAAACAGGCAGACGGATTAGTCACTCATAATCTTCTGCCTTCTTCAGGTATGAGAGACATGTATGACGGCTCTGAGGTCACTGAGTGTTCATCCCCTTTGGACCGACGCTGCCAAAAGGAGCCGTTTGTGTGGCTATGCTTTTTTATGAGATACAAAGTCCCACGGTGGTCTCGGCCTTCCTTTCTCATTAACCCTGCTTTTCATTTATTGCCTTTCTTCTGCTTCTCTTTTACTTTTCCTTCAGTCACTCCACTACTTCAGAGCTTCTCAAATCTTTGAACAAGAGAAGGCCGACTGATTTCCTGCCAAGCCTTTAGTAGTGACTATTGTGTGCACTGCTGCAGAGTAGGGGGGCTTCTTGGGTGATCTAGCAGTGGCATTATTCTGCTTTACCGCATAAACTGCATGAACTCATTCCTCAACAAATCATAACATTGTGTTTTTTTTTTCCAGGAAGACTAGCCATGGGATTTTATTGTTTGTGTGTGTGCGGTATCTTTAGAGGCTACACTGAGCTGGAGAGCCACACAAGCACAAACCCTGTGGGCAGCTCTAAAAGCAATGCATTAACAGACGCATTGCTTTAACAAACATGCAGTTACGCAGATAAAAGGGTATGCAAAAGTAAATTGAGCTCAGGGGTGGGCATATGACAAAAACATCATGATTTGTCTAATGCAAAATCATAATCTAGATTTTTATCATGATTCATGTTGATTGGATTTGGTATTGTCTGGCTTTACAGCCCTACAAGTGCACTTGTTATTTATTTTTGTATTTATGTAGGAATGTCCTGATGTCATTTTTGCCAACATTAGTACGAGTACTTGAAATTAAGTACTCATCGATACAGTGTACAATTACAATGACTACAATTACACTACCCATTTTTTTCTGTCTCCTTCTCAGATACCACTCACTCCCAAAACTTTTTTTTTTTTTTAATTGAATTGCCAATATTTATTCCAGCTTCACATTGCCTCCTTTTTCTCTGTGATTTATTTATTTTTTTCCTTTTTTGTTTTGCTGTGTTAAAAGACATATGTAGCGCTGAATATAGATTTTACTGTTTACTTAACAGACATTAAATCTATTGATTGAACCTTCTACTTCCAACTGTGATTGGCCAAAGCCTCCCTAACCTGGCTGAAAATTCTCATAAATTAAAATCCCCTATAACAAACAGTAGATGGCATCATAATGCCTGTCCTTTCTTAAATCAGGTACAGTCTGTTTAATATTAACGAACCAACAGTGACCTGATTTGAAGAAGAATATTTTGTCACTTTTGAACAGAGCATCATTTGCAGTTTTCTTTACTTGGATCTAGAGTAATTTACAGCAAACAGCAGGTAGTAGGTCTAATGAACACAGGTAGATCAATTATTGTTGGCAAAATTTCTAAATCTGATTTATTGTGACTTCCACAAAACACATGGTAGCTGAATATTGTTCGGTTAACACACACACAAAAAAACACTTCACAACACATTCATGCACTATTATGTCCCATCAAACCATTAAACTGGTGCAATCAGAAGTGGTAGTTCATTATCAGAGAAAATAATTTTTACAACTGGGAGTAGCTGCCACAGCCTGTTGCAATAGTGTCATGGATTCATTTTAATTTGGATTTGTTGTTACTGAAACATTTGACAAACCCAGATGAACCATAAAACGTTGTCACCTGCTCTGTAATATGATTACTGATTTTGGTTTGACATTAAGTTAAAGTTAAAGTGGCATGTTGCTACGTTGGCGTCTCAAAGGTCAAAAACAACAGTTTTTATCCACAAAGAATTTCTGACAAGTTTCTGACAAGGTATCACATGAATACATTATCAGTAATTGTAATTCTCTCAACACCTTTTTTGTCAGTTTAAATAAGCTCATTCCATCAGTCATGAAGAAACTACAAGCAGGTATTTGTATCTTTTTTTACTGTTTACTGTGAGGTCAGTGTGAGCCTGCCCCTACTCGACCCCTACTTCCAGCGGAGGATATGATGCTTATTCATTCATTTCCTCTCTCTCAGTCTCTGACAGCTCTTCTCATTTGTCGTGGTTCTGCTTGGTAGGACTGCATTGGGTATCGGTCTCTGCCTGAGCTCATGCTGCTGGAGTGTACCCAAGCGGCATGTGGGGGGCGGCTCGTAAAATGTGCACCGAGCAGTTAGTTGCCAACTGTACTCCACTCTGGTGGGGTTTACAGTTTGCAACTTTCACTGAACTGAGAGTTAGAACAACACAGATGTGCATTTATTTGGAAACAACAGGAAATACGAGGCGGCGAAAAGGACATTGTTCCTTCATTATTCATTCAAGTTTTGTGAGATTTGTCATTATTCCACATTTACACCAGATTTAATTTAATCAGGGACAAGGACTGGCATCATTATGATTCAGTTTTTGAGCATTAAATTCTTGGATTCACAAATTGTTTTTACAGTGTTCTATCTTAAGAGAATTATAGACCCAGAAAAGAAGCTCTGATTAAATTAAAATGGCTGCTCATAAGGGACCCTAACATACAGAACCTTGAATTTTAACATCACACCTTCATTACCACTTGTGCAATTTTTCTAAATTACAGATTAGAGATTAGATAATAGAGATTTTTTTAGACCTCCAATCTTTTCCTAGTAACTACAAATGTGCACCACACTGACTTTTAAAATGCTTTGCCACTAGATTATGCAGGTGTAAGTGAAAGGTGTTAATGACATACACTTGCATTATTTTCTTGTACTGAAATGCAGTAAATTGTGATTTGGGAACATGCATGGGAGTAGGATGTACAGCTGTGGGAAGTTTTCCTTTCTTACATTTGGGAATTGACTGTTTGCGTCAGTTGTGAAATTAAAGTTTGTTGAATCCCCTGTACTTTAATTTCAATTGGGTCTATTTAAGAAACTACATGAGAACATATTTGGAATGCTTCACTGGGTCGAAACGGTCAAGAAGTTTCATTATGGACTTTCCTGTTGTCTATTTAGATACAACTTCTGTTAAGCGTGGGACAGTCTGTCTAAGGAACGGTTATAATTCTCACTGCTACAAAGGTTAATCATAATGTTCCCTGTTTAAGGAAGTATTTCTTTTAAGTATCAGATTCACTCAGGCTGTGGTGTCTCTACGTCTGAGTCTTTCTTTATAAATGTAAGATTTTGCAGCTGACTCATTTGGCTTTTAGAGTTTCACATCTGTAATCTGACTCACACTGGGATAACTCTGCCTCCACAGCCTGTTGTTATAGTGACCCATCAACATTTATCTTTGCTTTCTTGTCATTTGCAATCTTCCATATTTATTTATTTTGCACTTTTCATTATTTGGCTAATGTTTTTGACCATTTTTGACATTCATTACGAAAAGCAATTACACACGTCAACATCGTTTTAAAGGTCACCATTGTACAACATGGACCACTTTGCTGCATTTGTACTTTTGTAATGCATTAAAATAATTTGAAAACTTCAACTAACACAAAGGCAGAAACTTTTAATTCACAAAGTACAAGGATGACTATGTAGCTACTAGATTTACTCTCCTCTTGCATCTTTAGGAATGCGCAGCTCATACGCCAGTCAACACAGTCCGCTTGGCCAGGACATGAGGTCAGCCATCTCCCCCGACCGCCAAATTGCTCCAATCTACGAGGACCAGACGTTCCAGGGTCCCCTGTACAGAAGCCCCAGTCACATGCAGCATGGTACCCTGTACAGGAGCACTTCAGGTTAGTCAAAAAACAGTTTTTATTTACCTTTGATTTCTCTAATGCTCTGACTCCCTAAGCTTTGAGTCATCAGTTAAAACTTCTCTGTCCCTTTAAAGTCCCGCCCCTTAAGCGGTATCCTCTGATTGGTTAGAGGGACTACTTGTTAAAACTATTGTTGTGATTGGCCAACTGCAGACAGACTGATCCTGGTTCAAGCTCTTTTCTTAATAGGCCATGGGGTCACAAAATCATACCCCCTGTTGTAGAATAAGGACAGAACTATTGCTGAGATTGGCCAACTGCAGACACTCATCCTGGTCCTACCCAAGCGCCTTTATTATCAGTCGAGCTGGTCAAACATGGGCCCATTATATGACAACCAGTCTGGATTAATCTGTGACATCACAAAATTTTGCTGTCTCCTGTAGTAGAATAAGAACAGAATAAAAGCTGCAAAACATCTGCAAAGCATTTCTATTCAATACACATACGCCTGTCCAACCCTGTTTATTAGATATAAATGCAGCATGTGAGGCTGTCATCTATAATACATCATTACTATGGGACTGTCAGGAGGAATCTGGACAAAATATACTGCATATTATTGGGAAAATTTTGAAAAGGCCTCGGTGCTTCTTTGGAGAGTGAGGAATGATAACAGGCTTGCTGCAGGTTGTAATATTCCAATCAGTATATGTGCTCCTCAGCAGCACGGATGTCAATAAAGATTTTTCTGGAAGGATAAAAAGGCTGAGAACTTGTGTTGTGTCTACAATCAAAATATTTTACTCCAACAACAAGGACTGGGCACTGATTGGAACATAATGAAATTTGAAATTTTAGAGAATGCAATTGACATAATTTTTCCTTTTAATTGTGAAACAGCTTTGAGGTCATACTGCCTAGCCTATATCAACACATTCTGCTACAAGAGCACATTTTCTGTTGTACATACTGTATGTTCGCTTTGTCCACAAATCTTCAGTGACTCTGGTGTGTGGCATTCCTTAAGGAACACTGTTTCTCCATCCATCTGCCCTTCAGCCTGTCCTGTGTTCTGTCCTCTTCCATTTTTACTGTCTTTTCTTACCCTTTTTCTTTCCATCATCCTGTGCTTCTTGCTGTCCTCCCTCTACTGTCAGCCAGGAGGGGTGAGGAATGAGTTAATAGGCAGGTACTGATATGTCATCCTGCCACAAAAGAGTCCATTACCGTGTGTCAAACTGAGAATGAGCAGAAGGATGAAGGGGCGAGAGGACAGTTTGGTTACCAATCTCCTTAGATGGTCCCTCTCCTAGCTCTCATCACATTGGCATGGCGTACTTAGTTTGCACACACTTTTTGCCTTCTCCCTGGCACACTGGAGATCTGTTTAGACTGATAACTCTTCTAATAAATGCTATTGATGCGGTGAAAAAGCCCCACAGACAAGCTGCTGTAATACTTTTGCCAGCTGTATTGAGGACACGCAAGTCGAGGCAGAGCTGAAGGGGGGGGGGGTTGTTCGATATGGAGCTTTTGTGAGAGGTACCTCATTAGAAAAATCCAATTTGATCCCAAAGCATTCTTTGTTATCTTGTGAAATGAAATTTCAGACAGTGATTTTCCCCACTGGCTGTCCACTATTTCTTTCAAGGAGGGCCTGTACTTTACTTTTTGTGCAAGAGAATTTATGTTCAATCCATATTGAGCCTTGCCCTGATACAAAGAAATGGAATCGATACAGGGTACGATAGGTCTTCGTTTTTAGGGTTTATAAATAGTTTGGTTATTAATTAGTCATTATTGGGTGGTAACCTGTTTAAAACCATTATCTTATACCTTATATTAGGCCATAATAAAATACTTTTTTTAATGTCACAATAGAATGGTTAATAGGTCATTTATGATAATGCTAATAAATAAAAACAAAAAAAAAAATTTTAGTGACCTTTTAAGGTATGAGGCTGAAGGTAAAAGTAACTTTTCTAAATGCTAATATTGTTTTTTAGGTCAAATACACAACTATTGACCAAAAAATAGACTGTCCCTTTTCAGTTCCGCCCATGTTTGTGGTCAAACATGAATATATATATACAGTCAGGTCCATAAATATTGGGACATTAACATATTTCTAATCTTTTTGGCTCTATACACCACCACAATGGATTTGAAATAAAACAAACAAGATGTGCTTTAACAGCAGACTTTTAGCTTTAATTTGAGGGTATTTACATCTAAATCAGGTGAACGTTGTAGGAATTACAACAGTTTGTATTTGTGCCTCCACTTTTTAAGGGACCAAAAGTAATGGGACAGAGTTAATCATAAATCAAACTTTCCATTTCTAATACTCGGTTCTAAATCCTTTGCAGTCAATTACAGCCTGAAGTCTGGAACGCATAGACATCACCAGACGCTGGGTTTGATCCCTGGTGATGCTCTGACAGGCCTCTACTGCAACTGTCTTCAGTTCCTGCTTGTTCTTGGGGCATTTTCCCTTCAGTCTTGTCTTCAGCAAGTGAAATACATGCTCAATCAGATTCAGGTCAGGTGATTGACTTGGCTATTAAATAACATTCCACTTCTTTCCTTTCCTTTCCTCTTTGGTTGCTTTCGCAGTATGCTTCGGGTCATTGTCCATCTGCACTGTGAAGCACCATCTAATGAATTCTACATTTACATTTACATTTATTCATTTAGCTGACGCTTTTATCCAAAGCATTTGGCTGAATATGAGCAGATAATATTGCCCGAAACACTTCAGAATTCCTCCTGCTGCTTTTGTCAGCAGTCACATCATCAATAAATACAAGAGAACCAGTTCCATTGGCAGCCATACATGCCCATGACACTACCACCACATGCTTCACTGATGAGGTGCTTTGGATCATGAGCAGTTCCTTTCCTTCTCCAGACTCTTCTCTTCCCATCACTCTGGTACAAGTTGATCTTGTTCTCATCGGTCCAAAGGATGTTGTTCCAGAACTGTGAAGGCTTTTTTAGCTGTTGTTTGGCAAACTCTAATCTGGCCTTCCTGTTTTTGAGATTCACCAATGGTTTACATCTTGTGGTGAACCCTCTGTATTCACTCTGGTGAAGTCTTCTCTTGAGTGTTGACTTTGACACACATACACCTACCTCCTGGAGAGTGTTCTTGATCTGACCAACTGTTGTGAAGGGTGTTTTCTTCACCAGGGAAAGATTTCTTCGGTCATCCACCACAGTTGTTTTCCGTGGTCTTACGGGTCTTTTGGTGTTGCTGAGCTCAACAGTGCGTTCTTTTTAAGGATGTTCCAAACAGTGTATTTGGCCACACCTAAAGTTTTTTCTATCTCTCTGATTGGTTTGTTTTGTTTTTTCAGCCTAATGATGGCTTGCTTCACTGATAGTGACAGCTCTTTGGATCTCATATCGAGAGATGACAGCAACAGTTTCCAAACGAACCTTTTATCTGCTCCTTGTAAATGAGATAATGATGAAATAACACACACCTGGCCATGGAACAGCTGAGCAGCCAACAGCTAAAAGTCTGCAGTTAAAGCACATTTTGTTTGTTTCATTTCAAATCCATTGTGGTGGTGTACAGAGCCAAAAAGATTAGAATTGTGTCAATGTCCCAATATTTATGGACCTAACTGTATATATATAATGACCTTGGCTGGAATAATTTGTGACATCACAATCTTATATCTGTATGGTCAAAAGGAAATTAAACTTGCAATATATAAAAGTTTGGTGAACTTTAAGTAACTGCAAACAGATATTAACAATTTTCCCAACAAAGAATACTAAACTAATAACCTAATTTATAAACCATTTAAAGAGTGGTAGCCCATGTATACAGTAGTTCCTGTTGTGCAAAGCTGCTGTGTGCACTTTTTATTCTTCCAGTGTTTTTGGGCTTCGAGAGATAACCATACTGCGCCATGTTTATGCCCCTGTCCAACATGGAAGTGCACTCATGTGGGAAATTGTGTTTTTGGAGCAGCCCCACATGTTGACGTCTTGGTTGCTGGTAGGAGGGAGAGTTTGAGCGTGCACATGCCTCGTCCAGTTGGAAGGCTGATACAGATCAAACCATGCGCCGCAGTCACGCTGCCTCACATCACGTGGCTGCACTGAAAAGCGGGTCTGCCTGTTGATGTACGTGTATGTCCGTGACCCATTGTGTGTAAAAAAAAAAAAAAAAACAAGGCCATACTATCACTTGAAGCCAATGAAAACAGAAGAGCGACTAAACCAGGATACTGTCAGGATGGATATCGGACCTTGTCTGGAGAGATAACTTGTTCTCTGCCTGTTTGTGTTGCTTCTGCTCTGCCTGTGCTTGTTACTAGAGCTGGTCATGATTTACCATTGCCTCTCTCTGCTGCGTGTGGCCAGCTCAGTCCAGGAATAGACTGACGAAAGGATGAACGGAGAAAGGATTTCTTAGAGCAGGTTTGACTCCTCCTGTCCTATTGGCTGAGTGCAGACTTATAAAAAAAAAAACAACAACAAGCAAACAGGCCTTTAAAGAAGAAGAACTTTGCTTTGGGGAACCATGGGAGCTGCTTTTTATCCGTCATTAATTGGACACAGATTTGAGAATTTGCTGAGTGTGTCAGAAAGGCTGTTTGTATTTCCAGCCTGCTTTTTCTCTTTTTTTTCAAATTTTTTTTTTTTTTTTGTAGATGTAAGCTGGTGTGCCAAGCTCCCAGTTAAGCTGAAGGTCTGCTAATCTCTCACCAACCTGGCTCTCTCTCCTACTTTGTATCCGTGTTGTGATTTAAATCTAGCTTGTTTTATGTGTCTCTTGTGTTTTGAACCTTAGGTGTGGGCAGCCTGCAGAGGACATCCAGCCAGCGCAGTACTATGACCTACCAAAGAAACAACTATACGCTAAACACCACACCAACCTACGCTGATCCGTACCGGTCGGCACAATACCGGCCCTCGGAATCAAACTACGCTCGTCAAACTGTTATTATGGACGATGGGGCCCCTCGCTCACCCTCCATAGACAGCATCCAAAAAGATCCACGGTAGGAAATTCTTACTTTTTCACACTGTTTATTTGAATATCTCAAACCTGTTAGCAGGTTGTGTTTTATAGTCATTTAAAGGAAGTGACTGTGCTTACTAGGCAACCCTGTTCTGCTGGGTCAACACTGTGTCCTCTTACTATTCAAACATAGAGCCCCCCGGGTTGAAACCCACAGCTCCGGCCATTAAAGCAGGTTCTAATATGCCTGACTACAAAACAATGGATTCTCACAGACTGCTGCGTCTGCTCATGTTCTACAAACCAGTGTAGGCGCAGGGAGAGCGTTGACCTCTGCCATAAACCCCTGACCTGGCACATTGGGAGCTTTGTTTGCCCCAGTGTATGTTGTTGTAGAGAAGTGAGTCGGGAGCGAGTGCAATGTGTGGACTGCCGTGACCCTGCTCTGTTCAGGAAGTGCTTTATTGGGAAATATCTCGACTAACTAAACTAATTTGATTTAAAGAATGTTTAAAGTAGATTCTTGAGGATATGCTAATTGTTTTTGGCACTGTGTTTGATAATGGTTTGAATGTACATTGTTTGGGTTTGTTGTTATTACAACATTTGCAATATCTGCAAATAGCAAGTCATATTGTCATTGCAATGTCAAACAGAGTTTCAGCATATTAGATGTTTCATTTTTATAAAACCTATATTATGTGCTTCTAAATGTTGGCATGCCAGGCCTTTACTGTATACATATTTTCAATACAGTCAGAGAGCTCGCTGCTTTAAAACACCTAAGATCTGTGTTTGCAGTACATCCATATTTCAAATGGCATTTTGACCTGTTGCCAGTAATCCTCCTGATCTCTAATAAACATTGATGGCACAGTTGAGTACTTCTTTGTTATTTACTTTTCCAGTTCACAGTTCCACATATGACCAGATGTCAATATAATTTTCTGGACTTCCCATTTTTGTCTTGAGGTGCTTTACTATTGATTTAAGAGAAACATTTTACAAGAAGACAACCTTTTTGCTTCTCTCGGGTTTTTAGGGAATTTGCATGGCGTGATCCAGAGCTGACAGAGGTCATCCACATGCTGCAGCACCACTTCCCTTCAGTGCAGGCCAACGCAGCTGCCTACCTGCAGCACCTGTGTTATGGCGATAACAGAGTCAAGACTGAGGTAAAGAACATCTGTGTTTATTCACCGTCAGACTCCGAAACAATCTCTCAGCATGGCCATTAGTCCTTCCAAATCCCTGTTGAAATTAAATTTGTATGGTCGCAATTCAAAGACATGCACACAGCATTCAGCTATAACACCTATTGTCGTAGTAACGCCTTTTATGTTGCTTTCCAAGATATTTTGATGGCAATTTTTCTCACCAATATACCATCTCGGTCACAGCAAAAAACAAGCCACAGTCTCCTTTTATGTTTTGTACGGTTATTTTGTAAAGAAGCAGACCAATTTCTAATGTGTATGTACATTTTACTCTGAACATTCTATGGCACTGTAAAACTTATTGTCATAGTGTCCTTTTGATATAAAGGTATTTTGCATCCCTGCATTTTTAGTAAAAGGAATAAACAAACTCCCTCAAAGGCAACCTAAATAAAATAGATTAGCTGTGCTTTTTCTTCATATTCAATTCAACTTCATTAATCCCCAAGGGGAGATTCAGTTAAGTCTCTTCAAATAAAAGAAAAGGCTTATTAAGGCTCTTTCAAACTTTATCTTCCACAGACTGATTGTATAGTCTTATGTCAGTCGGGAAGAAGGAGTTCTTGTGGCGTTCTGTCCTGTAGCTCACAGACGTCCACTGGCTACTTTCTGTTGTTCAATGCAGGAGATGGTCCATGTTGTTCAGTATAGCATTCATCCTGTTGTGTACTGGTTGCTCCACTGCTTCAACCTCCAAACTAATCCCTATAGTTGAACTCTAGCCTGATTTCGCTGTAGTTTCTTTCTATCTCGTCTCCCCAACAACATTATGTAACTATTGATCCTTTTCATCTTACAAAGGTGTGTCGACTCGGGGGGATTAAACACTTGGTGGACCTACTGGACCACAAAATCCTCGAAGTGCAGAGAAACTCTTGTGGAGCTTTAAGGAATCTGGTTTACGGCAAAACCATGGACGACAACAAAATCGCTGTGAAGAACGCTGGGGGCATTCCCGCTCTGCTCCGACTGCTGAGGAAAACTGTGGACGCGGAAGTGCGCGAACTTGTCACAGGTACGTTTTATGTTTAAGGAGCAGGTGTGCTTTTAAAAATGTATTCTAGTTGCTCAATAATCAAAGAGTAAAATAGTAATATAATTGTTGTGACTAATAGAAATTCAAAGCAGGAAGAACTTTCTGCCTTAAATGGGCAAAAGCTTAAATGCTACCTTAATGGTTCTAGTTTTCACCCTTTTTTTCCAATTTCTTTTCACTGCAGTATTTATCCAATTATGCACACCTAAAAATAATACATCCAATTAAAGTAAATCTGTTTTTGGGGACTTGTAGCCTTTTGAGGTTTGGGGTAATGATGCAGAATCATTTATCTGACAAAGCAGAAGGTGTTTTTAAAGAGCTGGTGCTGGTTTGTTTGCTCAAGTGTAGTGTTTTTATGTCTCTGTGTATGGTTCGTGCTTGTCGGGGCTGCTTGTGGGGGTTGCACAGTAAAGGTTAGGTGCAATTTGTTGTAGGCAGTATGAAGTTGGGGAAGCAATATAAGAGTCTATGCTGCATGGACTGAACATAAAGATGGATGACTCAACATAGTGTACTAGTCTATGAAGAAGTGAGCCTAAGATTTCTAATATAGCAGCTGCTTTGCTACTACTATTTAATATGGTCTGGCTGAATGCTCTCTTGTGATTGGCTGACGGGTATGCAACTAAAACAATGTAGATTAGCCTCGTTCAACTTGCAACAGCACTAACTATTCAGACAACTTATTTGTTAATAAGGCCTAAAATGTCTTTATTCAGATGCATAAACTTACTTACTAAACAATTCAATTCTCCATAAACTATTCTCGCACCAGTAAAGTCTGCCATAGACCAGCGCTAAAAGCTGGACCACATTAATGTTTGATTTGTCCGACAAGAAATAGACTTGATAGTAATATTTCTGTTGTTTGCTTGCTATAAATATTTACCCCCTTGTTCCAGTACTATTAAAGTTGAAAGGTTAAGAAGCATATAAAAAAACCTTCTATGCTCCACCAGGTGAGCCACTGAGTCGCAATGTTTGGACTTTTAAAGGTGCAGTACATGCCAAAGTGGATTGTTTATGGATCTCGAACACCCTTTTATTTTCAGTTTTAGCCCACCAAGTAGAATAGTTTGGGCATCTTTACAATAGAGAGTACAAAAACCTTATTTATAAACTCTTATGTGATGTATGTAAACAGGTCAATGGCCACCTGTTATTTGTCAGTGTACTGTTTTCTGTACAGAAAAGTTGAAGTGTGAAATAAAACTGTGCCGAAGTATATGATATATTGTAATGTACAGTATAATGCAAGTCAAAGGCAATAAGGCGACCCCACTTTCATACCCCATTTCTCTCCTGAACACTTACACGGTCTACAGTTATAGTGCTTTTGACTTTGACACTTGGGTGTCCCTATTATAAAGACTGTTTGATACAAACGTTTCTCTCTGTTTCTGTAACTACAACCAACTTCTGCCTATGTCATTTGTAAAAGAACAAAAGCTGGAACCACATTTCCACTGGATTCTTTCATCAGCCGAGGTTGCGGAAGGGATTTAGCTCCTTCTGTCTGAAAATTACTTTCTGCTTTTCAGAAGTCGTCTGTTCTCTGACCTGCCTGCAGATCACTTCTATTCCAGCCCGAGCTCTGCACACGGGGAAATGATAAATCCACGTTGTTTAGGATAAGGGTGGAGCGGTACAGAAATAAGCAAAGCCAAGACATTTGGCTCCCAGGTGGCTGACTCAGCTGTTTAACTCGAGCCCACGCTTCCTTGCTCTCACGTTACAGGCCAACAGTCCCTTGGGGAAAACAATAGATTTGAGCCATGTACACAAAGTAGCTTGGTGTTTATGAACAGAGCAAAGATTATTCCCCGGTATCTTGTTTCAATTAAGTGCTTGTTTACTATGGCTACGATTTAGGGCATGATTTAAAATACAATTATCTCTCAGTGAAGTTCTGTTTGGTCAGGATTACAAAGGCTAAACTGCAGTACAGTAGATCTCCTAACATTTCTTCTTTTGGCCCTCTTTCTCTTCAGTTTTAAACGGTTGTACAGAAACGTGTAGCTCCATTAGCATTTGTAGTTTTTATGTGAGCCAGTTAACAGAGGCTTGTTGTCTCTTCTTATTTTTAAAACAACACTCCTGTTTCCTGTCCTGTATCATTAGTGTGAGTGATTTATTCTGTAGTACTGTTAAAAAGGCTAGTTTTTTGTTTATGTAGTTCATAAGCCTCCTAGTGGACAATTTTAGTTAGGCATGTTCATGGCCCTTTAGGACCCATATTAAAAAGAATCAATAAAAAACAGTTTTATGCTCTATATATGATATATATGTAACAGTTTTCATATATTTTTATTTTAATAAAATTTGGAAACTATTAATAGGGCTGCTGCAGTATGGAAGAATATTAGGGCCACTGTTAAACAAAAAGCCACTGTCATTTTTTATGAGTTCCAAGAACATTAAAGTCAGAATTCTGAGGTTAAAAAGGTTTTTCACAAAAATCCACAAGTGAAAAACACCAAATTGTGTCAATGTCCATGTCTACTACTACGCTCCTAAACACCTGTCACAATATTTGCCTTTAAGCAGAAATGTGCTTCCAGTGCAAAAGCTAAATGAAAACACGCTTCAAAGGTAAACACTCAGCGTTTGTTTGCAGGAATGGCCTAATTCAATAATTTGTTTACACTCAGCAGTCTTTTCTTCTGTCCGGTTACTGCTTATGACACGCTAAAGGCACAGTTTTAAATATAACAACAGATCCGTCCTCCATAATAAATACATTCTGCCAAACATAATGTAGTTATTATGTTGTCCCAGTGGTGAGGATCATCTCAGTGACATGTCCATAAACTTCAGTCTTTCCTGAGAGGTCAGTTAGTCACCCTGAGCCATGATCTTTAGACATTGATTACCTTCAGTCAAATAAAAAAAACATCCCATTTCCTGCTCAGTTGGCACTTTATCAGTCTGAAGCATTGACTGACAGTTGTTTTTTCATCCTTTCTTTAAATTATTCTGTCAATCTCATCCATCTCTTAATTCCGTTTTCAGCTGGAGATGGACTATTGGCTGTATCACAACACTGTTTACCATTGGGTCAGTGTTTCTCAGTAGGGCCAAGGGACTGGGGGAGCAGAGCAGAGACAGAGAACAAGGTTTTTGCCTCTGTTTACACTGACAGGGACACTCACTGACATCTATGAATTATGTGTATTGCTGCTGGTGTTGGTCTGCTGACAGCGCTGTCAGTCACACCTCCGTGGATTTGCCTGTTAATCTCTCTTGCATGCTGCTACCTCCTCAGGGCTTGTCTCATCTCCTACAGGGGATGTTAGTTTTTTAGACAAACTCATATGGAGATTAGTTTGGCAAAACTTGTGAAAATAAATGCTGTGGAACTTGGTCTGTAGTCATTGGTCAAGAAGATTGATTGTTCTGATCAATGAGGAAGTTAAAGAATGACTTAAATGTGGTAAAGCAAGACGCAGAGGCTGCATTAGCATTTGATTTGAATGTCTTCCACTGTTGAATGAGGAGTGCAGAGACATTAGAACACCTAATGAGAGGGTTGGTGCATGCGGCTCTACAGATATAGCTGACAGAAGCATGGGCTGCATGTTAAACTCAAAGGGCTGTGGGATTTATCAAGAACTGCTCCAACCTTCTGCTTTTATTTATAGGTTTAATTGGATTGCATTGCATTATTGGTTTGGTTGAATAAAATGGCTTTCGTTTGCTGATGTGAAACCACTCCCTAACCTCTGAATCATGACAGTGCTGCACTATATACAGATGTAGGATCGTATAGTGGACTCAATAGTGAACAGTTTTGAAAATTACATGTTGGTCACGTGACGTAGTGCATTGTATACTGACTAGTGAATGGTTTGGACGTTTGGTCTGATTAGTTCGATGTGCCACTAAGAGTCAATAGACCACACATACTAACCTGTTTTTGCATACAACATATGCAGATATACTGAGAATGAGAAAAGTAGCATACATATTTTCTTGTTTAGCTGGAGCAGGAATATACAGACATATAAAAAAGGTCTCACTGTTACTACTACATTTCCAAGCCTTAGCTGTCCTTTTCAGCCCTGGGTCTTTACTGTAGATTGCTCCAAGGTTAGCGGTGCCCTGCAGGAGCCAGAGTGTGTTCAAGCATAAGCCTAACAGCAAGAGCATTCTAATTAAAAGAACGTGGTACGTGGTGGATAATCCTTGACAGATGCAGCATCAAAGGCTGCCAGGACTGTGCATAATAATCATTGGTTACAAAGAGTATATTTGAATTAGGTGAGATGATACTAGTATAATTTTGAAAACTTTATATTTGTATTAGATTTCAAATGATTGAGCCAGTGCCATAGGGATCCCCACCCTTTCATTTCAAACTAATAATCTCCAACCTCAGGAGAGTCAGTGAAAGTTGATGTGAATGTCAGAAGTTTGTGGTTTTATTTGTAAGAGAAACTTTCTTTTACTTGTCTCCTCTGCTTTTAGTTGGTAGACAAGTCCACTCATACTGAACTATTAAAAGCTGGTGTTGTTGGTCTGGACACGGCGAGGACACTAACTCCACTTGACAGCTGACCAAACCGGAGCTTTGCGTGCCCGTGTCTCAGTGCTGGTGTGTTTACGTGCGGGTGTCTCTCTACAGGGGTGCTGTGGAACCTGTCGTCGTGCGATGCAGTCAAGATGACAATCATCCGGGACGCCTTAACAACCCTGACCAACACTGTGATCATCCCTCACTCTGGATGGAGCAGCTCCACCTTTGACGACGACCACAAACTCAAGTTTCACTCGTCGCTGGTGCTGAGGAACACCACAGGCTGTCTGAGGTGTGTACGATCAAACTATGGTATGAACTCAGTTTTTTAAGGCAAATGGTGCTTATAACAAGTACTAACATAACAGGTTTCCTGCCCCCACCCCCTTAAAATGCCCTATTTCAAACATTACAAGGATGTCCAGTAAAATCTTTTTAATATAAACTGTACATTTCAGTGACCTTTTATTGTATTCACTCCAAGGCAAATATGTCAGTCTTTTAATTCAACCTATGCAAATTTGTGGGTCTGATAGATGTGAAAATCTGAGAAAAAGTAAAAAAGTAAAAGCATTGGATTTAGTATAAACCCCATTTTTCTTTTATTTATTACATTTATCCAAAAGATAATAAATACCTGTTTCTATAAACCCGTCTAAAATAGTGGTCAGAGTTTGAGAATAGTTTGAGAATGACTGTTCTAAAACATTTGTGAAAGATGAACATGCTTCCTACTAGCACCTCTCTGTGGACAACTTATGTAACTGCAGACAATGATTGCTCTCAGACTAAACAAAACGAACCCTAAGTATATTAAAATGTGTTTGATAGAGAATAAAATGACATTTATCTGACTCCATAAGGCTATATACTTTGAAGTGATATGTCCTAGAGTACATAAAGACTGACTGAGCACTATCCTTTTTCTGTTTCAAACCCATCATCAGTGTACACAAGCATTACAGTGAGTGTTGATGTAATGTGTCTACCTTTTCTCCTGGGGACTACTCCTTTTGAAGACTGCTGCTGAATGTAGAATACAGTCTTTAATTAGCGACAGTCAGTTCAAATAAGCGTGTGCACTTTTTTACACACACATACACAAGTCTGCACTGCATGTGTTTATGTAAAACGTCCAGCTATTTACTCACTTATGTGCCGTAATGACTCCAGTCAGACCACACACACACACACACACACACACATTATGAACAGCCTAGTTAAGCCCACGTTCCACCAGACGCACCTTCACAAGCAGCTGTCAGTGTATTATTTGTTTCAGAGCTAACGCCTAAATCAAAGACCGTCTCTCTGTTTTTGAAGGAATCTGAGTTCGGCCGGAGAGGAGGCCAGAAAACAGATGCGCACTTGCGAGGGTCTCGTGGACTCTTTACTCTACGTCATCAAAGCCTGTGTAAACACCGCCGACTTTGACAGCAAGGTACACACTAACCCACACACACAGGCACACACTGTTCCCTGAATGGAAAACATGGGGCCATATGATAAGAGGCGCTGGGGGGAAAAAATCCTCCTCGCCCTGCTTAAATTGCTTTATTTCTTCCGTCCAAATGATGCTCACTGAAGCTGGCGGAGAAGCGTTTCATGTGCTCCACTGCTCAAAGCGCAAACTAATTAAAATATCACGATAGACGTTCAGAGCAGGTTATCAACATAGAATACAGGCCGTATATTTGCATTCCCACGTGTTGGAGATTAAATCAATCTCCCAGATGTACTTTTATGAACTGTATAAAGTCAAGTGGCTCATTTGTAACCAGAAATCCTCTGAGAATTGGGCCTCTCACTTCTGTTGGACATACTGTATATATGCTCATTGACATTCTGTGAGCCACGGCCTGTATTTCACTCAAACGGCCTGGGATTAAATCCATTAGCTGGGGTCCAAATCGTCTTTCTAACCAGAGAACCCTTTAGGGTCTGTGACTAATTGATTCGTCACACTTTGATAGACTCACACACTGTCCGCTCCACACAGTTGTATTGTATTGTGGCGTTTGTCATGGTTGATTCAGGGAAACGCCTGCTAAACATTTGTCTCCTCTGCCCGCCCATAGATCGTGGAGAACTGCATTTGCACTCTGAGGAACCTGTCGTATCGCCTGGAGCTGGAGATGCCGCCCGTTCGAATGTTGGGAGGGAACGAGGTGGACGGTTTACTGGGCTGCGAGTCGCCCTGTAAAGAAGAGGACTCCAGCTGCTGGGGTCGAAAAAAGAAAAAGAAAAAAAGAACTCTGCAGGAAGACACGGTAAGTTTAGTGTCAGATCAGTAAAGATATGTCCAGACTAGAATAAACCAAATAATATAAATTTTTTTTGGGATGGGTTTAGTGGGATGGTGTGGGACCCATTCCAGGCTTCTCAAAGTCTCCCAAGGGTGCAGAGATGTTGTGGCACCCATCTGTGGTTAAGCCTTACCTTACACTGCTGGCTGAGAGCTCAAATCCCGCCACTTTAGAGGGCGCTGCTGGGTCTCTTCAAAACCTTTCAGCTGGGAACTGGAAGGTACAACCCTATTTTCTCTTATACTCTTCACAAAAATAACTATCATCCTTTTCAAACCATCACCACTATGATACTTCATTAAACAACACATCAAATGATTGAAAAGGGTCTCATCTTCTCTGTTGAAAGTTGAATGTGTGTGTTTTTTTTTTCCACAAGCAGTTTGCAGCATACATTCGAGCCGCGGTGCGAAAGGAAAAAGGGCTTCCCATTCTGGTGGAGCTGCTGCGGATGGATAATGACCGTGTGGTGTGTTCGGTCGCCACAGCCCTGAGGAACATGGCACTGGATGTCAGGAACAAGGAGCTCATAGGTAAAAAGAAAAAAAAATATTGGGGCATAAAGCAAACAGCCTGTGCATTAGAGCGATGTAGTATTTTTGATTTGCATGGTTTATTTTGAAATAAACTACAGTTATGACTACCATATGCTATTAGTTTTATACAATATATTTTTTTCATTTTTGTAATGACGCCCGACCTCCACTTTGGGAACCCTCGCATTAGAGCATCAATGATTTTCATTTGTCAAACATTTCTCCTCATATTATTTTCATAGCAGTAAAATACGGATGTCTTGGCCTGTTTAACCACAGATATCATAGTATATGTAGTTACATAGTGTGTTAATTTAGTGCAGTATACAGTATAGTATAGTGTAATATAGGATAGTATAGTCGAATATGTTGAGTATAGCATATTGTAGCATAGCATAAGATAGTGCGGTGTAATATAGTGTAGTGCAAAAACACACAAAAACAAGAAGGTCTAGATTTTGTAATAACACTTAACATTACATTACACTGTAAACATAACTCAAATGCAGAAATGTGGAGAATGACAGCAATGATTTTGTGTTTTATTGTCAACACATGTCTGTTTCATAATATCATTCCAGGAAAAAGAGGAGATGGGGAAAAAGAGAGAGTGGTTACATTGAGGTTGAAGGCATTTCTTTGGCTTCGTTTTAATAAACTGAAGCACTGACAAAGATACCAATCTTTTTAAAATAAAGATCCACAAACCTTTGATAACAGTGTTTTCAAATACTATAAATATACTAAATATTTTTGGTGGAGATTGTCACTCATCCAGGTTATCATAACAAAGACATCTGGACATAGTTTTGTCGGTTTAAGGACTTCATCTCTCGTCCAATCCTAAAGTAGACTGGTCATAATCCCAGCTCACTGAACCGTATACTTTAATTTGGCAAAATCTTAAACTTAGTGTCAAAAGAAAATTACTGAAGTTTCTTAGCACATAGAAGGTGCTTTTCTCTGATGGTTATGTAACATGTAGATATTGTGTAAATAAGACTGTAACTTAAATAACCTTCCCCGCTTTTGTGTAAACAACACTCCAGTTTGTCAGTATTCATTTGCTTCATAAATATCCCCTCCTTCTTTTCAGGGAAATATGCGATGAGGGATCTGGTTAACCGTCTCCCCGGGGGAAACACCACGCTGCTGTCAGATGAAACCGTAGCCGCCATCTGTTGCACCTTGCATGAGGTCACCAGCAAAAACATGGAGAACGCCAAGGCCCTGGCCGACACGGGCGGCATAGAAAAGCTGGTCAACATCACCAAGAGCCGAGGGGACAGGTTGGTTACAGCCGCACACATCCAACAAAGTTTTATATACTTTTGCACAGGCTCCATAGCCACAGGGAAGGTGCTTTTGTGTGCATTGAGGTTTGCTGTCCCGATGGACTGATGGGTAACAGCTATTTCAAGCCAACTCTATATAAAGTAGGGTTCCAGGTTAAAACACACCAGGGGCAGGGTGTACTTTCCATCATTCTGTCTTTTGAATCAACATTCTTAGTTGAAAAGAGGTTAGGGTGACAGTTTGGGTTTTATAAATGAGGTTAAACATTCATTTTAAACAGCAATCCAAGTCGGAGAGATAAATGAATAACCTTGGCTTCATTGCATGTTCTTCCTGCAAAGTAGACATTATTTATTATTCCAAAAGTTCTTTTTTATAAGTTTTTTTCCAGGCCTTAGTCCTTACTTCAAACTTGCCATGAAAGGTGTTCTTATATGATGTTTGCTGTTTGGTTTCAGGTTTTTGTAACCCATCCTCACAACAATGGCTTTGTTCCTACAATAATGCTGGCAAATGTATGTTTGTTTCTTAGGTACTCTGTGAAGGTGGTTAAAGCAGCAGCTCAAGTGCTGAATTCACTGTGGCAGTATCGGGACCTGCGGACCATTTATAAGAAGGTAGGTGTGGTTCTCCTTATTTGTTATTGCAATAATCATTAAGTTTTATTGTTTCTGTAATAACATTTTGTGCACCAAACTATTTTCTGCCTATAGAAATATTTGGTTGTTAAACATAAGCGTCAAATGAGCTGGCTAGCAAAAACACATGTATTGTTTCTTTAAAGAAATTACACCACAGCCCTCCTTCCACTTAAGTTACTGGCTTACAGGAAAAAAGAATTACTTGCTATAAATAGTCCAGTTCCTTTACAAATCTGTCTCTGCCAGATAGAACTGCTCCACAGAACATAGCCTGTTTCACAGAACCATCTTGGGGGGCTAATGTTGAAATATGTTTTCAAAAGAGCAGGGACTTTAAATGAAAACCTGGTTGGTGATTGGATTTATCAACCGCAGTTGATGTTAGAGCAGGTCCATGTTGTTTACGGTAAAACCTGGACTTTGCTTGGAGCAGTTCAAGAAGAATTTTTGTGAGTTTGTAAACTCCCAAATCTTGCAAGAATCCAGCTGCAGTGCAAGGTTAGTTCTTAAAGTTTTAAAAACTTCCTAAGTCAATGTTGAGCCTGTGAGGTAGCAAAACTTCACAAATGTTAATTAAAATAATTAACTGTAGCCTCTATATTTATTTATAATACTAATATTATGGTAATGTAACTATAACATGTAATTTGTTATTATTCATGTTAATCTCAGAAATATCGATACATTATACTTACATTATACTAAAAATATAATATAATAGATCTTTTTTGTTGTACTTGAAGTCTCAAAAAAAGTTGGATGGGTTTGTGGCCAGATGAAAAATTTACAAAATTATCCAGACAATACCTGTACCATTGTAAACAATAGAAGTTATGTACATTTCCAAAGCAATATCCTATAATATGGTCATTACAGGGAGGAAAATTAAAGCAGAAAATTGAAGACTGAGCTGTTCCTTCTTTGTTTAACTGTCCCAAATTACATTGTAAAACCACAGTACAGTGAACGTGCCAACGTACCATAAAGAACACCGTTATTGTACCTCCATTCCTCTGTTTTCTTTTTCACAAGCAGAAAATTATGTTATAACTTTAGTGTGTCTCTGGGGGTTAAAGCCATTTTTCTTTTCTGTGTTTTCTACAGGATGGCTGGACCCAAAATCATTTCCTCACTCCTGTCTCCACATTAGAACGAGATAGGTTCAAGTCCCAGCCGACACTCCCCACCAGCACTCTTCAGACGTCCCCTGTCAACCACTCGGGTAGGTTCTCTTAGTTACAGGCTCCATCGGACCAAAATATACACTGCCACTGAAACAAGAAAACCTCAGGAATCTAAAGCTCAAGTGTGTGTGTGTGTTTGTTTTGTTTTTTTCCTTCCTTTTCCAGCTGCAAGCGCCACGTCGTCTCCTGCCATGTTGGGCATCAAAGAGCGGAGGGACACCATCAAAGACTATCAGAGAGCGCAGTCAACTATGCAATTTTATAGTTACCAAGGGGACAACACTGTACATAAAAAACAGTATACAGGTATTAGAACAATGCGCACATTGACTTCAGATATCCTACTTATATTCATACCATGTCCCTATTTCTGCTAGACTGTAATCACACACTAGCCCCTGGCTTTACTCTGCAGGGCATTATCTATCTTTCCTTCAAAACGCTCCAAGCAGATTCTTTAACCCGTTTTCCCTCTGTTACTATCTCTACCAAGGCCCTGGCAGCTATCAGACTGACATCACTGTAATTTCAAAGTTCCTTAAAACTCCTTCAGAAGTTGCGGTAGAACAGTAGACCAGTTAGAGAAATAGCAGACACTGTATAATGTGACTATTGTTATTAGATCCAAGTCTCAGGAAGCAGACTGGGGCATCGAGTGGGCACCCAGACACACTACAGTCAGACAAGAGCGCTCTCCAGTCTACTCCATTAGTAGGAGGACTGGGAGGGCAGAGTAAACAACATAAGCCGCAGCTGCCATGTGTTACATAGCAACGTGAAAAAAAAAAAGAGTTTTTACGATTCCTCTGGCTTGATAAAAAGCCAAGTGAAATACTCATCCCATGGGCTATGTAAACAGCAGAGCAGCCATCTTGATTATTCTATGTTATTTCTCTCCCCTGCACAGTGCAGTACTTTTTGATCCTGCCTTAGATACTGCCATTTGCCCAAAGGAGATGTGTAAAATTTTTACTGGTATATGAAAAGTGTATAATATATGTTGTGTTCAACAACATGCTTTTTGTATTTTTTAGGGTCAGGAAAGCCTTCTCCGTATTATTACCCATCGCCTACAAGAGAGGAGCCAAGGAGAACACAGGTAACTACACACACTTCTTTAAACAGGACTAAAACGGATAGAATAGTTCACCTACAGTAATAATCTTGAGTGTGCCACTCTGTACAGTGTCTCAAATGCTTTATCCTGTTTATCCTGTTTCTCTCAAACCCTGCTCTGATTGGATAGATGGTGCCCTCTGTTGTGACTGGACAGCATCCTGGGCAGCAGTAGTTAAATCGCTATCTATGGCACAACTAATCCGTCCTTTTCTCTATACTTATCTCTCACATAGAGATCCTGTGTTGTACTTAAACGTATCACTTTACATTCAAGGAAACAAAACTGCATGGCAAAAAAAAAAATACAGCTTTCTTTTTGTTTGTTTGTTTTAATGCAACTAAAAGTAAACTTTAAACATGCATGTAAATGTCTTACTCATACTGAGATGAACTTTTTTACTGCTGCAATGCCACAGATGAACAAAAGATGTTTA
This sequence comes from Perccottus glenii, assembly GCA_024416835.2. Lineage (NCBI taxonomy): Eukaryota > Metazoa > Chordata > Actinopteri > Gobiiformes > Odontobutidae > Perccottus > Perccottus glenii. The sequence continues at coordinate 11,108,382 of CM044560.2, read as the reverse complement.
GTGTATGGATTTTTGGACCCACATTTTATTTGAGTGGTCTAGCTGTACTTGTAAATATACTGGGTTATAAAATATAAGCAAAATGCAGGGCGTGACCCAGGATTTCAATGCTTTCTCCTCTCGCTATCCCTGTTTTCTCTTTATTTTAAGAACGCAAATATGCTTTTACTTTCTCCATAAAATGCACACATAACATTCCATAAAACATCAAGTAACAAGACAATATTTAATTACAAAAGTATATTAAATAAATAAATAATCATGCTAACACCGGCTGTCAATCCTAGTGTCAATAACTACTTTAACAGCCTGGGGACAAAATAATTACTCTAAACCTCATTCACAAATAGCTAAAACTTTGGAAAGAATATCATTAAGGCTTCAAAATAATGAATCTGTTTGAATTATGGGGCTTAGTCAAATAAACTGTTTTCTTCTTTGCATTAAATGTACTTGCGTAGTGTTATAGAATTAAAGATTATTATGTTGAGGATTAAATAAGAGGGCTACTTTTAGTTATGTAATTGTTGCAACTGTTGGGTTAGGATTGGCGTTTGAAATTGTTTATAGCCCTGGTAATAAGTCCCATGTTTCAGATCCCTCCACTGTGCAAACTTGGCGAGGACACCCAGCTCTTCCAGCTCTCTTGACTAACACAATGAGACTGACGCGTATTCCGCTGCGGATAAATTGCGATGCTTGGAATGACCCAAGCTCGTCTGCCTTTGTCTGAGCAGAAGTGAATGTGACTGCTGGGATTGGGATGGTCTGGGCATGTCTCAGGAAGCTGTCACTACCAGACACATCCACGCGTGCCCGATCAGATGGCGTTCACAGTGAGAAGTTAGCTAGGGGGGGGGGAGACGTAGGGAATTCCAGTGTCCTTCATTTTAACACGTTCAGAAAGTTAATGAACACAAATGAAATTCCATCATTCATCAGAGTTTTTACAACTTAACCTTCGAAAGATTTTCAGAACTGAAGCTTAAGAGTGATTCATTAGGTTCCTCGTGAAAGATATCTTGTCTGGTCACTTTACACAAATTGCAGTTTACTTTTTGTTTGTGGAAGGCAGGGTGTTCGAATCATTAACATCTCCCTTTGAAAAGGACCTGATGTATTACATCCACTTTTATTTTAAAGATGGTCTATTTACATATACACCAACCTTTTTTTAAATTCAAAATTCATTGTGTAAAATTAGTGTAGTGTATATAACAGTTGAACTGAATAGAATCAAGAAAACTAGAAACAAGGTTTTTAAGGAGGTCAAAATAAAACTCTTTGCCAGACCCGATGTAGGTTCAATTACTTCCTGTTTTGTTCTGCTTCAGGAAAAGTTAAATTATCTTATTATTTTAACATTATTATTATTATTTTGTAAATTTCTCCAAAACAAACTGATCCATTTCTATTAAATTTGTACATATACAATAAAAAGTCCCTGCTGTGTTACTGTAGGTGCTCATACTACAGTAGTATCTCCCAATTAACATGCTTCTAGCTAAATGTTGCTTTTCCAGTTGTTTTTAATCATACAGAGTTTATTTAGAGATGGGAAGTGTAGTGGCAACAAATAGCACATTCCACTCCATCCGTACAAAGTAACTAACTTTACAATAATACAAACAAGAGCTTTTCATTTCTAAATACCCTAACCATGCCCGACAATGTAGCAAAAAAAGAAACACAAGTGTGTTTCTCTTCTACCAGTGCTCAGTTTGTCCACTCTGGGCATCTGTAGATGCAGGAAGAAATAAACTTCCAGTGCCTTCTCAGTGACTATGTACTTAGTCAAGTTGAAGTCTACTTCCTGTTGTGATACAGTGTAAAGCCATTGTTAAACCTTAGATGTCATCTGGAAAACTTGTATTACTCATTATGTCCTATTCACTCAATAAAAAGGACTTGACTTGAAACAATGGCTTTTCTTGAAAACTCATTCATAATTTTTTCTTTGTCTTTGCAGCCCATGTATTACACGGACGAGCCAGGCCGAAGAAACTACGACACCTACAGAATGTACATGCAACACCCTCACGGCTACGACGACCTCTACGCCGACGAGGTCATCACCTACCCGCCCACTGTCGACTACAGCTCGCAGAGCCACGGACTCAAAACCCACACTAACTACGTGGACTTTTACGCCAGCACGCGGAGGCCTTCGTGCCGGGCCGAGCAGTACCCTGGCTCCCCTGACTCCTGGGTATAAGGCATTCCACTGAGAGAACTGAGAGACATTTTCATGAACTTGGCTTTAATAGTGTTCTTTTTACATTGGACATTGTGTGTGTGTGTGGTGTGCTTGTGAACAAACAGGAGGGAGTTCAACCGAAGCGATGCCAGATGGAAAAAACGGGATGTGTGCCAAAGAAGGATATCAAGGAATGTTTTTTTTTATTAATTTTTTTTTAGTAGAGAAAGTTGGAACTAGGCTGGGAATGTGCAGAGGGACGATACCAAACACCTTTGTGTGAAACGTGCATCCGTCCTATTGTCCAGGTAGATGGATAGGTAGTTAGTTTTTTTTTCTTTAGCTGTGATAGCATGGTGAAGGTGTGAGTCATGTCAGCGAGGGTCCGCCGGAAGAAGTCAAGATGGGAAAAACAGTGTATGTGCAGAAAAGCCAAATGGATCATCAACTCTGTAAAAAAATAAATAAATAAAAATAAAATTAAAAAAATGATATAGTGAACTTAGATTGTACAGAGGGATCAAAAATTGTTATCTGTACTTTATGTGAAAACCGTGTAATGCCATGGAGTCTTGTACATTGCTTTCATTTTATTGTAAATATAGAAAAGAAAATCATGTTTTTCTGGTTTACACTCATCAGCACTGGTTATACAATAAACTTGTGCCATGTTTAAAGTCTCTAAAGATATATAAATATGAAGAAATAATGTTGAAAAGATGGCATATATCACAACCATGATAAAGTAATAAAAAGGTCAGTTTTGTTTTTTACTCATTGTGTAACTGCATTTCTTTGACATTAACTCATCCAGATCTTAATAATGTATTCATTTTATTCCACAGTCATGGCACTCTTTGGATAGAATAATGTGGTTTATCTGCAAAACATGTCCTCTGTCAGTTTTAGACAGTTTAAAAGTACAAGGATGTGTGTTTGTTGAGCTCCCAGCCAATCACACCTCACGGTCCAGAAGGGGAAGGTAAAACAGTAGAGTCAGCAAAAGGAGAGTCATGAGTTCTGATTTGGGTTTTTACCAAGGTCTGTTCTCGTTTAGTGCCATTGCCAAGGGAACTTGCACTGCTCCGGAACAGATTTTATTGTAGTTTAGAGACAAAAAACAAACAGCAAAGTGAGCCGATACAAAAGACTGACTTAAAATCTACACTAAAAAACAAGTTATATTTTTTCTTTTTCTTTTTTTGGTTTGTTTTTTGGCCGCTGTGACCGTTTTGTTTATCAGCAGAAATAGCCCCGCCCCATTTTTCTTCATAATGAATGCTATTGGCTATTCACTGCACGCACCCAGAAAGCAATTCTACCTGCTTTAAACCCAAGCCTCTCTCGTGGAACCTCAAACGGTCCTCGAGGAAGGGCGCCCCATACACCGATATACATTGATATACCTCAGTCCACCAGAGGGCAGGCTCCAAAACCGGAAATATAAGGAGAAACTCAATGGCAACTTTACAAGTGTATTATTATACATTTTTTGATTAATATGTCCGTTTATGCTATCTGAAAACTATTGTTTTACTATAGAGTAAAAGCCGAAAAACACGGATGTAACCATTTTTTTGCCCTGTCACAATGACAATATTGGTGAATAGGGGACCAATGGGCGGATTTCATCCGTTTTATAAACAATCTATGCTTTAGAAAACAGCCCTATTTTGCCTCAAAGGGAAAAAATAAATAAATACAGCTAACAAAGGAATAAATTGTTTAGAAAAGGGTTTTCTGAATAAAAAAAAACATGGAAATTCTGTCACCCACAATTTCAGAAAAAGCTAAAAAGAAATATCCTACACAGAATGGCAAAAAGAAGAACACCGAGGGTTAAAAGTAGAAGTGACAAGACACGTTTATTAGTTTAGATCTTAAAAAAATAGAAATTAGACACATAGAGCCTGTGCTTTCAATGATTTATATTTTATAAATAAGGATAGTGGCATATAATCTAACCTTTTCAAAGTTATTAGCATTGTTATTAGCATCGTTGTAAAATAAATACTTTATTTATTTTATTTTGAAGGCTGAATTATGAGCTATCTTTTCTTTAAGTATTTTTGTAAAATACACGTGTAACAGTTTGATAAAAAGGACAATGTGTATAATTATTCGTAAATTCAAAGTAACAAAATTGTTTCGTTTTTTTCTTCAATAACAAGTCAACGGGGTGCGTTTAACGCGACGCACGCTTCCTGCTCCGCGTGACGTAATGACGCATTTGGGGCTTAAAAACAACGGAGTGGACGTTCAGAGAGGTTTGGTTTTCTCCATTGTTTATCAAAGTGTGAAGTTGACTAAAATGATCCAAGAAGTCTCAAAACCCGCGGAAAAGACGGCTTCTTATCTGAAAGCTGGCCACCCTCCTGCAGGTAACATATTTTCTTCTTATTTAAACCGTTTTTTTTTTTTTTGCTACGACGATGAAAAGGGATCGTTTTTCGTGTTCGACAGAGCGTGACGCACGGTGGACTTTTTCCCCAAAAGTAATACCGTGTTCTCCTTGTTTTCATTCATCTTATGCTCATAGTTTACTGTGTCTGTTTATTTTGTGTCTGTGGCTTATAAGCATGCGCATTTTTTTATTTAGCATCTTTTGGTATCTTCTTGCAGCAGGGCACTAGCCAAGGGTTAAACCCCAGGAGTGCAAAAAGTGCTAAGGAGTCGCTATCATTCGTTGGTTCATCCTAGACTTAGTTTTTACTTTTTATTTTATATTTTTACAGCTCTCTTCAAGTACACTCCCGTGTAAAGGTTGTAGCTAGATGTGTAGAAATGCTTTCTGGGATTTCATCAAGAGAAAGAATGACTTGCTCTTTGGTAGCTCTCAAGATGAGGTAGATGTGACTTTGCATTTTGTACACTGATTGTTTCTCAACATAGTCCTTCAGTCCAGTGTACATTATATGGGTTGATGTGGTTTAGACTAGAGCCATTTAAATACAATTGAATATCAGAGCATTTCTATTATTTTTATATATTTTTTTTAGGGCTGCCCCCGACTAAAGATATTCCTAGTCGACTAACACTCCTGCATTTTAGCGATTAGTCGAATAATCGTTCATTTATGATATTAATATAAAAACTTGCGTATATACAAGGAAAGGTATAGTCCAAGTTGAAGTTTAACACTTCCATATGACAGAAAATGCTAAAGCATGATATTAGCGCGTTCACAATGAAAATTAAGCGCTTAAAACAAAATAGTAAAGCATTAAGTTAACAGCGCAAATGTGTTTATATCCTGTGCTGTCCTCGCCCCAAGCTACTGTCTTTGCAAGGCTAGACTGCGAGATAACGGCGCTCCAATAAACAGACTTTGTTACTTTTTGCTGATTTATTAGAGAATGGCATTCAACCATTGTCCTCTTCGACCAACCGTAAAACTGAAATAATACAAAATGTCATATTAGCTGGACATTAATACATAGCTCACGTAACATATGCTAATGATTGCTAATTTTGTGCTAACGTATCATTTAAGCATTTCAACTAACGTAAATCTCATAAAAAACAAACATTTGTTACATCACAATACTCACGGACAAATATAGTCCAAGGCAACAACATATTTTAAGGGAACTTGAACTTTCAACATGAGCAAGTCGTAACCGTCAAGATGTTACGTTCGCCATCTTGGGTTTTACTTAGTTCACCAATTTACAACAATAGCACTGCGCAACCACACGAGGGCGCTGCAAAGTACAAACCCGCACCACCCAAATACCACATCCCCAGAACGGGCAGAACATATCCTTATTGTTAAAACGAGGGGCCATGTGGTGGTTAACGTTACTACTTGCATGTTTTAAATGATAAGACATATTTGATGTTGACAAGTGATAGGCAAATGTTTGCCTGCAGAGTTTGCAAACAGCCTTTTTAGGGTCGTCCTTCGACTTTTCAAAATGATCCCACACTTTGGACTTTTTTCCTGACATAATTATTAGCATCAGCCAGACACCTCTCCCACAAGTGTGCGTCGGTATACGGCGAGGCACGAGATCTCGTTGATCTCGTTGCTTTGATGTCATGTCATACACTGACTGCGAAGCCCCTGGTTGCATAATTTTTTCACGTGATTTTATTTTATTTTATTTTATTTTTTTGCGACTAACCACCTAATGAAAATGTATTCGACCAAGCCCTCTTCATATCGACTAACGTTTAGTCGACTATTTGGGGGCAGCCCTAATTTTTTTTGCTTATTCATCATTTCTTTGTTTCCACAGTAAAGGCTGGAGGTAAACGTGTGGCCAATAAAATCCTAGATGAAAGTACCATGCCGGAGAAGGACACAAAAAGGGATGAGAAATTAAGGTAGGTCTAAAGACTGCTGCAGAATAGTATATAAATTGAATGATATTTTCATGTTCGTCTGGTGTTTGATAAATCTGAACTTGCTGCAGGCCCGTTCCTGCCCATAACAGGATATATCAAGTCAATATGCTTTTGTCAGGAGCTCCTGACAAGGTAAACCCTCCCTTTTTTATTTGGTTTTAAATGCAAGTTGTAAAACCAGTTTTGTTTAACTGTAACTTTTATTTTTTTGTAGTTTAGCCATGAATTCCCAGATATCCCGGAGAGCGTGAGGCACGGCAAGGTCTGCCCCAGCATAGAGAAGTCCCACTGTCCCCACACCTACTTCATCCACCAACCCAAGAAGTTCTGAACTATTCAGAGCGAATATGTCCTGAATGTAAACGTGCTGAATCAAGTGACAGACAAACAGGAAGTATTAGACGGGGGAGGGGGGGACTACCACAAGCGCTTTCATGTCTTTTGTATTTGATTTTGTAGACATTAAGATCTTGCACTAGAGTCTTTCATTTGATGTTTAAGCACTTGTACTGTTTGGGGAAAACGCTGTAGATATTTTGCCAGCTGGTGAATATAAATGTGAGTTAAAGAATGTGTAGGGGGGTTTTGTAAAGTGACATTTTGGTAATATTCACTCAGATATTTACTTCTTGTTGCTAAGCACTTAAAATAAAAATTGCATGGTAAAATGTTTGGTTTTGTTTCCTTTTGTTAGCACACCTCTTTTATGCAGGTGTCTCCACGTGATGGCAGCAGATGCTTGTGTTGAGTGAGAGCCCATTCTTTTTAACCTGTTTATTGTAAAATATCCAAAAAGTGAGGTTAAGATGAAGGAAGGCCTCGTGAGACATGCACATTTCAGAAAGTCTTCCACTTTTTATTCTCTGCATTGTTTATGTGCCAGAACTGGTTTTCTATGAGTGCCTCTGGTGTTTGTGTTAAAGAATAAACAGATGGATGGCATGATCTAAGACTGCTCTGTCTGTTTAAGACATCAGGGCTGAACCTCTCTTTTTCTTGCCACTTTTATAATACAAGTTGCTTAATCAAAACAGTCAAAGCTTCTATTCCTACTGCTATACTATATAAACTATAACTACTATACTATATATATATATATATATATATATATATATATATATATATATATATATATATATATATATATATATATATATTTTTTTACTTTGGGTCAAAATTGTAACTTGATTTACAAAACTGGGACATGTTAAATAACTGGATTATAAAACTACAGTATTTGTGCAAAAGAAAAACAGAACAAAATAACATTGGAAAGTTAAAAATGTACACACACAGGTAACACACACACATAGGTAACACACACACAGGTAACATACACACACAGGTAACATACACACAGGTAACACACACACACAGGTAACATACACACACAGGTAACATACACACACAGGTAACGCATACACACAGGTAACATACACACAGGTAAACACACACAGGTAACACACACACAGGTAACACACACACAGGTAACACACACACACAGGTAACACACACAGGTAACACACACACACAGGTAACATACACAGGTAATTAACACAGGTAACACACACAGGTAACATACACACAGGTAACACACACACAGGTAACACATACACACACAGGTAACACATACACAGGTAACACACACACAGGTAACATACACACAGGTAACGCATACACACAGGTAACACACACACAGGTAACACACACACACAGGTAACACACACACACAGGTAACATACACACAGGTAACACACACACAGGTAACACATACACACACAGGTAACACACACACAGGTAACACACACACAGGTAACACACACAGGTAACACACACACACAGGTAACACACACACAGGTAACACATACACACACAGTAACACATACACACAGGTAACACACACACAGGTAACACACACAGGTAACACAGGTACACAGGTAACACACACAGGTAACACAAACACACACACAGGTAACATACACACAGGTACACACAGGTAACACACACACACAGGTAACATACACACAGGTAACACACACACATAACACACACACAGGTAACATACACACAGGTAACGATACACACAGGTAACACACACAGGTAACACACACACACAGGTAACATACACACAGGTAACACACACAGGTAACACATACACACAGGTAACACATACAACACACAGGTAACACACACACACAGGTAACATACACACACAGGTAACACACACACAGGTAACACACACACACAGGTAACACACACACACACAGGTAACACACACACACAGGTAATATACACAGGTAACACACACACACAGGTAACACACACACACAGGTAACACACACACAGGTAACACACACACAGTGTAACACATACACACACAGATCTTAACACATACACAGGTAACACACACACAGGTAACATACACACAGGTAACGCATACACACAGGTAACACACACACACAGGTAACATACACACAGGTAACACACACACAGGTAACACATACACACACAGGTAACACATACACACAGGTAACGCATACACACAGGTAACACACACACAGGTAACACACACACACAGGTAACATACACACAGGTAACACATACACAGGTAACACATACACAGGTAACACATACACAGGTAACACATACACACACAGGTAACACATACACAGGTAACATACACACAGGTAACACATACAGGTAACTACACACAGGTACACACACACACAGGTAACACATACAGGTAACACATACACACAGGTAACACATACACACAGGTAACACATACACACAGGTAACACACACAGGTGGTGTCAAGTGCCATTTTTTTTTTTAAGAATCCAAATAGTCACATAATGGAACTCCCTAAAACATTATGGAGGTAAACTGACTGCCCTCTGTCCATGATTTGACTTTCATTTTATTGTAAATATAGAAAAGAAAATGTTTTTCTGGTTTACACTCATCAGCACTGGTTATACAATAAACTTGTGCCATGTTTAAAGTCTCTAAAGATATATAAATATGAAGAAATAATGTTGAAAAGATGGCATATATCACAACCATGATAAAGTAATAAAAAGGTCAGTTTTGTTTTTTACTCATTGTGTAACTGCATTTCTTTGACATTAACTCATCCAGATCTTAATAATGTATTCATTTTATTTCACAGTCATGGCACTCTTTGGATAGAATAATGTGGTTTATCTGCAAAACATGTCCTCTGTCAGTTTTAGACAGTTAAAAAGTACAAGGATGTGTGTGTGTTGAGCTCCCAGCCAATCACACCTCACGGTCCAGAAGGGGATGGTAAAACAGTAGAGTCATGAGTTCTGATTTGGGTTTTTACCAAGGTCTGTGCCATTGCCAAGGGAACTTACACTGCTCCGGAACAGATTTTATTGTAGTTTAGAGACAAAAAACAAACCGCAAAGTGAGCCAATACAAAAGACTGACTTAAAATCTACACACTAAAAAACAAGTTATATTTTTTCTTTTTCTTTTTTTTGTTTGTTTTTTTGGCCGCTGTGGCCGTTTTATTTCTCAGCAGAAATAGCCCCGCCCCATTTTTCTTCATAATGAATGCTATTGGCTATTCACTGCACGCACCCAGTAAGCAATTCTACCTGCTTTAAACCCAAGCCTCTCTCGTGGAACCTCAAACGGTCCTCGAGGAAGGGCGCCCCATACACCGATATACATTAATATACCTCAGTCCACCAGAGGGCAGGCTCCAAAACCGGAAATATAAGGAAAAACTCAATGGCAACTTTATAAGTGTATTATTATACAATTTTTGATTAATATGTCCGTTTATGCTATCTGAAAACTATTGTTTTAATATAGAGTAAAAGCCGAAAAACACGGATGTAACCATTTGTTTGCCCTGTCACAATGACAATATTGGTGAATAGGGGACCAATGGGCGGATTACATCCGTTTTATAAACAATCTATGCTTTAGAAAACAGCCCAAAGGGAAAAAAAAAATACAGCTAACAAAGGAATAAATTGTTTAGAAAAAGGTTTTCTGAATCAAAACAAACATGGAAATTCTGTCACCCACAATTTTCAGAAAAAGCTAAAAAGAAATATCCTACACAGAGAATGGCAAAAGAAGAACACCGAGGGTTATAAGTAGAAGTGACAAGACATGTTTATTAGTTTAGATCTTAAAAAAAAAAATAGAAATTAGACACATAGAGCATGTGCTTTCAAAGATTTATATTTTATAAATAAGGATACTGGCATATAGGCTAACCTTTTCAAAGTTATTAGCATTATTATTAGCATCGTTGTAAAATAAATACTTTATTTCTTTTATTTTGAAGGCTGAATTATGAGCTATCTTTTCTTTATGTATTTTTGTAAAATACACGTGTAACAGTTTGATAAAAAGGACAATGTGTATAATTATTCGTAAATTCAAAGTAACAAAATTGTTTCAAAATTTTTTCTTCAATAACAAGTCAACGGTGTGCGTTTACCGCGACGCACGCTTCCTGTTCCGCATGACGTAATGACGCATTCTGGGCTTAAAAACAACGGAGTAGATGTTCAGAGAGGTTTGGTTTTCTCCATTGTTTATCTAAGTGTGAAGTTGACTAAAATGATCCAAGAAGTCTCAAAACCCGCGGGAAAGACGGCTTCTTATCTGAAAGCTGGCCACCCTCCTGCAGGTAACATGTTTTCTTCTTATTTAAACCGTTTATTTTTTTTGCTACGATGATGAAAAGGGATCGTTTTTCGTGTTCGACAGAGCGTGACGCACGGTGGACTTTTTCCCCAAAAGTAATACCGTGTTCTCCTTGTTTTCATTCATCTTATGCTCATAGTTTACTGTGGATTTTGTGTCTGTGGCTTATAAGCATGCGCATTCTTTTATTTAGCATCTTTTGGTATCTTCTTGCAGCAGGGCACTAGCCAAGGGTTAAACCCCAGGAGTGCAAAAAGTGCTAAGGAGTCACTATCATGCTATTATTCGTTGGTTCATCCTAGACTTAGTTTTTACTTTTTATTTTATATTTTTACAGCTCTCTTCAATTACACTCCCGTGCAAAGGTTGTAGCTAGATGTGTAGAAATGCTTTGAACTGCGATGCTATAAAGGAGCTGTTTGAATCCCAATTTATTTAACAACAAGACAAATGCATAAAGCAGTTTTCATTAGGAGACATCTTTTAAGAACAAGGAGTGCTAGTTTAGGACCCAACATGGTAAAGTCTTTCTGGGATTTCGCCAAGAGAAAGAATGACTTGCTCTTTGGTAGCTCTCAAGATGAGGTAGATGTGACTTTGCATTTTGTACACTGATTGTTTCTCAACATAGTCCTTCAGTCCAGTGTACATTATATGGGTTGGTGTGGTTTAGACTAGAGCCATTTAAATACAATTGAATATCAGAGCATTTCTATTATTTTTATATATATTTTTGCTTATTCATTGTTCATTTCTTTGTTTCCACAGTAAAGGCTGGAGGTAAACGTGTGGCCAATAAAATCCTAGATGAAAGTACCACGCCAGAGAAGGACGCAAAGAGGTCTGAGAAATTAAGGTAGGTCTAAAGACTGCTGCAGAATAGTATTTAAATTGAATGATATTTTCATGTTTGATAAATCTGAACTTGCTGCAGGCCCGTTCCTGCCCCTAACAGGATAAATCAAGTCAATATGCTTTTGTCAGGAGTTCCTGACAAGGTAAACCCTCCCTTTTTTATTTGGTTTTAAATGCAAGTTGTAAAACCAGCTTTGTTTAACTGTAACTTTTATTTTATTTTATTTTTTTTGTAGTTTAGCCATGACTTCCCAGATATCCCGGTGAGCATGAGGTACGGCAAGGTCCGCCCCAGCAAAGAGAAGTCCCACTGTCCCCACACCTACTTCATCCACCAACCCAAGAAGTTCTGAACTATTCAGAGCGAATATGACCTGAATGTAAACGTGCTGAATCAAGTGACAGACAAACAGGAAGTATTAGACGGGGGAGGGGGGGGGACATGAAAGCACTTTCATGTCTTTTGTATTTGATTTTGTAGACATTAAGATCTTGCACTAGTCTTTCATTTGATGTTTAAGCACTTGTACTGTTTGGGGAAAATGTAGATATTTTGCCAGCTGGTGAATATAAATGTGAGTTAAAGAATGTGTAGGGGGGTTTTGTAAAGTGACATTTTGGTAATATTCACTCAGATATTTACTTCTTGTTGCTAAGCACTTAAAATAAAAATTGCATGGTAAAATGTTTGGTTTTGTTTCCTTTTGTTAGCACACCTCTTTTATGCAGGTGTCTCCACGTGATGGCAGCAGATGCTTGTGTTGAGTGAGAGCCCATTCTTTTTAACCCGTTTATTGTAAAATATCCAAAAAGTGAGGTTAAGATGAAGGAAGGCCTCGTGAAACAAACATTTCAGAAAGTCTTCCACTTTTCATTCTCTGCATTGTTTATAAGCCAGATCTGGTTTTCTGTGAGTGCCTCTGGTGTTAGTGTTAAAGAATAAACAGATGGATGGCATGATCTAAGACTGCTCTGTCTGTTTAAGACATCAACGCTGAACCTCTCTTTTTCTTGCCACTTTTATAATACAAGTTGCTTAATAAAAACAGTCAAAGCTTCTATTCCTCCTATACTATATACACCAGCTTATTATTTTTTTTTTTACTTTGGGTCAAAATTGTAACTTGATTCACAAAACTGGGACATGTTAAATAACTGGATTATAAAACTACAGTATTTGTGCAAAAGAAAAACAGAACAAAATAACATTGGAAAGTTAAAAATGGTGTCAAGTGCCATTTTTAAAAAGAATCCAAATAGTCACATAATGGAACTCCCTAAAACATTATGGAGGTAAACTGACTGCCCTCTGTCCATGATTTGACTTTTCTGGATATGAGGGAGGTCACAGAGGAAAAGAAAATGGAGACAATGTCTAGAGCAGTGGTTCTCAAACTACTGGTAATGCTTTGGCCAGTGGTATGTCAGAGGGTCTTAAGAAAATTATAATAGTAACTTGTAATATTGATTATAGGCATGTCTGCTCTGTTAATGGTGAATGTACTTGTAAATGTATTCAAAAAGGCCTAAAGACTTTTGTATTTAACTGCCATTAAGATGGTATTTTGTGAGCCAAACCGTTTCTTGGCCGTGACCAGAACCACTGGTCTAGAGTTTTTCCGGTTCAGTTTCTTAATTTGCAATGATGAACGAGATCTGTCAGGGCTTACATCATTTTAGTAAAGGAAAGGTGCAGACTCACAAATTGTCTGGATTTTGTTATGACAATTAAATCACTTAATCATGAAACAGTACAAGATGGACATTTAACAGAGACAATCCAAGTGCTGACTATAGACTACCATCTTGTCTCCCAATTCTCACTCTGTAGGTCATGTCTTGTATATGTTATGACTTGGATACAAGTCTATTTTTGTTCTTTACAGGGACTCCTCACCACACAGAGCCTGGTCCATGTGGTCATACGGGCCACTTCTCACTTGAAGTCTACAAACAATATCTGCTTATTTGTTTCAGCCAGAAAATACTTGATGACTGCCTTGTAAACACAATGTGCCGACCTTTTAAATTCTGCGTGGCGCTCCTGCTGTTCACACATGCCTTTGATACCATCTGTGTGACAAGTTCAGGGACCTCTTGGGGCAGAAGCAGTTGGTGGTCCTTTTGACTCGCAGACATGGTGCTTTTTCACTGCCAGTGTCTGCCCCGTCCCAGCCGTGTCAGGGGACTCGCTGACCCCGGTCCTGTCGCCCACAGCCCCACTGAGAAAACACTGTGCACTGTCAAAAGAAAGAAGATGACTGACAGAATGTGGAGAACAGGGCTTGGATTGATCTGTACACGGTCAAATATGTAGCTTCACTGTACTACAATTACACTCTTCTCCTTAAATGAATGTATAAATAGCATATACGTACGTACCATTGTGAGCCTAATGTCTGGTTTCATACATGAAAGTGTCAGAACAAGGCTGAAACTCTGCTGTTTCCCCGTGACTGTAATTCCTCATTGCCCACTAATATTGTATCCTACCATATACGTCTCGTGTGCTTTTCTGTTGTGAGCTGTAACAAATTTAATGAATTCATGGTAATCAAAAAATAATACATCCAAAGGCTCTCCCAAGGTTTCCATTCTCTGAGATTTAAATTGACTTTTAAGTAGTAATTAACAAAATATTGTTACACCTTTAAACTGTTATGTCTTCATGAGTTGTCCTTAAAGAACTGGGGTTGCATCATTGTGTCATACACCAATGTTACCACATGGGGGTGCTGTCGACTGAGATGTAGCAATTTAATAAAAGAAAAACGTTTTTTTTCTTACTGAGGCAAAAACATGTATCAAGACAAAGTCAAAACAATCCATTTTAAATACAATAATTGAATAACACCTCTGTGTCAGGACAATTTGTCTTCCTCTATTAAAGCCTGATACAGGCTTGTCCACTAGAACGTCCTCATCATGGATGTCTCTCTGCCTCTCAATCCGGGGTTTCCTCATTAGGAAACTTCATTAAAACAAATAAACCTTTGACCTAATTTCATTCAATTTCTTTGAGCGATACCCTTATTTGTGGCCAGGAAATGTGACAGGGAAGTCTTGGCTTCCTCTGCTCATTACTAAGTGGTATTTGGTAATAAACGGTTGTTTGCCTTTGGAAAAAAATTTAATTACATACAAGCCTTCCAAAGCGATATAACACCTTTGTTCAAATTGGATAGCCTTTTCTGGGTCATGTAGAGGCATCAGTGGCAGATTAACTGAACTATGTTATAATACGAAGCTAGTTTAATTGTATGTTTTAGTTTTAGTAAGAGCGTCCCAGCACAAGCACGCCAAGGTAGATGTGATTCATTGATGTTATAGGCTTACCATAATCACTTTGTTGACCTTTGACCTCAGAATTATGAATATTCTATGGATGTCCTACTTGGCCACCAAGTAAATTCAGTATAATTACATATGATGTCAAATTTATTATTGCATACTACTGTGAACATGCAGTTGAAAGCACATATAGAAACAAACAAAGCCAGTGCTGAGATTTGTTATCTTTGAACAGCACCAACATCTGCTTCGAACATTCCTTGCATCTTAATTTCCCCTTTAAAGTCCCCCCTTATAAAAGTCCACTGTATGTGCTCAGGATTTTTCAGCCAGCTTTATTTCCAAAATATTTATGAGGTCACAGATCCTGCTGGTAGCTACATAGCTACAGCAAAAAAACCTTCCTTCGACGGATGAGTGTGAATGAAAGCGGCAGGAGCTGACTTCACACAGAACAGTGAAAGTCCAACACAACGGCATGAACACCACTTGTTTCTGAGTTAGGATGGACTTTATTGAGTAAAACATAGATACTTGTGCTAGCCATGCTTTCAGAGTGTTATTTAGGCTGCATATACAACCTGCAGACTGTGTACTGATATGCATAATAAACACTGAGTTCTTCAAAGTGATATCCTACATAATGGATGGTCCTAATGTTGAGGCTAGTCCAGGTGGTGCCATTGCACTTTATATCCTCGAGATGTTTTATGAGACTCTTTATCTTTGTGTGTATAAACTCAATATTTAATGAAGGCACACAAGCTCACACTAGCCAAAGTAAAACTCACTTAAAATCGATGCATTCATTCAAGCTTGTTATAAACCACAAATATGATTGAACAAACCTCATAAACATGAAGTAAATATCATAAACATGACGTTATATGGTTGGTCTTGGTCAGAGTTGATTTGCAACTAGTTACCTTTTTCTGGTACTTGTTAGTAGGATACTGTTTAGTTTAACTTTACTTTTTAGTTTTAATTTGAGTACTTAGAATAGCATTTTCAGATATATTGAATGGGTCCCGAGTTTGATCCATACTGCCTTTTTAGGAAATATTAGTGGTCTTTACTCGACTTAAAAAGTATCAAAACATGAGTGGTACTTTAAATAAATGCCCAGGTCTTACTTAAGTACTAATTTTGTTGACTGTTATTTCTACTCAACTATTATTTTAAAAAGTAAAACCCTTGAGGTGAAATCTTGGGTGTTAACTTCAACTCTTTTTCAGTGTCTATATGTGACCACTCCATTTTGAGTCATGTCACTCTTTTTGGAGAGTTAGTGTCTACCTCTGACAGGAGCTTTTATTGACTCTTATCATAGACTTATTAACACCGCCTCTTTTCAGTTTAATTTAACCCTTTAACCTCTACACTGCATACTAAAGGCATACTATACAGGATGGCGTATATTATACAAAACACAGCAAAAGGCCAAATCCAGGTTTAATTGGTCTTTTATAGGATCTCTAGTCATATAACACCAGTGTCTCTTCATATCCGTGAGCTGTGATTGGCTGAGAGCTGGACAAAATAGTCCCTTAAAACAATGTAAACAGAAGTAAAATTGTTAAACATATGCAGCAAGGAAGGTGACACATATATTCAACTCTACCTTATTCTAGGGACAGAAATGATCAATTAAGTATTGTAGTGAATTTAATTTGCAGTGGAAATCCAGCATATTGTACCTTTAACACTTATTCTCATATTCAGATAGATCTCGAAAAAACAGTTCTCTTTACATAAATGTTCAAACTGACTTAAAAATACTCATGCATCTAAAAGGGATGGAGTAAGTGTGTGGTTTCTGGAAGTTTGTCAAAACTTTTCAAACTGTGACCTCGAACTACTTGAATATACCTCCGCCTGAACTGAACTGGGCCAGTTTTACACGTGTCCTAATTTATGTATGGCGCATCCTGTCATGTCCATGAGGCATGCCCTGTGAATGAGGAGAAGGTGGGGGTATGTAGTGGGTCCCGGTCCCTGCCCCAGCCTCTGCCCCAGCCCCACAGATGACCTCACGCTGGGAGCAGCAGCAGGAGGAGGAGCAGCAGCAGCACAACCCGGACTACCTTGGTGGGAAGCCTATACCGCTGTTGGAGCAAGTGGGGAATGAGTCCGTGTGGAGATAGAAGCTAGAAGCCTGGGAAAAAACACCTTTGGTACTTTAATATCCATGACAATTACCAGGTATGACTTAAAGTTGATTTATTCCTTAAGTAAATCGAGCATTTGGCTGTGTGTCGTGGTGGAGTTGTGCTTAAAAGTAGCGTAACTCCAGTCTTGAGTTTAGTGACAAATTTTCTGGGAGCAATGTCGGGACATGCCCATTTTTAGCAGCAGGCAATAGCAAGGAAACTGACAGCAGTGTGTTACTCTTTAGCAACTTGTTTGAGTGAGTTTCAAGCTAAAAAAAACTTCCACCGCTGCGTAACATAGCTAGCTTAACATGTGTAAACAAGCCATACACACGGACTAAAAGGTAATCTGGGGTTTTGTTAAAGGGGATAGCGTTGAGAATTTATTGAGACACTTTGAAATGACAGTTGCTAGTTTTGTAAATGCAGTTAATAATTACACTGCTAACCTAAATGAAAAAACTGGCTAAAAAGCACATAACCAATAGTAGTCTACTAAAACGCAAAATAAGGAAAATGCTAAAAATTATACTTTTATCTTTTGAAACTATAGTAGCTTTGTCGGGACATTTCTTAAAGGGGATGATATTGCTAGTTTTTGAATGAAGTAGCTAATTCGAAGCTAACTCAAACCAAACCTGTTTCTAAAGCAAAAATGGAAAAAAAGTAAGAAAAGTATTTAATAGTTACTTAACCTACAGTAGTTTTGTCGGCGCATAATAGCTAATTGTGTGGTTCTAAAACTAAAACTTTACATACTAGCTAATAGTTAAACTAAATGTAAAGGTAGAAAATGTGTTAAATGGTACTTTACTGTAGTTTATTGGGACAGTGCTCGAAGGTGTTAGCGCTAAAAATTTAAGAAACGAAGTGAAATAATAGACTGCTATTTGAAGGCTGTTTCGGAAACTTAAACTTATCCCAAATGTAAAGTTAGATAAATGTGTCAAATAGTACTTTACAGTAGTTTTCTTGGGATGTTACTTGAATGACTTAAAACAATTGCAACGTTTTTAAATGAAGTGAAATAATACAGGCCTACTGGTAATTCAGTCCTGATTCCAGAGCTGAAACTTTTCAATGTAACGTTAGAATGCATTAAATACCACTTTACAGTAGTTTTGTCAGAATGTTTCCTGGAGCCAATAGCTTTATTGACACACTTTATAAAAACTTAAAACAGATGAGTTTTGAAAATTCAAGCACATTTATAGACTGTTCATTTAACCTTGGATTCAAAGCTGGGACTTTTACCCAATAATACCTAAATGCAAGTGTGTCTCTTCATTGGCCAAGCTAAATTAATGTGTGCTCCCTTTTTTATACCCATTAATATTAACCTCCAGTGCAGATTTTGCCCAAACATTCCATGTCTCCCTTTCTAAAGACTACCTAAAGTCTTTTAATAGGTCACTCTCTTGGCTCGCAGATGTGTGGTCCTGTTTGATGCCTATATTTGCCTGTATCTTGTGATTGGACATAGTGGTTTTGTGAAACCAGCACCCAACCCAGATCTAGGAGTGTTCCTCTGAGATGAGAGGACTGTAATCTTGTTCGCCCACATGGATTGAGTCATTGAAGGACATTTGCTGTTTTAAGTATAAATCGACTGCAGGATTCCCCTTCTGAGCCAGCCAGGTACTTTAAAATAATTTTAGGTTTCCTTCTGTTAAAGAGGAGCTGATAAATGCCCGGAGGCTGCTTTGATAATTTGATGGCATGAAGTCATCTGTTGAATGCTTTTGCTGAAATGTCAGTGTCCTATGTTGAGTCATAGGCTGCTACTAACAGTCACACTGCTATATGGACTCAGCATAATTTCCCATTTTCCCATAATTACACAAGCATTAGAGTGGATTTGTATGCTATTGTGTCAAGGCTAAAGCTGGCTCTCTGCTGCAGTGTCATGAGAAGTTTGTGCAGCAGGCCACTTGTCTGATTCAAAGCTCTACAAGAGGCTGCCTGGACATCTCCAAAAAAGCCGGTTCCCATGGTCCTCGGCCAGTTGGCCACCAACAGATGCTGGCTGGCATCCGGCTCTCATTGTGGTGGATGAGGAGGGAGAAGTTAGTGGAGCCAGTAACCTGACAGACAGCACATACTGAGATCTTGACAATCACGATTCTAGGATGATTGATCATACAAGTTACAGTAGTGACAAAGGCAATTGAATGAAAGTCTTCATAAACTACTGATGCCATAAGTTGGTGGCTGTTGTTAACAATTTGATGCAGTTGGTAATGGATGAAGCACACCACTGAACATTTAGAGGAGCTTGGACAGCCAAATCAAATAGCTAGTTTTTATTTATTTAAATTTTTTTTACAGGGTTGGATTCACTACATTGGAGTTTGCTTGAAAAAAAGATGTTGCTCCCATGTTGTTTTATGTCTGGGAAAATCTTACTTTTTGTGTTTCCCTTTTCAATTTTTACCATAGTTTTTGAGTGATGATTCTCTGCTCACCTTTTTATCTGTTCCAGTACTTTTGGGACCTTAAGAAAATAAAGGTGGTATGGGGTATGCTTCTAGTGTTCAAAACCTCACCAACATTTTCTACCAACTGCTAATCTGGCTACACCCTTGAATGTAGACAGCAGCACCAGTCAACTAACTTGTCTACTATAGAAAAACATCATAATCTAATAATTGCACAGTCCTAATTTAAAGTGTGACTGCTTGAAATGCACATAGGACTGGTATGTCTCTATTTCTTAAAAATTGTCTCCTTTAGAATTATTTTGTTCTGACAAGTTGTATTTTAAGATTTTATGCATTTTCTGACTTTTTTACCAAACCTAAACATGTTGCCTACGTCATTGCTGTCAGTCAAACATGTCAAAGTCGTATCAAACCTTAAATATCTAAAAAACACTCGCACATAGAATCTTACAATTGTAAAAAAAATATATATATATTATTCCTGGTCAGGGCGTCAATATGGTGAAATATCAGATTTATGTAAAATTGTGCTTATTTGTTGAGATGGTTAAATGCTTTGTCACTCAAAGTTATAAGTGGAGAGTCTGGTTAGCTAGACGTATATTATTTAGGAAAGATGGGCTAAATGTAATGGTAGTTTAGTTCAGTCACATGATATTATGACTATACATCTTTAATTTACCAGATTCTAAGATTGGATTTTATTTGACATGCCAAAACTACTGAGGTTGTTTCAGGCCATAATGTGAACTAACAGATTAATAACAGTGGCAAAGGCACCTGGAGCTCTTAGAAGCAGCAAAGTTGAGAAAAGTAGAGTTTTGGATTACACAGTAGCTTTAGGTGGCACACTGAGGTAAAACCAACCAACGCTTCATTTTTTTGTTGTTTAACAATGAGAATCCAGACAATTAAAAACTATTTGATAGTTGTCATGAGGAGAAGGATCACTCCCAGTGTTGGTCTGAGGATCACACAGGTTTGCTCCCGGCTGTGTGGCATTGTGTAATTGCATTAGCTCGGATTTCTTTGAGGCCTGTGCTTGCTTTACTATTTAATTGCAGCATTTCCCCCGCAGGTCATTTATTATATCATTACAAACTGACAGGGATGCATTTAGCTTTTCTCCAAAGTGGCTGCAATCCAAACTGTGATCCGTATACAGTTACATTCATATATATATATATTTATCACAGAGCTCTTTTTGTGACGTGTTTTAGTGGCACGCGTGTTTACATCCCGATTCCACATGCACATATTCGCTCAGGCTCACCTGCACATCAGAAGCACGTGCGCATTGGAAGTACCGTGAAACAGCTGTTACTGATTTACATTTTTGTTGAGCGTTTATGAAAGCTCCAGAGACGGACAGGAGAGAGATGGGGGAAGTGGACTTAAGGCAGCTTTGTGGCAAGGTTTGGAGGATTTTAACACATCCAATATTCACTTGCAATCACAATTAATCTTCTCCTCACTGGCTTTGAACTAGGTTAACTTGGCATTATAGTATTGTTGTTTTGTATTTTTCTGGTAGTTTCAACTCTTAACAGATCTCAATTCCATCATATAATTGAGGTACTTCATTTGATTTAGTGATAGCTAAGTGTTAGTTGTATTAAAGCTGCAGTTCCACAAACCTGTATTGAGGTCACTTTGTGATCAGAATAAGTAACTGACTGCGGTGCTGTTGATGGACTTTAGACAGGCCGGAGCTGGACAAGATATTTGCACAGCATTTATAACCTTAATGTGCTTTTATTGTGCTTTATTCTGTTGATATGTTTTGAATGACTTTATATATCACATGGATCAAACCACCTAAAGCAGGGGTCTTAGTCAAATTCTTTTTTGTGCTCTATATAAATAATTTTGGATTCATGTTAAATTTTAGCATATTTAATTGCTTCAGAATGCAACTGGATGGATGTACAACCAGTAAGAGAACAGGCAGGACCAACATGCGCAGAATAAACTTCCTCTGGAGCAGAGTCATTTCAGATAAATGGTTACAATTGGTCCGACAGTATTTCTATTGACGGATATTGTTGTCAATCAGAGGGGTAGGGCAATGGAAGGTATAAGTCTAGGCCCATCAGGCTAATTTACAACCTGTTTAAATCTTTTGTTTGGTGAGTTTTATAGCTAGTTTTTACCTGATCTAGATCTGATGAAAGGCTTTGTTTAACTTTAAAGACTGTCCTGAACTACTTCACCCTATACTTGGACCTAACTATTCCCAAACTGTTAATAATATGGCACATTGTAATTCTATTGCACATTCAATGCTGACTCAATACAGCTGATGTTTTACACTTGTTATATCTTCTACTATTTGTTATGGGATTTATTGTGTAAAGGGAACATGTTTCCTTACTGTGCATATGAGAGTAAGCACTTTAATCTTGAATTTGACAGGGTTAACTGTAGCTAGTCACTAAACAAGGGCTTTAGAGATGAGGAACAAAAAGTAGAGTGGGGAGTTGAACCCTTGTTCCTGGTTATGTAGTCAATGTGAGCCACTGAGGCACCCAAGAAGTACCAACAAATCCGAGCTAATCCTTAAATAACTGGAACTGCATGGAGTACTCTAGTCTGTCCACCTAATATTAACAACATTATCATTTGTTTTTTTTCTCCTCATGGTTTTTGACCCTCCAATGACTTTATCAAAATGCCTTATGCTGTCATTTGTCTGTCATTGTACCGTTACCCAACACTTTAGACTTGCTTTGATTCAGATTTTATTACACCTGCACATTATATTTTCTTCTTCGTTTATTTCAGTGACTCAGCGGCGTAACTAAACTAAAAGGTGGCGTGATATGATGTCACCAAGTGCCCTCTCATGCGCTATTATTTATTTTGTATGCATGCGAGTCACAACACACTTGGTAGAGTTTCCAGTATGTGAAGGTACAAATAGAGATGACAACAACAACAGAGTCATAGGACTGGAAGCAGACAAAACAACATATGATAAGCTTTTATTTAATAATAAAAGGGAGAACAGACTGAAACATTGGTTTGTCTGTCTTACATTTCGCAGTCATCAGTTTTCTGAACCCTTTTTCCAGCAATGCTATTTTAATAGTTCTCAAAGATATGCTCAAAATAAACCTGACACATACGAGATAATGGCATTTAATCTGCACTCGGCTCCCTAAGCACCACTGTATAGGTTCTTGCATACCCTCATACAAGCTTACCATATTACTTTGAATTCTTGTTGAAACGTCTCCTTAGACTTCCTGTAGACTTTAACACCGGTTGTTAATGTTTCACCCTTAATTAAATAGGAGGCGTTCTGGGAGGCATACGTTGAATGAAGTCTAGAAAGAACAGTACAGTCGTATTTATTTTTTACATTGCATAACCTAATGACAATGATGACAATGACTTATTTAATCAGCGACTTTAAGTGTTAAAATAGAGATTGATGTGACGAGTGAGGTCGTCGGCAAGGTGCAAAGGGATAATTTGCTCTTGGGAGAGTTCAGATGTATGTCAAAGAATGTCTGGGAGAGCAGACTTGTGAAAGCATACTATTCATTTCACACATAAATACAAACAACCCGATAAATGAAGGTTATAATTGACTTTATGGTAGGCCTCTTTGGCCCAGTTTTGTTTTTGCAGCATGGTGTTTATTTGCTGCGGATGTGAGATGTCTCGCCAAGTTATCATTTTAAATCTTCAAGTTTACTCAGTGTGAAAAGAGCCCCGGGTATAACTGTAAATTCACACTGGTGATTACCCCCTAAAACATGCTCTGACATTTCAAAAGAAACGCTGCCGTAATGAAAAAAACAGGCACCAGTTTTTCATGTTGTCACTCTGGAGCCGCAGTGTATGCCCCGGGTTTGGACTGATTCATCTGCAGCGTTAGAGACGATCAAGGGCAGGTGGCCTCGAAGGGGGAATCGGCTCTTTCTAAATAACGCCGCTTTTCCCATGGTAGTCTTAGCAGCAGATCAGACCTGTTATCCTTTTTAATGTCACGCTGAGCTCTGTGGCTTTCTCCAGACCTTGACAGTAATAATGACTAGCCAGGCCCTGAGAGGTGAGTAAAGCCCTGCAGCCCTATTAAATAGACAGTATATTATCTACTGTGAGATTGATGTGAAGGAAAAAATTTACAGAATAAGGATATTGTTAAAATGACTCTGTTCTTTTGGGGTTTGTGGTCAGCACATGCAAATTCTTGGTTGTTACGGAAAGGGTGAAAATGACACTGTGGTGAAAGTTATTTATCTGGGCAGTGGATAAAGAATAAAACTGCATCCACAAAATACAGTTTTTTACACTTATGGCTCTGAGTTCAGTGTTAAAACCAATGCAATTGTACAATTTTCTCCACTTTTTCAAACATCGCCTAAGTGTATTAACAAAATTTATTGACGTTATATTTCTATATTTCATGTTGGTTCCCTTTTCTCATTTTATATTTCTTATTTTTTTAGGCAGTTTTTTCTGTTAGCAGACATAACCGGTGCTGGAACAGAGACTTTCTATTTTATTGGTAGCCATTACATTCTTTCTTAACATTGGTGTCCCTTATCTGCAATGACTCTGTGGACATTAAAAATTAACAAATAATAACGCCATAGAAAATGACTTGCAATACAGCATCTGACCCTATGTTTATTTATGCAAATTTGATTTAACTGTGAACTTTATGCCTTATGTGGTGTGTACACCAGGGGCTCCAAGTTGGCAAACAGATTTATCCCAAATTCTTTATGAATATGCAAAAAATAAGCTCAAAATTGCTAATTGTAGCTCCTGTTGCAGTCATAAAACTGCCTTATTTTTAAAAAAATTTAAAAGAAATTGTACATATACATAAATTAAATAGTTTGGAGTTAAAAAAGAACAAATCTTTGGTTGCTTTTTTTGGTCTAATAAATAAAAAAATACTATGATTTACTTCTATTCATATCTCCCTGTGCTAGCTATCACCATTAAACAATTAGAGTTCTTATGGGACAAATGGTTGTGGCTCTGACTTGTGCAGCTTGGTAGACATCAAGATGAAAATACCTCAGATTCCAGACTCAGTGTCTATTATTACACAGTCTATGCTTCAAGTCTTCTACTCCAAAGTTAAACACGGTCCTTCCTCCACTCTTCCTTCTGTACATATTCCAGTCTTGTTTGATTTGCTCAGAGGTGGTGCAGGAAGCACCTGAGCCAAGTTAAGTCAGAATGTCTGCTCTGTTGTTTTTCATTCATGTTGGCGTAATAAACTGCCCTTGATAACAATGGTCAACAATACCATCCTCCACACCTACTCCCCGCACTTCCTTCTCCAAGGCCTTTTTTCACTAACTTCCCATTGTTTCTCAGACCACTTGAAGACTTATTCCAGAGCGGTTTCATTTCCTGCACTCAATGAATGCACCACAAAAGAATTGATAATTACGGCGTTCACAGGAGAACTAAAAAAATTGTCACAGACCTTCTCGAAGGTTAAAGAATTGGAGATAATGTTTATGTTGCTATGACAACGGTGCGGCAATGGGAGGAGTAGTTAGTCATGTAGAATGGTTTGATGAGGCGAGTTGGCAGCAGATAAACGCGGGGTGGGAAATAACTGTCTGAAGCTGATCTGTGCTCCAGGCTGCACTTTCTATTGTCTGTCACCTATCACCGGACAAAGCAGGTCATAACTCACCCAGCGCCCATGTCTCTGAAATGCTTTCCAGCCAGAGGCAGTAAGGACAAACAATCCTATTTCCGTTCTATATATAGCCGGCTTCTCCGATTACTGTGTTATGGCAAGATGGCCCCATTACCCACATGTCACGTCAGCATTGTTCAGGTGCAGATGCTTTCCTCCTCACCACCTGTGTGCCTTTGAACTCTATCAGAGGAGCACTGACCTGGCAAACATATGTTGATAACCCCACGCTCCCCTTTACCACCCAAGTTATTACTTGTCCTCCTGCTTCCTCCACTTCATACCGTGAACTTGGTTTGGTCTTTTATCTAGCTATCAGTAGCTGGTCTAACTCAACAGATTGTCCACCAGACCAGCTAAGGTTTATAGAACTGACAAAGACAGCAGTCTTATTTAGCTTATTTACCTCAAATATTTACTATAACAACAGACAATAAACCTAATCTTTTGTGCTAACCAACACCCAAATTGTATATATATATTTTTTTTACAGAAGCTTATAATCTTATAAATACTGTTTCCCACAGAAAAATTGTTAGTAAAGGTGCAAGGCAATTTATCAAACCGATTGCACATTTTCATGTCATTGATACAATCCAATTATAACCACTAAATGCCTCAAGACTTTATAATTAAAAATATACTTACAACATGCTGATATACCAACAATTGCTCAGTTCTATTTGCTATAACTGGTTTTCATTTCTTCTGCTTACTAACTTACCATATATGGAAATCCGTCTAGTGTCATTATTATGAACAATCTGTGCAACTGCAGTGGAAACCTAGAACATCAGGCTAATGGCGACACACCTCTGGATAAATCATGACGTCCCGTGCATGATGCCAGTTGGAACCGGCTGCTATCTGTGGTGGTGGGTGTTGGGGAGGGATGGCTGGAAGGAATTTGTCATGTCGGCTTTCCGAGTAAGTTCCACCAGGGCGTTTCTCATTTCCTGTGGTTGAACCTGGGTGATGTTTATTGTTACAGTGGAGATGAGCAGCCAGCTCCCACACAGCCATAAACCGTCTCACTTGTTGTGTTACTGTATTGTAGGCACAGATCGGATTCCTGGTGCATTACGACCTGCTGTCTACTCAGCTGTCATGTTCATTGTTGTCATTGGCAGACATGACTAGATAAAGACCTTTGTGCATTGTTTTGTTGATGGCCTCTGAAGGAGCTCTCTTTTGTATTGTTGTGTACTTGTGTGTTCCTTTTATATCTACTCTACATTTGAGTGAAAGCAAATTCAGTCAGATGCATACCTTCAACAAGTTAGACAAGAGGAAACTGGATCATCCTGTGTAATATAAGCCCATGCTAGCAGAAGTGGGAAACATTTTGTCTGCTTTACAATCTAAACTTTACACCATTAAAAACTATGGTCAGGTTTTATGGCCAAAGCATTCATCTGTCCCATTATTGTGAGTGTAACAAATTAAGAGGAAATACTGGATTTCAAAATAACAACAATACAAAAATGGCCTGAATGTGGTGTTTTGCAAAAGTGTCATAATACAATGCCTGAAAACCTCTGGAGTTAATGAGGTCCCAGTCAAGTAAAATCTAAATAGTCAAATAGTACTTTTACACACAGTACTTATACAAGAGTTATTTTAGCCTGGTCAGCTGACAGATAACATAACACAGTGAAATTTTGAGCAGGTTTTTGTCTGTGGAGCATCTCAGTCATCCAGGTAATTTTGAAGAAAAGGTGCAAAAGCATCTGGACTCTTTTCGGCCAGAGAGGCCAGATGGTTCAAGAGAGGTGTGAAGGAAGCCATTTTTGTTAAAATGAAAAAGCCCTCGCTGAACAGAGGAGGTGGCCTCAGATTCATGTTACCTAGTATTTACAACAGTGTTTTGAAACCTAAATCAAAAGAGTTTCACTCTAGAACAACAACAACACCTGAATGGAACGACTCTCCTGAGCCTTTAACGACTCTCACATCAGGAGTCACACTGTCCTTTCATAGCTAACGACTAAGGGGCTGTCCACACGGAGACACAAATCACTGTATCCATATACATTTTGTATCGTATTGGCCTTTCGTCCACACGGATCCGGTGTTTTGGGAGACTGAATCCGCTATTTTTTGAAACAGGGTTCTAAAGTGGATAAATCTTTCGACAACACCTTTGCGACACCCTTGCGGTGTCGTGTGTACAGCCAATCCGTATATTTTGTGAAAACGATGATGTCATCACATCACGTGTCGGCCTCGTCACACGTAACAGCAACAACAATAATGGCGGACTACATGATTGAGTTCGTGCTGCAGAAGCTACTAAGCCTACTAGCTTTATTACAGCAAAATCTATTGCTTCTATGCAGTTGTGGTGAGCAACAAGCGATAATGGAGGACAACACCATACGCCACATGCTCTTAGATCCACCGCGAAAGAGAACCAGGAGAGCAACCAGGAGAAAATGAATGGAGAGAGAATTTCCGCATGTCCAAAGCACTCAGAACTCAGTCCGTATATTGAAGAGCAAACAACAAACATGAGGGCACCAATTACTACACTCTAAATATATGACTGCAACAATTTGAGAACTTGTTTTTATTAGAAAATAAATATTTAGGTCTTCGTCTTCTTCTGCAGCGCGCAAGGTTATGCGCATGCTCAAAGTCTTCTTCTTCGTGTGTAGTGTATATCTGTGGCAGAATTACAGCGCCCCATACTGGTCGGGCATATATACTACATCGTTTTCAGCCGGCCGTGTAATCAGATATTTTCTTGAGACGACGCCGTCTCAAGATCGGATAGGGGATGCACTGGCTTCGTGTGGACATAGCCTAAAAGACCAGACCGGTTTGGTTTCAGGTCAAACCCCTCCCTCTAGAAATATAAGCTCAGCTGTCTTACCAGTTGATCTCAGAATTGATAAAATCAAACGTCTTTACCTTGAAAACTGAGTCCAGATGCTTTTGCTTTAACCTTAACCTTGAGCAGATTTATATTGGACTCAACAAATTCCTGAACAGAGGTTCCAAACAGACTGATTGATTAATCAAATGTAACAGGAGACTTGGTTGTCTTTTGGAAGCACTGAACACTATCTAGAGACTTGTTGACATTGTCAATTAGTGATGGGTGCAGATTTTAGTCAGCTAATGTTTTCTTGCATACAAGCATACTACAAGCATTACATGGTTTAGATTGACCAAAAACTAGTAATCAGGGTTGTGGGGATGCACATGGATGTGAAAACTAAACAAATAATTTATTTATTTTTGCTGATTGAAACGGGCTGAGAGAGAAGGAAATAGCATTGGTCAAATGACCCAAGCTGGAATTGATCCCAGGTCTCCAGAGTTTGTGGTATGCACTCTGCAAGGTGCCCCGAGAGTTTTCTTTTTAAAATGAAAGCATTTACTTTCAGTTTGGCAGATAGATACAGATAAACATTTAAAGTATGAACCTTGAACTTTGGTGTTGTCAGAACAAGGTCACTGTGGCTGTAACGGTCTTATCTTTCAATGACATATATTTGTAAAATAAAAATAGCTCATATTTCTCAGTGAGAGGCACGTCTGTAAGAATCTGCACTCTTTTTATTCTTTTAAATTGGTCTGAACAGACTAGTATCCTTAAATTTGGTGCATTGCCAAAAGCTTACAACTAAAGGAGGTGGTTCCATTTCACCTCCTTTTTAAAACAAGGTCACGAGAAATGCCTGGAATGTTTCTGGATTTTACTCAACCAGTTATTATTGTAAGGACATACTGTACCACAGATTACCATTCTAATACCGGATACAGTATAATGTGTTTACAATCCATTAGCTAACCTGATGATAATCCTGATTTGGAGTGAAGTTTAAGCCTGTTAAGCAAAAGTATTACTAACATTTTTGGTCTGCAGGTGTAGAGAAGTCATACAAAGGCTCATCAGGGATTTGCTCCCTTCACCTTCACGTCATTTAAGTGATTCAAGGCAGACTAAGCTTCACCGCTTCATCTGACACCATCAAGGATAAGCAGCCTGGATCAATAGCTCCTCTCACAGCCACTTGGAGACAGATATTTAAAGCAGGCTTCTTCGAGGGTCGAGAGCTTAGTGCATGGACTCTGTGTTGTATTTGCAGAAGCCATATCCTTATTTGGTTGAAATCATACTTTTCCTCCTCATTGCCAAGATTGTTCTGCTGCTATTAATATCTTTGGTTTAACTCTCAAAGCTTGTTGGTATTGACAGGGCACAGCAACAACTAACTCCTAAAAACAATAATTTTGGCTACTCTCCAGTGTATTCACATTTATATATTTTTTTATTAGGAGAATGGAGATTGAGATTTAAGCAAACAATCCAGTTCACCCACATCAATTACACATCCAGGACATTCAGGTGTTTTCCAGCGTAACAACAAATCTTTTTTTCCTTTTTTTTTTTTTTTTTTTTTTTAATAGCAGAGCATTTTTTCCATGCATTGCTCATAGGAATGGTGGCACTGTGGGAAAATAAACTCCCAGGCTCCTGCCAGCTAAGCAGTCTGAAATGCGGAACTGCAAAATTTTGCAAGATACAGCTTTGATAGGATTTTTGATCAGGAAGACAGTTTTGGGAGACAGTTGTTTGTCACTGATACTTTAAGAGAGTTGACCTTTTGATATAACTTTTTCTTTTTTCCTCCAGGAGCTCTTCAGAAAGGATATCAGGAATTCAACCATGTTCAAGTCCGTGCTGAAGAAGAACAGAGATGGAGGGAAGGGAAGCAAGAAGGATTCAGGTATGTGGCAGATCAGGAGTTAAAAATGTGAAACAATGATCAGTCTTTTCCTCAAACAAATGTGCTTATGTCATTGAGTTCATTATAGATTTTCCAATTGTTTCCTGATGGTGATGCTTTACTGTAGGAATCATGCTTTCCATTTTGATGATAGATATTAAGGGATGAGGCCGTAAACAGAACTTGAGATGAATGCACAGAATAGGCAAATCTTAAATGGCTGACAAAAATGCAGTCACCTCAGCATCATTTTCAGCATGTGCCTAAATACAACTTACTAGTGATGAATGTAACACATTCCCTTTGAGCAGCCTCAGCCTTGAGTGTAGTTTAAAGTGTGCTCCAGTTGTAAAGAAAATATGTGTTTGTAGGTAAAGCAATTTTAGATTAGAATTCAAACAAAGTTTTATGCAGGGTCACAGTCATTGCAGAGCATGATCCGTTGATGTTTCCTGAAAGTTACAAGACCAGGCACGTCCCCAAGACAACAGGAAAAAGAAAGTGAGCTAGCTAGTAAGGATGTGTAAAAGTGAAGTCTGGCTCCCACTGACTCCTAATAAAATCTTGTTTCTTTAATATTATTTTTTTTGGCCTTTTTTACTTTATTTGGTAGTAGATAGACAGGAGGAGTAAAATTAGGCAAAAGACCAAGAATCGAACCCAGGTCTCCTGCGTGTTTGGTTTCTAAAACGCTAAGTGAGTTACTGGGGAGCCCCCATTTGATCTTTTAATCTCTAAATTTTAGAATTATGGATAATTTGAACAGTTTTATGTTTCCAAAGCTAAATCTGTAGATTGCTTAAAGTAGACAAATAAACTGGAGACTAAGAGACGCTTTTATGCAACTTTGTATTGATATTTGGGAAGTTAGCATATAGGTGGGAATTCTTATAAATAAACAGGAATGCAGAGAATGAAACACATGTTAGTTTATTCATTAATTTCACTATTATACGATACACCCCTCACTCATCAAAAGCGTAACTGGCAACTTGTTTTCCGACCAAAACATTAAAGACTGTGGTGGTGTTCAAAAGCTAAAGCTTAATTGTGATTTTATCAAAGATGAACCCTACCATACATGTGCCACTCATTTCATTTTTTTATTTTTATGTTAGCAATATCAGCCACTAACTTTGTGACCCTACTTTTCAAACTCCTTAAGTTATTGCACATGTCCAGATA
Source organism: Perccottus glenii (assembly GCA_024416835.2). Taxonomy (NCBI): domain Eukaryota; kingdom Metazoa; phylum Chordata; class Actinopteri; order Gobiiformes; family Odontobutidae; genus Perccottus; species Perccottus glenii. The sequence continues at coordinate 11,076,799 of CM044560.2, read as the reverse complement.
AAATGAAATATATTAACTATAACTGTGCTGTATTGATTACATTAGAAAATGGCATCTGCACGCTCTTTATTTGTGTTAAAGCCCAACAGCATCCACTTGTATCTATCCCTAAATCATTAAACATCTATAACTGACAGAAGAACAATGTTATACAGTATTGACTTTGGCAAAAAAGTCGCTACAGTGTTGCAGCAGATGTTTTCTTTTCCTTTTGAACTCTGCTGTATTTTCCACTGTGACTAAGCATGAATCACTGTCAGCCTCACATTGTGGACTAGTCTCGTGTTCACACAGTGACCCCCTCCAAAGAGCTGTCTTAACACCGAAGATTGACCATTTTATGCTTATGCTGCAGCTTCCAGCCCGTGCTTGCTTTTCTACCACACAACTGCTTCTAGCTCTCGGTCTGCTTTAATCATTCACCGTAGGATCTTCAAAGCTCACCTCTGTGTTTGTCAAGGCTAACATGACGTCTTTCACTCAACATGCAACATTAACAAGAATCTGCTTGCTTGACATGTCTTTAATTTACCGACAAGTAAATTGTGTAGGTCCTGCAATCTTTCCCCGGTCTAGCTTGTATGAGTGAGTTTGGGCCCTGCTATTCGGACTAAAAAACCTGGGTGGAACCAGGTAGCTGGTGCCTGCTTCAAATCCTTATGTAAACCTGCATACTCATAACCTCTCATTGACCCATTGAAAAAACACAATAAAAAAATACCAAGTAAATATTTTCTAAATTTAACGTTTTCACTTTTTTGGAGGTCCTTTAATAATAGATTATTGTTTTGTTTCACGAGATTTTAAGACAAATAACAAGGCTTTTACTAACACAATTGAAAAGTGTGTGTGGGGACTGACCTTGTCATTGCTAGCTCGCTGCCTGTTGCTAGCATAGTCGCTAGCTTTGATGACAAACTTTAGAAACTTTGTTGTAGGCACGTAGTGTAATTTTAGACCAAATACAATGTGCTGTAATAGCTTCTGATTTTCTGTTGTGCTTTTATTCATTAGCATTAGTAGCTAACCACAGCTAACTTTATGCTTTTTGGACTTTGAGAACTTCTCGCGTTATAAACTCAACAACGTTGGAGACAATTAGCTTCAAAAGCTTCCAATGAATGTCATTGCACTCTTCTCTACTGTCAGTGAGTCAGACGCACAAACTGTCACACACTCAACAGCCTAGGAGGTCCCGTACATGAAGCCTGGGACTTTTTACGGCGGGATTCAGCCCTTTTATCTGCATCCGTCTGACACAGTTGGAGCCCATCCATCAAACCTAAACAGCTCTGCCTCCTTTTCTCATGCTAGGACAATAAAACCTATAGCAACTCCTCTCTGTTGTCTGGTAGATGAGAGGTTAAATAGACAAGAGTTGCTCATGGCTTGCAAATTGTCATAACTTAAAATTTTTTTTTTGTAATGGTAGGAAATAGGTGTTTATCATGTCATTGTATTAATTGATTGCAACAGTCTGCTTGCAATGCACAAGGCAACGGTTTCTTAAAACCCCTTTAGTGAGATACAATAGAATAGAAGTGAGTGGGAGGATTGGCCTTCATAATGGTGTAATTGCTAGATAGCTCTGCATATGCTGCTCATGACATGGTGGCTATGGACTGAACACAACTTAAAAGCAGCATAGGAAAGTTGGCCCCCATGCCAGATACCACTAAAGTCATTAGCTCTCCTCTGGGATCTCCATATTGCCAAGACCACAAAAACACACAGTTTGCTAATTTAAGTCTTGTGCTCCTCCTAGATTCCTCCCACTCCTCCTCGCTGTAGACTGGATCTGTAAGGAATCTGGTTGGAATCAGCCTTTTTAATCCCTTTTAAGTCCCCTTTTTTACTAGCTGCCCTGCCGGAAGTGGGAGGCTAGTTTGCTGTGGACTGTTGCCTTTGATGTGAATGTTTTTTTTTTTTCTGACAGTGGTTGCATTGCAAGTAGGCCTCGGTGAAGTTAATAGATATGGGACCCCAAGGCACAAGAAGATGATTATATTGTGTTTTAGTTGGGCATAGGGGCCCCTCAACTTTTACTGCCAGGTCTATTACCTCCTTTAATTTCACAGCAGTTTGTCTTTGCTCTAAGGGCTGTTTTGGACAGTCTGTCAGTCTCCAACTTCTCCTTTTTGGGTGATTTCTGTCTTAACAGCAGTTAATCAGTTTATGCATACATTACCATTCAATGCAAACAACATCTCTACTCTTTGTCTACTCTACTTTTGACTTTTTATCTCTGACTGGAGAGCTTTGTTTCCTATACAGAGCTGCAGCATTGTGTTGTAACCTAAACACTCTTATGTTTAATTGCTGAGTTGTGTGTAAAGCCTCTGAAGCCTCCCCAACTTCTGAACTTCCCTCTGTATGAGCTCTGCAGCTCGGGGCAGCTGCCAGACAGTTGTCTGTCTGTTGTGGGTGACACAGTGTTAATCACACTAGCAACCACTGCTGCAGACTCTTTGAGGCTCATAACAGTTTCAGCTGTTTATTCCAACAACCCCCAACACACACAAGCCATGTTCTTACAATAGGCACCAGCACCAGTTGGCACGGCTTTTCTAAGTTTGTTTGGCATTGTGCAGACCCTTGTGCACCTGGCTGATCAAGAGACAGGAGCTCTGTTGTTGACCTGTGAGCACAGGGCAGGGTTTCCCGCTCTGTAGTTCCATGTAGCTACTGGATAACATTCCTAAAGAAAGTGATGAATGCAGTATGGCACACTGAGCTGTAACTCTTAAGACTTTCTGATCATTTCTTTGTGATAATAAAAAATGTTCAGTTGGGCAGAGCATTGATGCAAACAGTTTTGGGAGATTCACAAACAGAGTTGCCCAATAACAGCACTAGTGACTGTGCTGTGTGTGATCCACTGTGTAAATGCATCACCATTTGTCATTGGGAACATGTGCTTTTTTCAAGAGGATGTCTGCTTTGGAATAAAAACAAATAAGAATGTGGCACTGTGTAAACATGTAAATGATGTATTGTGTTTTAAAGTGACAATGACTAATCACAGAATCCCATTTAGCCTTTAGCAGCCCACAGTGAAAGATGAAGAGTATGTTAATGATGTTGGCGAATCACTTGCGCTCCAATAATCTGTGTGTTGGTGCACGAGATAGAAGAGACCAATAAGGCCTACACTCTGTTGCCTTAGCCTTGACTTGGCAGTTTCATCCATGTTTTGACCTGGAACAGTGGTTTGTTGCAGAAGGTCAACAGTAAATATTCAATAAAGTATTTCCTATTGAGAGCTGTTTTCAAAATGATTTCAAATGTGGAAAAGTAGAAAGTTACCTTTGGTAAATGACACAATACATAATAGATATTAATTAATGTCTTATAAAAAAATACCTGTGTTAATCACTTTTATTTCTTTTCGTCCAACCTGATCTTTACTTCTTCAGTGTACATCCTGCTGTTTGTTGCTACAGCTATACAACTGCTACATTTTAGAGATTTTTCTGTGCAGCATGTCTCCTTTAGCTTCCCTCAGGGATTTAGAACCCTTCAAAATGGCAAAAAAAGGAAAAGAATTTAAAAAAGGAATTTTGACTGTTATGGAAACACTTCCCTCAATAAATAATAACCACATGTGGCTGAAGCAGGTATTTGTCCAAACAAAAAAAAAAAAAGAAAAGGTTCAATGGACAATTACCTGTTTACACAAACTCCACTCTTATTGTTTTTTTGGAAAAATAAATCCACATATGTGTAAAAGATGAAAAAATTGTTTCATCCTTGGGGAACTGATAGAGTTGGTGTCTTTTTTTTTTTTTTTATATATTTTTTTAGGCAGCTCATATTAACCTGAAAAAATAAACCAAAACTTTGTTGAATTTCCTGTTTCAGTGAAAACCATGTTTGCTTGAATAAACTGGAGCAAGACAAAAGCTATGTGTCCACAGGGCATGGTTTAGATCAGTCATTCCCAAACTGTGGTCCGCGGACCACTAGTGGTCCGTGAGGGTACTGCAAGTGGTCCGTGGAAAGGCAAAATAAAATAATATTTTACCTTCATTTTACCAGGAAATTCCCATAAAAAAATTTAAAAGAATATGTAGGCCTATATTGATATAACATTTGCATTAAATTGTCAAGTTATTGTGCGATTACTAAAATAGGCCAGTGGTGTTCGGCCGTGACGTTCAAGTTCAGTGTCGTTATGGATCGGTGGATAGCAACAGGTTCTCTGAAGAGAAAAGAGGCAGCCGTTGTGTGCAGTAAACTTTCTTTTAACAAACCTGTTGCACACTGATGTGATGACTAGTTATAGTAGTGCTAGTAAGCCTATTTAGAGGTGCGGATTAATTCAGGTAAGAAGACTGTGTGTAGACATTTTATTATGTGTGTTATGAGGTGGTCCGCAAAATTTTTTGATTACAAATAGTGGTCCACACACACAAAAAGTTTGAAAAACCCTGGTTTAGATGACCCCTGAAGAGGCTTGTGTTTCCACTCTGATGTGTGCTGGAGAGTGGCATCTGTTACATGAACATGATGTCATACAAGTATTGGAGAACTGCTTCTATAAGAGAGAAATTATATTTGAAGCAAGTTTTGTAAATACATTTTGAACCTAAACCTGAATTCAAACCCAGGTAAGGTAATATCTCTTTGAGATGAGACAGTGAGGTGCCTCCAGTTTATAACAAACTTTTAAAATGTGGGTGCCTTACTGTTATTGAGAATCAATCAAGTACATTATTAAGTAAATTCTTATGTTGTGGTGTAAGATATAAGCTATATACTTTAAATTCAAAGAGCTGCACCATTTTCTTATATTGTGATGACTAACTTTTTCATGTTTCATTTTTGTTAAATGCAATGAAGACTAGCAACCAGTAAGATGCTGACTCTTAACCTTTTATACCGTTTGACATTTAGCATTCTTTGTTCTTAGAATAAGACAATGACAAAACCAACATAACCTCATTTTTGTTCCCTTTTTAAAAAATGTTTTTAATATAAAAAACTATTTCCATCCCAACCATTTACAGTTCCTTTTCTTTGTTGTCAAACCTCCACCATGGCACCACGCTTTTTAGAACCACAGCTAATGGGTTACCACAGTGCTATCATATAGTATGTATATTTGGGACGTCTTCCCTTTTGAGAAATGTCTACTGACCCAACCTGTACTGTACTGCTTCCATATACATAAGGAGGTTTCAGTAGTTCTTATGGCCAGAACGCAGTGTGCCCAAAAGTGTGGTATGGCACAGAGAGTATCCCTGTACCGCTTAGACCAGCTGGGTGGCAGCTTCCTCTTTATCTGCCGCAGCCATTTTAAGCCACGCTTCCTCTTGTGGCTTCTATAATCCCTCATCGTTATGGAGTTTACAGGCCTTTAGTCTTTATTTTGGGACAAGCAATAAATCCGACACATTTTGAATTAAAATAAATTGTCAAAGTTGAGTTGCTATTAGAATAGCATTGTCTCATCTCTAAATCACAAGATGCCGTATAGTGAATGGGCTTTCTCTGCCATGCCCAGGCAGACAGACAAATAAGATGCATAAAGTCACCCACAAGAAGTCTAGACCATGATAACAGACAACATACAACATGTGAACGTAACAGGACGGGCAGAGACGTCCCATGTTGGTCATCCATGCACACGTACACAAGCAGCAGCACAGATGGAGAAAGCAAGAAACCTCAAGACACGTTTGAACATCTTTTTGAATAACCATAATAACTAGTGCAGAGACCAGAACCACTGACTCCTTTAGCATCGGCCTATGGTTTTCTTTCCGAAAACACTTAGCTCTGGAAAAAGCTGTGCAGCCGTGAACCTCAGATTAGCCCTTATTCTACTGCTTGAAACATTAAGTAATAAAGATTGGGCCTCTAATATCTAGCAGCAAAAACTTGATTAGAGAGAACGCTGTTTTTAAGCAAAGCCACTTTTTTATTTTTTTTTATTTTTGCAAAGTCAGTGTTTGTCTGGATTTTCATGTCCAGACACTTGCATTAGGATTTAAAACGGCAGGAGAAGAATGTACCTGGTGTATAAAGGGGACCATTGAGTGGAGAGACCTGGGCAGCTATCAAAGCACAGCGTACCCAGCAGGCAGCGATTAGCAGGGCGTAGCTCAAACCACATCTTTGGCTTCCACACATATTAACGTACAAACATACACACACACAAACCTCAGGTGTATCCACCAGGCACTCCCAGTCTCTCCTGAAAAGCTAAATAAGGGCTCCTGCAGGGAAAGCAATGGACCTGGGCAGTCCTTCTGCAATTCTTCTGTTTGCATTGAGTTTAACAGCAAATACCAGACATGGCTACGTTCAACCTTTAAAACACAAGACTGAGAATTGTTACTTTGGCAAGTAATAAGCTGGTTGTGATTTTACACAAAAAAGTGAGATCATTGTTGAGCTTTGGTGTGTCTTTTTCTTCAGCTTTAACTAGTTGTACTTAATGTGGTATCTTTAACAGTTGCTCAAACCTCACTTGTGAATGACTCACTACCATTCAGAAGCTGACAAAGCTTTCTTGTAACTCCAAGCAACAATCAGCAACTTTTTCAATTTAGTATAAAAAACTCAAAATTAACATACACATGTGCGCTTTCACGGAAGTCTGAACCAAGGTCCGCACCAAGAACTCACTCTGCAGTTTTTTTAATTAACACCAACATTAACACATATGCTCCGTTTACCATTGTCATGACTACAGGGGTCTGTACACAGTGCTGAATTTAGCAGTTTCTTCAGTTTACAGCGAGGACATGCATGGATACATAGATTTGTGTACAGGCACTAGAGATTTGTTATTTGTTATAAACTACAAACTGCAAAAGGTTTTGAATGCACTCTTTAACATTTTTATAATAATTTAATGCTCATTTGGAAATGACTGGCTGCACTACAAACAATGCAACAATACATGAATGGTACCTTTTTTTTAATATTCCATAGTGATTATTTTCTTAATCTTTTTTCTTTTATTTTGTTTAATTGTAAGTGACTTACTGCATTTGTCCCGAAAAACACACTGCAATAAAACTGGACCTTGGTTCAGTTTGTTCCGGACAGAGACCACTTTCTTTAATGAGTCAGAGGCCAGCTGTTTGGTCTGAATCCCTGTCCACTGGAGCTTTCCTAGTTTTCCATGGGGAAAGTTCCAGATAGTCTAGACCAAATAGCGCTGGTTTGACAACCCCTCATGTCATTTTGATGGGTTCTAAACTTGAAATAAAACTAAACAACGGTGCAACCAGCTAATCATGATCCCCAATGAGCCTATTTACATGGCCATAATAATCCGATAACTGGGAGTAATCAGATAATTGTAATAATTAGATCTGATGCGTTTACATGCACTTCAGAAATGCGATAATTGGAAAAACCCTGGTTTACATGTTTCAGTCCATTATTGGATTTCTTTCAGAGTACTTACAAAATTAGTAACGTAAGACCTAAACTTCCTTTCGTCATTTCGAAACATCTGGTCTTGTCTTGTTGACAATGGCTACGGTCTTTACTTCTAGCGTTTCCTGTTCTAATGTGGTAGCTTATAGGTCTATAAAATAGGCTACACGCTGGTGCTGTCCTTCGTTTTCGCTGCTGCTGTCCTTTGCATTGAACATAAAATTTATCTCCTCTTCACTCCAGAAGTGCAGACATCTCAACCTGCAAAAATTCATTTCAGGAAGGTATCCCGAAGGGAATTGGGAGAAATCTAGGTGTTTTAATCCAATTTCTAATAATCTGATAACTTCTGTTTTCAGATAAAATAATTCAGATTATGCTTATTACTTGAATAATCTGATAACTCCAATAATTACATAATGATCTGATTTTTTTTGTGTGTGCATGTAAACAGGCTCACTATAAATCTACACAACTTTACAACAATCGTCCCCTTACTTGGCAGCAGACAGTATAGTTTTAAATGACTGAAGCCCCCAAAGACATTGCCATCTCTTAATACATAAAATATTACCTTATTGATTTATTCATTCTTGTAGTTGATAAGCAGGCTTTGCAAAAATTTTCACCATTCTCTCAAATCTGTCAACTCTAATTCAAAATCAGAATTGTTTGGCATGCCTTACTAGCCATTTGTGCATAGGTAACCAAAAGATGTTTGTATTTCTATGTTAACCATGTTAAGCTCTGTTACGCAAAACGTGCACTGAACATCACTATTGCCCGTGACCTTGGATATGAGGCCAAAACAAAAGACAAGAATCTGAGCAAATACACAGAGGGCTTATAGCAGCAGCAGCAGCGGGTGATGTCATATGCACACTAGGGCTGTACTAGAATAATCGAATATTCGAATATTCGTTCGGTGGGGTGGCATTCGATTTTCAGTTTTGAGATTCGAATATTCTTTGTAACTGCCGCATTTTCATTTCTGTTCATTTTCTGTGTAAACTGTTATTTGGTGTGTTTTGTGAAGTGTCACCAGAGGGCGCTGGAGCGCAGAGTTAGGCTTTTGTATACGCAGTGGTAGATTGATTAGAGCAGAAGTAGCGATCTCCACAGAAAACAAGAAAGGATACATGAATAAGAGAATAATTACGCTAAAAGTTAAAGTTTAAAGTTTAAATTTATAAGGTAAAGGACAGAAAATCTCCAAAGCTAACCCCTCTCATGGTACTCAGCCAACGAGGTTTGTTTTGTCTGTTTTATTTTCTAGAAGTTAATGTATCAATTGTACTTATTTTCGTTAAGCTAACTGTTGTTTTATCTGTGTGTTTCATCAGTTTTCACGGTGTTTTTATGGCGCTATTGAAAGACGGATGCTAATAAATTCATCAGTAGAGTAACTACTTGTGTCTAAAGTACTTGGGGGAATTACATTCTTTTTTCACGTCGCGGACTGATTCTCACTCATGCTTGAACCGCCCGTTGGCGAACGTAGTGATTTATTTCATCTCATACTGAATAGGTACAAAATGCCCAAGACCTCAGCTGTTTGGGAGCACTTTAAATTAAGTGAGGATGACAAGACAAAGGCAGTGTGTCAAATATGCGATTTGAAACTGGCCTACCACAACAGCACCACAAGTTTGAAAAATCACCTGAGTTCTGTAGCACGCGGCAAAAAAACACATTTACGATGCCGAAGAGTGAAACGTGAAAGATGCTACAAATGCAAACCGACACTATTATTATATATTTAGCCCCACCCACCGAAGCTTCGAATATTCGATATTGATTGCCACCTAAGCTTCGAAGCTCAAAAAATGGCATTCGAAACAGCCCTAATGCACACACACTTCACAGTCCCTCCGCTTAAACAAACCACCCCCTACACTCTCTTTACTCTCTTTTCTCCATCCAGCAGCAAACGGATTCCTCTGCTTATTTAAATAGATTGAAAAGGGAATCATCAGTTAACATGGCTCTTCTCGGCGGGTCTTTAAAGGGGTGATAGAGGCTGTCATGCTAGCAGAAGGCAGCAGGCTGCAGATTTTTCTAATTACAGCATGACCTGGCTGGACAGACACATTCCTCCTGTCTGTATTTCTGTTTTTGTTTTGAAGCCTCTTTTGTTAGTAACGTCACCCAGCCAAGTTTGCCATTCCTGTTCGGTAAATGAGGCCGACCTCCAGTGGAATAAACAAAATAAATAAAACACTGCCTGTTCTTAGTTTACTCTGATCTCTCAAAAGTTTGATTGTCATGGTTCAGTTTTGTCTGTCTATGGAGACCTTGTTCAGTGTTGGGCTTCTGGGACCATTCCATAGCCTTATTTTTTACTTTGCTCTATGCCTGTTTTGTTCTGCTTTTCTGCACACAGGGTCTTCTTTTTTGTTATTGTGCCTGCAGATGAGCGTCTTCTATCCCGAGCTGAGAAGTTTGAGCAAGCTGAACTAATGACCTCAGTTCCTTTTGTGCCCTGGCCTCAAAGGAACAAGGGCGAGTGCTTTTTGGAGAGAGGAGCAATTTGTGTAAAGTTCTCCTCTTCATATTTACATCCTTTTCATTTAGAAAGGTGGCTTTTCACAATCTTTATTCTTTATCCCATTTGCTGAAACTTGACAAAAGACGAGGCTTAATCCACACAGATACCTGGGTGTGGAGCAAAGTAGAACTACAAACTTCTCAAAGTCTAGTCTTCTCAAAACTCATTTGATACCGTAAAAATGTTTTAAGAAGCTTCTTTTTTTGCTCCCAAGGATTCCAAATTTAAATGCATGTGCAAAAATGGAAGCTGTAGATTTTGCCCCAGGCCATGTTTGCTTTTGGGATTAGGCTGCTTGGTGCTGATTGGACAGATTGCCTTTGTGCTACTTCCTGGAGCATTTTAACATTACTGAACAGGCTGTCATCCAGGCAGGCTGCTTGTTCTCATGACCTCACCTGGCCCCCAGAAGAAGCTCTGCCTAATGATCTGTGCTAATGGCGATCCAGATCTGTTGTCGGACCAGGTCTCCATGGCAACCTGGAACTAAATGATCCTAGTATATGGGGGCGCATGAACTTAAAATCAACCTTGTTTTGGAGATGTGGAAGTTAGGTAAGTCCAAAGATTGACCCAGAAATCACTCAGACAATTTTAATGGGCATTTACAGCTTTTATTTTAATGGGAACAGTTATCACTTATTGGCCCCAGAGCTGCTTAAGCGCAGCTAACATGATTGATCATAGTACAGCCATGTGTGCTCAGTAATTCATTACTCAGACTGTACCATCTGTCTGTATGACTTTTAGAGGGCATTGATGTAATTAACCTCATGTAATGCCCACGTGGAACATTATGATCCCCTTTAGACCTAGCATTAGGTCTAAAGGGGTAGCAGTATATTAGCAGTATAATCTAGACAGAGTGAGTCTTGTTAAAATGCAAGGTTGGAATCTGCTAACAGTGTCCCGGATTTGTCCCGAGAGACTGGATCTAAGGTCACATGTATCTGATGCATTGGGTTCTCTCTGGAGTTGTGATTGGGTCTGAAATTATTTTTTATTATTCTTTAACTAGGTGAAACCTCATTGAGATTAAAAATCTATTTTCCAAGAGTGATTTCTTGCATTGATAGAATTTAATGATCTTGTGTTTTTTATTTTATTTATTTTTTTAGCCACACGCTTTTTAGTGCTACTGTCTTACATACAGTGACATTTTTATTCCCCAATGAAGTTGGTAGAAGTAACGGTCAGATGTTTTGCCTATGCAGTCAAAAAGTGAGAACCAATCTCTTGGTCACTCAGAAGGGCACATGCAAACACAAGTTGTCAATACAATGCATCAGGCTGGCCAAATGCAGCGTCCAAGTGTGGCCATATTTCCACATCAAGACTGTTTGATTCTCCTTTTTAAACGAAACCACTTGAAATGAAATCCAAAGCACTTGTTCAAAATTTTATTGAGTTACTTAATGGCAGGTAAGAAGAGACAAAACCTGCATTTGACCATGGAAGTCTGATTACTGTTCAAAAAAAGTGATGATTAGTACTGAGGAGGCAGTTTTCCTTTGATTGCAAGAATGAACCGCATGCCCGACTTTGAAAGAGTGTTGTATTGAAGAAAGATGCTCATTGTGGGACCTCACACAATAACTCTGACAATGTCAACAGTGGACCTGCCCTAATTTATTCTAAAGCTCGGGTCAAAAGGGGTCACTTGACATTTAAACATAGCAACAAGCTCCGGTAAGAATTTATGGGTTGTGTGTCCAGTTTGAAATTACATTTATAATCATTTTAGGTCTTCTCAATACTGCCTTTCCTGCAATTTTTTAAAACTTAGTCAGCAGCAGTAGACCGCAACACAAAAGTGATTGATGGCGTGAACACACACATCGAAGCTTAAGCAGCATTTACTTTGCTTGCCTGTCAGGATTTTTGAAATAAAACATGGTAAAGAAGCTGCCTGGCGCTGATTTGTTTCCCATACCCAGTCAACCTGGCAATCCATAAAGAGCAGTGGGAAACATCTCCGTGCCTGCCCAAAGCTACCCCTCCCTTCCTTCTCCTCCTTCTCCTCACTGCTGCCTTTTCCCAAGATACACATTTCCCTCCCTGTCAGTCTGTTCTTCCCCTGGGGCCTATGGGGAAGGCATTCCACAGCTCATGCCACTGCACAGGGCATCGCAGGCAAAGAAACAGACAGAGGAGGCTCAGTATTTGGGGCCTAAACCGTTCAGTGGACCTTCTTTGCCTCAAGCATCTTTACTTTGCATTTAAGCAGCTAATTTGTTCCTATTATCGAGCTCATATGAATTTCATATGAGTTGTTCCTTTTTCCTCAGGGACCACCAACATAGATAAGTAGTCCTTTGACGCAAGTAAGAACATTTGTACAGAAATATTTGTACAAAAAATATCCATGAACAATGCGCAGGCATGGACAGGAATTAACATGCTTACTGTAGTTTGACATTAAAATATTCTCTGAAATTTCACAAATGCTTTCCCAATTTTGAGAATGAAAATATTTACACTGTGCCTTTTGTCATTGTGTTGTATTACAGATATCCAAAGAAGATTCAGAAAGTGTTGTCCAGGTTGGCCTGTTGTAATCACTTTGTCAGTAGGGGGAGTAATGAACTACTGCAAGATATCAGCGCCAAACTAGGGGGCTGTTTACACTATGCCCCCTCATAGAAAAACGATGGGTTACTTAACGTAACCCCAGGTTCTTTGATAACAGAGTGAGGTGTTTCACTATGGGAATCGCTTTGGGCGTGACCAACTACGGAAGCTCTTATGACACCACGTCTGTCTTAGACAGACAGGTCGACCTGTGATCCAGGCTCCGCCCCCACCCATATCACTCAGGTCGACCTCCCCCAAACTCATTACAGAGAGATTTCTTCCCGTTCGTGTGCAAGGAGGGAAGTGTTGGTGAAACACCTCACTCTGTTATCAAAGAACCTGGGGTTACGTTAAGTAACCCATCGTTCTTTTTCTAACTTCGCTCGGTGTTTCACTATGGGAGATATAGACCACTCCCGGATTGCACCATTTTCGTGTACAAATTACGAGGGTCCTGACCTGTCGGCTCCTAGCACAGCATGTGCTAGTGATGGCTCAGATACATTTAGTCTGTAAAACCGCAAGATAAAAGTGTGCGGCGTAGCCCAACTTGCCGCAGCACAGATATCCTGAACCGACACTCCCTTAAGCAGGGCCCATGATGTAGCCATGCCCCTAGTGGAGTGGGCCTTTAAGCCCTCAGGACGCTGAGATCCTCTGCATTTATATGCTAGAGAAATAGCATCTACAATCCAGTGGGACAGTCGCTGACGTGACAACGGCTTCCCTTTATGAGGAGTAGCCCAAGACACAAAAAGCTGGTCATCTTTTCTGAAACCTGCTGTCCTTTCCATATATGCCTGAAGTGCACGTACTGGACACAATGAATTCAATCTCGATCCTCCGGAGAAGAAAACGGAGGAGGGTGGAAGGCTGTAAGTTCCGTAGTATGACATCTATAAGATGAATCTACCACTTTAGGTATGAAAGCAGGGTTAGGGCAAAGGAAACCTTTGTGAACCCTGGAGAAAACTGCAAACATGACGGGCTGACCGACAGGGCCTGTAAATCACTCACACGCTTAGCTGTCACCAGCGCTACAAGCAGTGCAGTTTTGAGAGAGAGAAACTTCAACCCTATGCCTTCTAACGGCTCAAAAGGGTGTTGACAAAGGGCCTCTAGAACCGTAGATAAATCCCACAAAGGGACCATCTTCCTGGTCACTGGCCTCTTACGTCGTGCCCCCTTCATAAAACGACTTATTAGAGGGTGTTGGCCTGGTGTCTTGTCACCAAACCCGACATGACAAGCAGAAATCGCTGCTAAATATACCTTCAAAGTCGAAAAAGCCCTTCCTTTATCCAGCAAATCCTGGAGAAAACATAATATGTCCCTTACTGAGCATAGACAGGGGACAATGTGGCTTTTCTCACACCATTCTTCAAAGACTTGCCATTTATTGGTATAAAGTGAGCGAGTAGAAGCAGCTCTGGCACACTGTATAGTGTGTATGACTGATGGAGGCAGACCTGCTGCACTCAAATTCCCCCTCTCACGGGCCAGGCCCAGAGAGCTATCCTGTCTGGGTGGGGATGGTAAATTTCCCCCCCTGCTTGAGACAAGAGGTCCCTCCGAGGAGGAAGGGGCCACGGCTGGCCTGAGAGCAGTTGAACTATCTCTGCCACCCAATGTCTGGATGTCCAATGTGGAGCTATCAGAATGAGTGACAACCCCACCTCCTCACTCTGGCTAGCGAGGTGAAATCAGGCTCAGAGGAGGAAATGCGTACAGCAGGACGTTTGGCCATGGGTGAGCTAGTGCATCCATACCCAATGGTGCTTTTCCGTCCGCTAGAGAGAAATAAAGAGGACATTGGGCGTTTTCCTGCGAGGCGAAGAGATCTACGGCAGCCTGACCATACCTCTGCCATATCTGCTTCACCACCTGTGGATGAAGTTTCCACTCTCGTACAGAGGATTTCCTCTGGACAGTAGATCTGCTCCCCTGTTCAGTATTCCTGGAACATGGGTTGCTCTGATGGATAAAAGCCTTGAGTTGCACCACATGATTAGCTCTTTTGCTAACTGATGTAGTTGAAGAGAGCGTGTGCCCCCCTGCCGATTGATATAGGCAACTACTGTTGAATTGTCTGTCTTTACCAACACGTGCTGGCCCCTTATGAAGCCCAAAAAATGTTTCAGAGCTAGAAACACAGCTAGCAGCTCCAAGTAATTTATGTGCTTGTGAATCAGATGTGGAGTCCACACGCCATTTACAACTCTGCCCATCAGCGTTGCTCCCAGCCTTTCAGTGAGGCGTCCGTCGTCATAGTAACTCTTGACGTCACTGCCCCAAGGGAATCCCGTTCTGAGCGTCGCGGGGCTTTCCCACTGTCTGAGCGCCCTCACGCACACCTGAGTTATTCTCACCGGTCGACTGAGATGTCGCCGAGAGCACAGACGCAGGTGCGCGACCCAGCGCTGAAAATCTCTCATCATGAGAAGTCCCAGCTGTACTACCGAAATCACTGAGGCCATTAGACCCAGCATCCGCAAGCACAGTCTGAATGGGACTACTCTCCCGCCTGAAAACGGAGACACACTGAGTGAAAGATTTTATTCTCCCCTCTGTCAGAGAGACTCGATGAGAGAGGGAGTTTATACTGAGCCCCAAGTATTCTGTGTATTGAGAGGGCTCTAAACGGCTCTTTTTCATGTTTATTCTGAATCCCAGGTTGCTGAGATGAATTAACACCGTATCTGTGTCTCTGATTGCTTGCTCTTTGACGAGGAGCATATCAGATAATCGCCTATGTAAGATAATATCCTTATCCCGTTGTTTCTCAATGGGAATAGAGCCGCTTCCACGCATTTGCTGAAAACCCTCGGAGCTAAAGACAGCCCGAACGGAATAGTTTGATACTCGTAAGCAGTGCCTCGGTATGCAAACCTGAGATATTTTCTGTGAGACGGGTAAACGTCTATGTGAAAATACGCATCTGACAGATCTATCGTCACGAACCAGTCGTTTCTGCGGATTGCCCGACAAAGCGATCTGTGTGACAGCATTTTGAATGAGTACTTTCTTAGGTGCTTGTTTAACACCCGAAGATCTAAGATTGGGCGCAGGGCCGTGCTCTCCTTCTTTGGGATCACAAAGTAACGGGAGTAAAACCCTGACAGCACTCTTCCCTGGCACCACTCTGATCGCTCTTTGTCTAAAAGCGTGTTGATCTCGGCTGCCAGGACGCGAGCTGACTCTCCCTCGGCCACAGAGACTATCATACCATTGAATCTGGGTGGTTTCATGGCAAATTGAAGTCTGTACCCCCGTGAAATTGTGTTTAGAACCCACGGGTGTGCTGCGCATGCGCGCCAATTGAGTATGCAGGGCGCAAGAGGTCCCTTGTATACTTCTTCCTCGGGAGCGCACCCTGATGACGTCATTACCGTCTCTGTGCTTGCCCCCACTGGAAGGGCGTGCGTTCCCCCTAGTGGTGACGCTAGGGAGGCGCGATTTACCCTTTTGGGGTTTATGTGAAATATCGCCTCGGCTGTCTGCCTGGCTGCGATATTGAAACGCTTTATTGATTTGTGTTTTAAAATTGAGCACCTCGCCCTTAGCTCGTGGCTTGGATGCGATAGTGCATTCTTTATTGTGAATTCCCCTGAACTGACAGGCGTTTGAACACACCTTGTGAGTGCTTGGTGACACTGTTGAACAATTTCCTCGTGTTTCTGAACCTGAGGAGAACTTACAATGAGAGCCCTTCCTGAACTCAGAACCGGGCTGGAAACCCTCCTTCTCTTTGTAGGCGGAGAGAGAAGTGCAGGGTAACATGCGTGTGTTAGGTCGTACGTTTTTTCTTCCGTTCCTCGGGGTGGGGCGGCCGGTTTCTAGCCGCCGCGGCCGCAAATGAATGCTTTCCCCATGGTCCGGAGCCATCCGACCTCGGACGTTGGCCAGTTTGTTGTCCACTGGGAGCGGTCTCATGTTTCTAGCCCCGCCTGTCTCCCTCTCACCGCAGCGGATGCTGTAAAGCTCTGTCGCGCTGGCTGAGCGGGTGGGCGCAGTTAGCTTGCGAGGTAAACAGAGGTTGAAAGCTTCATCCTCTTGTTTTCTGAGGGTGCTAGTTTCTCTCATCTTTTCAAGAGCTGGACCGAACAGACCTTTGGTTGGGTCGTACGTAGCGTCCATCACCTCCGCTTTTTGAGCGTCACTCAGTCCTGACAGGTTTAGCCATAACGCCTCTCACCTGAGACGGCCAGGCCCATCACGCGCCACACCCTGAACCGCTCCACGGGAAGAGCGGAGAATTAAATTATTGACTACACATATTTCCCCAAAGTGCTGGGTTCGCACTCCTGTATCTAGCTGTCGCCCCATCTCCTCCAGAATCTCTGCCTGATATGCTGACAGTAAAGTCACTGCATTTAGCGAGCACACTGACTGTGCCGCGATTTATACATGCGCTGATAGACGGACGCCGTTGAGACGCTCCATCTTGTTTGGCAGCAAATCTGCGAGGAGGCGGAAATAGAGCGTCGATTCGGGTGGAGATGATAGGCCACTGAAGACTCTACCGCTGGGGTCCGGTCAACCCCAGTTCTCCCATCCCCTGAATCTCCAGCTCAGATGTCCCTTGGCCGGGAGCTTGCTCTTAAAGGGGCTGCACCAATGGCGAGACATCTCTTTCATGCAAGCAGGCACAGCGGGCAGGAGTTGTTTAGCGGTGGGTTGAGCGGGCGGCAGCCTTTTTCCATCATAAAGGTCCCTCTCAGATCCTCCGCATCTTGCGCCGGGCTGCTAGGCCCAGCTTAGCCGCTGCTCGCTTGCACACCTCGTACAGGTTACTGTCTACCTGCGAGGAAGAGTCGGTCGTGCTTGGCGGTCTATACTGTTGGACGGGGAGGGGAGAGTTGTCTTCCTCCTCCTCTTCGTCCATGTCCAAGTCGAGGAGGTCAGAATTAGCATCGCCATCTGCTTCCTCATCACCCGGTCCCTCCTCCTCCTGTGTAAGAAGGCCTTCAAACAGAGGAGGCATGTCCGGGATTCGCTTCCATCATGTCCGCCCAGCTAGTGGTAGCTCGCGGTTGATGGTCCGTAGCCATAGGTTTCGCGGCAGCTCCTGACAGACATGGGTCCTGTCGGTTAGCCACCGCAACTCTCAGCCTTCTTTCTAAAATTTTCACTGGTATGGCAGCACAGTGAGCGCACGCCTGTGGGCGACGCCTGAGCGTGTTTTGGGCCCATACACACGATGCACATTGGGTGAGGGTCCCTGCCCGAGATGGTTGCTCCACATGAAGATGGACACGGGATACAACCTCCCTGTTCTTCGAATCATTCCCTTTGGCGGGGGTAATGACCGTCGACATGAGGCTGAAGAGTAGAAAAAGTAGACTCGTCACAACACGTTAGTCTGGATCTAGAAGGGTAGTAAGCCCTATAGAGGCTCGCCTTAACGCTGAAGCCTGGAAGCGCTTTATAGCAATATAATACGCGATATTTGGAACAGAATAGCCCACCTTGACGTGAACACTATTCCGAAAACGATGTCACTCAACACTATCCAATCCAACTGATGTCGCGTTCGGTGGCGTAATCCAATGACGGTCCGCCTGATGAACAGTTTAGCGAAAAACCAGCGAGGATGTTGGAAGTGCTAAGAGAGCTAGTAGTCCCTCACGGGAAGAAAGCGCGAATGACCTGTCTGTCTAAGACAGACGTGGTGTCATAAGAGCTTCCGTAGTTGGTCACGCCCAAAGCGATTCCCATAGTGAAACACCGAGCGAAGTTAGAAAAAGAACTCAAAACGGTCTGCATTCATTTGGATACATTCAAGTGTTGAAAAGCACTGTAGTATGTCTGCTAGACCAGTAGGGGCACTGTGAACCACTTTTCAAAGCCTCTTTTCCCTGTCCCACCCACTCCCAAAGCCTCTCTTCCCACTCCTGCCCTCTTCCGAAGCCTCTCTTCCTGTTCCCGCCCGAAGTCAACCTTGACTTTTCCACTCGTTGGGTCTCGAGTAAAACAAATTTTTAAATGAACAAGATCTACTACTGACTAGTACTGTCTAGAGCTAACATTTTTAGGCTAATGCAAAACGATTGGGGTTTTTCGATGCACTAAAATCTACAGAAACTTGCCCAAGTAGCCATCTCATTTGTTGTAGAGAAAAAAACGCATCAGGTAATATTGATGTGAACAACAAAGAGATCTCAAATAAATGTGTTTTCTACGGTCTGGTTTACGTCTTTATCAATGGCTTTTATTACAGTTTGAGGGTGCACTCCAAAGAGGAGCAAAAGGGACCAGGTGCCGCCTGCTCCCACCCAAGCCCACATGAATCCCGCCCAATTCAGCGAGATGTGCATTGGTTCCTGTGTTATTTACCACCTGTTGCAGGTTTCTTCACTACACTACAGAGAAGAAGTAGTCAGCTCTGCTGTGCTTCACCAAATTCACAACTTTTTAATCTTGGTGTTTTCTGTTTTCTGTTGGCTCAGTGGTAGAGCAGTCGTCCTATAACCAGAAGGTTGGCGGTTCGATTCCCGCTCTGCCCTGTTCATACTGTCGTTGTGTCCTTGGGCAAGACACTTAACCCACCTTGCCTCCAGTGTCCATAGCACTGGTGTATGAATGTGTGTGACTGTAGAGGTGTGTTTGGTGGTGGTCGGAGAAGGTCGAGCGCCGTGTGTATGGCAGCTCTTGGATTCAGTAGTTTACTATCATACCACAATGGTTGGTACCCAGACTGGAGATTGAACTGGGGACTTTGAGCCAACAGTGGTACTTACTTGAATAGTTATTGATTTTGAAAGCCTACTTGGTGAAGGTATCATTTACTCTTTCCCACCTCTACTTAGGCGCTGCACTGTTATGATGCACTGATGTACTTAACAGTGTTTCCCCAGCAGCTGTGCTAGGTCTGGTTAGCTTTGACGCTAGTTTCCTAAATTTTGAAAAGTATTGTATGTATGTTGAACCATAATAGATTACATTGACTACGGACACATGACAAGGTATATCCATCACTATTTAAAGTCAGAGCTTCAATTGCAATTAATATTTTGAACAGCTGGGGCCGCACTTTTTACTGCAAGCTTGCTTTCAACAAGTTGTTGCAAACAGTTTCCAGCATGGCGCCGAATGTGTGGATGTTGATATTGAGGAAGCCTCATCCTCGTTCAAATCAGAGGTGTGGCAGCATAAATACATCCACTTTAGCAAAAGGCCAAGTCTGTGTTTCTACGCTGCTGCTGCACAGACCGGTCCTGGGCTGAGTTGGCTCAACTAGACGAGTGCACAACAAAAACAAGTCTGTGTCTGAGACTGAGCTTTACTCTCTCCAAAAAAGTAATGTAATTGTCACGTTAGAGAGAATGTGAGCAGTAATCTGTGTTGGCAAAGAGACTTTACTGTCAACAGAGGCTGTTGTCCTGAGTCATAACACAGTCAGACCCGTCTTAAACTGTTAGTGTTCACCTGTTTGAGGTCCCTGTCAGAGAGATGTAATAATGTTCTGGTGGATCACGTGCTGCCTTCTGTGTCTCTGCTGCAGCCACTGAGTGTAAAAACCAGGGGTCTCTAACTTATGGTCCGCGTACCAAATCCGGTCCTTTTGTGAAGTACTTCTGGTCCTCACATTATTTTATAATTGTTGATACAGTCTTGAAATTATTAATAAATAACAGATGAAAATGCATAAAAGGTAACAGTTAAACAAATGAGAGTTGTTTTGATAAAGTTTTTGGGGGAAACACGAGACCCGTGTTTATTATTGGGTTTATCTAAAGAGGTTAGATCTCAGCTAAAGTTAATAAGAACTATTATTGAACACAAAGTAATTAACCATGTCTAAATTTATTGGGGATTTTAAGTTACTTTGTTAATATTCTCTTATTTAGTTTTTATTTAGATTTTAGATTTTTATTGACTTTGTTAATAAACTCAAAGTAAATTGTATGTAAACACATGTAGAATTATATTTTATCTATTTTTATTTATAAATTTGCAAATGGACAAACATTAGCCTATGTTTTAAATAAATAAGGGAACATTTGAAATTTTTCTTATGGACGGTTGGAACTGGCTTTCGGGATGGTTCTGGGACGATGAGGAAAAAAGTTAGTCTGGAGCACTGATTTGTGAAATAATAAAAGAGGACTTGTTCACTTCTAATTTGTCTCAAATTAGTGTTTTATTTCTAACATTAGTTTTGCTTAACTTTGTACTTTCGAACCAGACATCCGACAGCACCTTTCAACCTCAGATTTTTAATCATCATCGACCCCATTATCATCAAACTTTGTGAAGACCCTCCCCCGCTGTGTATTTCTGTTCATCTGGGTCCCTCTCCTCTCCATAGGCTGCTGTGTTTACCATGACAGCTTTTGTGAGACTGTCACCCCAGTCTCGGAAGTACACACAGGGAATCCACATTGGCACTCAGTCTAGCGGGAGATTTCCCCCCTTTGCCGGATTGTCCTATGGTCATCTTGCTTTGTCTGTCCCCTGAAAGAATCTGCATTAATTATAGCCGAGTCTTCATTTATTCCATGGCCCATGAAATGAGCCAGTGAGAAGCTAATGAAGTGTTTTTGTGTCAGCCTACAGTTTAAGTAGAGAGATTGACTTCCAAAATTCAATACAATCATGATCTTTCCAACTGTTATTAAAAAGTGATGTATTTAATGTACGACTTGGACGATTGTAGGAAAAAAAACTGTTGCAACCTCATTTTGTCTAGACAGGATAATACAAAATGAGCTGAAGAGCGAGAAGTAATGAGTTGCTAAGGTGGCCATTGTGGCAAGATTCAATGAACATTGAGTGGTGCAATGACTAAAGCAAAGAGACACATGTCAATCATGATCAGTTGGTTTTTTAAAAAGCTTAAACAGATTAACCCATAAAATTGTTGTTATAGTCACCATTGACTTGACTATTTTGGCAAAAAACAATGTTTCCTTTGTTCTGCAAAACTATTATTCATAAATATATTTCTTCCTGGTTTGACCAATGCTGACATCATTGTGACAGTATTTTAACTACAAGCATTGTAAGTTAAATTTTGAGTGAAACTAGCTTGGCAGTTTTACACCCCCTTTGTAATAGTCCACATACCTTTTATCCAAAGAAGCTACAACTCCACAGAGAGCATTCCAATGCAGTTAAACACCTTTAAAATTCTCGTAATCATTTAATAGTTTAGACATGAGAATTGGTAGAATCATGCCTGTTTCTCTGACACAGTTCCCTCAGCTGGACCTGCAGGGCTCTAGAGTGCAACCCATTTGGTTGCATGTGCAACCTAATTTCTTAATAATTACTAAACTTAATAAAATCTCCAGTTGCACCGCAACGGGCAACCACCCATTCGAAGAAAAAAGAGGTTGAATCCGGTTATATGATGGCTCCTGATTTCTGTTCCTAACCACTGTTCCTTAACCTTTTGTGAGCTACGTCATGAAGTCAACAGTAAGACGTTAGGTGGTTCCTTATTGATAAAGGAAAGGAGCTTCAGTGGTGTTTCCTCAACCCGACTCCACTAACCTTTCAGTTACATTGCCAGCAGCTTAATAAAAACTACACATCTCAAAAATGGACTACAACAAGCGCGCCTTATCCTCCGCCAAGCACTGCGTTTAACATGGAAACATGACAATTTAGAGAAATATTGTGAGCAACTCCACAAAAGTATGTTTGTCTGTTTTGAATAAAGAGCGCAGTAAAACACTAAAGATCATTATTAAATATTTTACACACTAAATGATGCTGCTGTCAAATATATATCCTCTAGAGGGATCTGTGCCTTCTACTGGCTAAAAGCTACAGTGCTGCTTTAAATTATGTACTTTTTTAATCCAACCAAAACAATCATGCATAGCTTTCAGCATCTAGTTATTACACATTGTCTCCAGGTTGTTTAAAATGTTATCTTCTTTTATTGCTTGTATTAAGGTAAAAAAAAAAAAAAAAAACATTGGTCACCTTTTCTCAAGGGATTGATTAAATAAATCATATGTATGTGGTTGACAGTGTAGCATAAATTTTAGTATATGACTAAGATTGACCTGTTCAAATAATCAACTTGTATCTTTCTGGTTTCTTTTCTAAATCAATGTCCTTAAAAAATATTGAATGGTTTCATGGGTTGGGCCTGTCCTCTTGGGCTCTGGACCATCACTTTGATGAGGAGAAAGGATCATGCGAGGGACTATAATCATTTTTACATCATCTGGGGGCAGCAGTGTATAATTAGAAAGGGTGGATTTCCTTGACCACAGCAGGCGCCCAAATTGCAGGCCCTGGCCCTGTCGGGATTTAGGAAAGGCACTGAAATAGCGCTGGTGAGTTGGTGTCCTTGCGTCCTTTTGGGTTATATAGTATCGGTCAGATGGCAGCGCAGTCACCGTGACACGCTGCAGCCAATCCACCAGCACTTCAACCAGCGCCTTTTATGTGGCGCCTCTTGTTTTCAGAACCAACTACCCACAATTACTACTTGGACATAATCTTTTGACCAGGCAATATGGCTGCAACATGTTTAAACCGCGACCCACTGTGACTCCAGCAAGTGGAGCGCTGGCAGATTTATGGTAGGGCCACCAATATAGGTTTTTATACAGCCAATGCCAGTTTGATAGGTTTTATGAATGGTATAAATTTGTATTTGTCTTGTCTATGTAGCTGTGCCATTTTGCCAGTGTTATATTTGTGTTTAGCCACTGAAAAGCAATAGAGTTGGAACTGGACAATTTGACCTCAAATTAATATGGCAATTTAGTACATTTTACCTTGATATATGACTTTTAAATAATATTTTCCTTGCTATAGTTCATAACCATGGTTTATATTAAACGATATTTGGTGGTATTTTGTTGAACATGTGCAGAGACGCTGTGAACACTCATTTGAGGTATGTGACTTTTGACTCTAAACCTATGCAATGGTGTCACTGCTTTCTGTAAGGTTTTTGGTCTGGCATTTTTCTTTGTTTAGCAGTCCTTTTAAACACTGGAGTGCTTTGTATCCCTTGTGGCACGGTAGAGGTGTGGGGAAAATGGTTCTCTGTTTCTGATTAGCAACGTCCCGACAACACTCGTTTCCTTCTAAACCGAACTAGGACGCTAATGGTAATGGTTGCTTGTATTTGAGTCTTCCATGATTTCTGCAAACTTTCTTGGCAGACGGCGTCTCTTCTAATGCACAATTCTGAAAACTTAACCAACACTAATTGTTACTGTGGTTCACCACTTCTGCAGTGAAAATGTATCTTGGTCTGCTGAAGTCTGATCTGTATTATTAGCGAGGTATTACATGTTTTCCTGAGGTTGATAATTTATATGTTTTAATTTGTGGCCTTGATGAGTGGGCCACTTGGATACCGCAGAATCATTTACGTTTGTCCTTAGCTGACTTCATGTCTAGAGTGGTCTTTCCACGTACAGTAGAGCCGGTTCTTGCTTTGAATCTATCAGTAGGACAAATAGGAAAAGTACACTGTGTTATATTGGTTAGATTTACAGTTATCAAATGGTAACAGTAAATGCCTGTAAAAGGTCTATACTAAATGCACCATAATTAGAAATAAGTTTATATTTTTACTTTATTTTGCCATCTTTTTACCGTAAATTTGACTCCATTTTCTATAGTGAATCTGAGTAAAGTAACATGTAAGCTTTGATTATGTTGCCTATGTAGACTGAGGGGGAATGCATATCTGTATAGATAAATACAGTTACATGATGAAGTGAAGTCTGCTGTTTTCTTTATTTTCTTCACAATCTGGAACTAGTTTTGCAACTTTTTCTGTGATCACTATAGGGTTTCAGGCTTACGGTTTTATACAAGAAAAAAGTTGTGCCATGTTATTTTTTCAGGAGAATGGAGGTAATATCACTTATATATTTATATCACTTGTATTACTTATATTTTTTGTGACCTAAAGCATTTATAAATGTTTTAGAAATGATTCAAAATAACCTAGCTTTACGGTGAAAACTGTCGGATGTGGTTGCCAGTTTTTCAACGTCACAATCAAAATTAAAGCGCAACCCTAAAGGGGGAAAGAAATTTAATGACTTTTTTGCAGATAAATTAGCATTTTTGAGTAATTACATCAAATAATGGTATGTGATAATGGTAATTTTCTATTTATTTTACCAAAACAATGCATTCCGATGGTTATGTAGCCATTTGACAGTAGCTGTGTATTTGTTATTGGATTGCGTATTGTGCCAACTTTTAATGAGTCACTTGTTATCTTAACTCAGTGGTCAATGACACGACTCTATTTACTCCACAAACCCGGTGTCCTTCCCATGTAACTCGGTGGCATGAGAAATCCTCACTGGTCCATGACCCCAGGTTTAAACACATAATACGAGTACCTTTGTTTTTCAATAACGATGACTTTCCCATCCTTTTTACAACAGTTACACACTTCCCTCAAGTATGGCATCCTGGAGGCAACAACATTGATTTTGCATTGAATAAAATGCCACAATGTTGTTTTTTAGGCCCGAGCCGGTGATGACCGGGAGGGCCTATTGTTTTTGCTCGGATTTTTTTTTTTTTTTTTTTATTTTTCTTCCGACCCAATGATCCTAAATTTGACCCAGTGAACATGCACAAAAAGTCATTTTATTGGTCCCAGACTTCAAGCTCGGCGAAAAATTTATGTATTTGAAGTCGCCGAAAAAAAAATACGAAAAATGACTCAGTGGCGACCCCTACAAAATCAAAATACATTGGGCCTATGGAAAGTGAAAGTAACTTTTTCCAACGTAGAAAATGAAACTTGGTATATCCATAGGACACCTCAGGGCAAACAGAAAAGTCAATGACAGTCACACCCTAAACTTAACAGGAAGTCCGCCATGTGGGGTGAAACGCTGCCACTAAAATCGCACTTGCGCAGAAAGATGCAAATCATTGTGTTTTAATCTAAATGGCCCCAAATTTGGTGAGTATCATCTAGACACGTGTGCCAACCAAAGTTGTGACTTTGTTGTTGATATCTTATCGGGTATGGGTGTGGCAAGCCTGTAACGAGGTGGCCATTTTTGTGAAAATAAAACGTCTCTTAACTCTCAAACGCCTTCTCGGATCGAGTTGGACCCAAAAAGGCGTTTGTGCACATTCATGACCTGAACAAAAAAATATGTAAATAAAAGGGTTATCTTTAGAAATGGCTCTCCAGCGCCCCTACAAACTTATAATGGACCCAAGAATTTAGTTTGTCATAGAGACATAAAATTTTGTACACACATCTCTTATGTCATGAAGCATAAAAGCCAATGACAACCACCCCTATCTATAAATGTGTTGCCATAGCAACGTCCCAAAAAATGTGAAAAAAATCAATGGGAAGTGAAATTTTTAGTTTGTTGTAGGCAAATAAAACTTGGTACACACATCCACCATGGGCTTATGAACAAAAAGCCAATGGGGACCACACCCTATCACACACAGGAAGGCAGCCATTTTGAATTGAAAATGTGAACCGACTTAAAATACACTCTTTTTTAAAAGTACACAGAAAAAAGCTGCTTCATTCCACAGACACCAAACTTGGGCAAAATGAGCTAAACACATGTATGTAAAAGAGACAAGTGTTTTTCTAGACTTTTTTGCTCGAGTTATATTTTTTTTTATTATAATTCGGTATATATTTTTTTATTATAATTTTTCTGCAAAATGATCCTCAATTTAACCCAGTAAACGAACAACTAAAAGTCATTTTTATTGGTCCCAGACTTCAAGCCCGGCAAAAAATGTATGTATTTGAAGTTCCCGAAAAAAAAAAATACGAAAAATGACTCAGTGGCGGCCCCTAGAAAAGTCAAAATACATTGGGCCTATGGAAAGTGAAAGTAACTTTTTTCCAACGTAGAAAAATGAAACTTGGTACATCCATAGGACACCTCAGGGCAAACAGAAAAGTCTATGACAGCCACACCCTAAACTCAACAGTAGGTCTGCTATGTGGGGTGAAACACGCGGCCACTAAAATCGCACCTCTTGTGCAAAAAGATGCAAATCATTGTGTTTTAATCAAAAAGGCCCCAAATTTGGTGAATATCATCTAGACACGTGTGCCAACCAAAGATGTGACTTTTTTTTTTATATCTTATCCGGTGTGGGTGTGGCAAGCCTGTAACGAGGTGGCCATTTTTGTGAAAATAAAATGTCTTTATCTCTCAAACGCCTTCCCGGATCGAGTTGGACCCAAAAAGGCGTTTGTGCACATTCATGACCTGAACACAAAAATATGTAAATAAAAGGGTTATCTTTAGAAATGTCTCTCCAGCGCCACCTACAAACTTATAATGGGACCCAAGAATTTAGTTTGTCATAGAGACATGAAATTTGGTACACACATCTCCTATGTCATGACGAGCATAAAAGCCAATGACAACCACTCCCTATCTATAAATGTGTTGCCATAGCAACGTCCCAAATATTTGGAAAAAGTCAATGAGAAGTGAAATTTTTAGTTTGTTGTAGGCAAATGAAACTTAGTACACACATCCAGCATGGGCTTATGAACAAAAAAGCCAATGGTGGCCACACCCTATCACACACGGGAAGGCGGCCATTTTGAATTGAAAATGTGAACCGACTTAAAATACACCTCTTTTTTAAAAGAACTCAGAAAATAGCTGCTTCATTCCACAGACACCAAACTTGGGCAAAATGAGCTAAACACATGTATGTAAAAGAGACAAGTGTTTTTCTAGACTTTTTTGCTCAAGTTATATATTTTTTTATTATAATTTGGTATATATTTTTTTATTATAATTTTTCTGCAAAATGAACCTCAATTTGACCCAGTAAACGCAACTAAAAGTCATTTTTATTGGTCCCAGATTTCAAGCCCAGCGACAAATTTATGTATTGAAGTCTAAAAAAATATGAAAAATGACTCAGTGGCGAATACAAAAGTCAAAATACATTGGGCCTATGGAAAGTGAAAGTAACTTTTTTCCAACGTAGAAAAATGAAACTTGGTACATCCATAGGACACCTCAGGGCGAACAGAAAAATGTATTACAGCCATATCGTAAACTCAACAGGAAATCTACTATGTTGGGTGTATGCGTGACCACCTAAATTGCACCCCTTGTGTCTAAAGGCTTTTCATCTAAACAGCTCCAAATTTGGTGAGTATCATCTAGACACGTGTGCCAAAAAAAATTATCAATTTGTTTTTGATAGATTTGTGGCTGTGGTCGAATGAGTCTGTGAAGAGGCAGCCATTTCTTTGGGAAATAAATGCCATTTCCCAATTGCCAGGATCCTTCCTTTAGAAGAGGCCCCTCCAGAGCCAAGTCTAGAGTCTTAGAAAACTCCTCAGAATCATTTGGAACTTGTAACCTTGTACTTTTAGACAAGTTATATTTACATTTTGTCTTTTTAAACAGGGGGGTGCAGCGATTCCTGAGTCATCTCAAATCTCCAGCCAGTACTTTGTTTTTCTCGCCTTAGCCCAAGCATAATCTATTATTTCCAAAGGTTCAGACAGCTCCCAGGAAAACCAGAGATTGTGGAGACCTTTAACTCTAAAGTTAGGTTACAAGGTGGTGTAGCAGGCCCAAGCAGTAGCACAGGCCCGGTTATTTGACATTACCGTGAAGTTTACGCTTTAAAGCACGAAATGAAATCCTCCGAGTGCATGTGTCCCTGCGGTCTCAAGGGAGGCGAGGGCCTTTATCGCCGCTTGCGGCTTTAATTTTATTTATTTTTGCATTGTAAGTGTATTGTTTTACCATGAGAACTCCCAGAGACAGACTGCCACAATCCCACATTAGCCCTTAGGTATAATCTGATTTTGGTGCAAGCCGGCGGTACATGCCTGTGTTGCATACCAGTCCTAATAGTAAACAAGTTTTAATAATGCCACAATTATCCATGAAAATGTGTTTTTTATAGCTGCCATTCTTTTATCTCTGCAGGTGACATTCACAGCGCTCAAAGGAGATGCTCACCCGAGGGGAACCTTCACCCACTGGGCCCTGCCAGCGCTCACCCAGACGATATTTTCAGACTAAGCCTTGGCCATGGAGGATCTATGTCTCTCCCTTCCTCTCCTCTGTTGCCAAGGCAGTCCTACATGATGCCTTTACGTCCCAGCAAGAAATCACCAGGTACTATTGTAGATTTGAATGAGATTGGCGAGAATTCTCTCCCCAGTATCCTTCTGCCTTGTGCCCCATTTATGCTCGACAAGCGAAACAAGCCTCTGTCTACTTTTAATTTGCGTCTTGATGCAGCTGACCCGTGACCTGTGCGGATTACTACTTGGCACGCACGTGACCCACGGATTATACTTTTCTTTTTTTAATGATTGCAGAGTAAAAGAAGTCAAGCAGTCATGGCTAGCAGGGAAGTGAAAGAACTGAAAGTTTTTTGCATACATAAATGACAAGTTCTAGCCATCATTTGGAGAAAAAAAGTAATGTCAGCTGCGCATAGAAAATGCGCATTTACGTTGCACGTTGTACTGGTAAATCCGAATACGTCTAGTCCAGTATCTCTTTGATAAAGCGTTTGGGAGTAGTTTCATCATCAATTACTGCATAATTCTCTCATAATTCAGGATATACATCATAACAGACAGTGATCATAAGCCTGCTTTGCAAAGGCCTAGAAAAGGGGACAAATTAAGTTTTGACAAATCAAAAATCCAATCCGTGACTCAAAAACTTTAATGTGATCCGAACCGTGAGTATTATAACCGGTTGTACCACTAGTGTTTAGTGTAACATAGTATACTACACAAGCTCTATTCAAGCACTGAACAAGTGATAATGTTATAATTAGAGGCGCAGTGGCAAAGTGGTCGTCCTATAACTAGAAGGTTGGCGGTTCGATTCATACTGTCATTGTGTCCTTGGGCAAGACACTTAACCTACCTTGCCTCCAGTGGTGTTCCAGCTGTAACACTGGTGAATGGAAGCTTAATGTAAAGCGTGGAAAAGCGCGAAATAAAATTGATGCCATTTGCAAATGTAGTCACAAGTTTTATCATCATTGAGAGGTGTTTTGCGATATCACAAGCCTGTCACAGTTCAGTTCAGGGCCCACTGATGTATGGAAGAGAAC
Source organism: Perccottus glenii (assembly GCA_024416835.2). Taxonomy (NCBI): domain Eukaryota; kingdom Metazoa; phylum Chordata; class Actinopteri; order Gobiiformes; family Odontobutidae; genus Perccottus; species Perccottus glenii. The sequence goes on along the minus strand of CM044560.2, from coordinate 11,047,227 downwards.
ATCAAAGGGGCTCTAGTTTTCTTTCACCGTCAGCTTAAAACATGTAACTTTTCTACTGCTCTCTTTCTATAATTTCCCACATTAGTTTGAATAATTAGTGGCTCCTTTTTCATCACAGCAGAGTAGTTGTCAAGCTCTGTCACTTATTGAAACAAAACCCCTTTGTGTTTACATTTTCCTTTGCCCTAATGGGTGTGTGTTTACACTGCATCTAATTGTCAGTCCTCCCACCGCTCCTTTTATTCGTCATCCAGAGGAAACTTGTCAACAGCTGCGTGGGGCTTCAAAGCGGGGGATACCTTTTGTAGATAAACCCGTTTTATCCTGAGTCATTGTATGCACGAGACATGGCAGAGAGGGGAGAAATCCTTTAAGTGGTCAGCGTGGCCCCACTCAGCCAGCCTTTGTTTAAAGAGGTTACGGCTTTGATCTGTTTAGTGCAGAGGTGAGCTAATCGGAAAAAACTGCAAGGACACATCTGGATGTCAGGTCACTTGGTTTTTGCTTGCTTCATTTTTGAGTTTAGGTACTAGTTGTATGGATGTATGTCTTTCTTCTGTAAAAGTCCATATTGGAGCATTTTGTTTGCGTGAATGCAAACAAAATGTTGACTCTAGCCAATAAGAAATAACAGTAAACGATAGCTGTAATATAATTATGTCACAATGTAGACGTGTCTTATTAACTGCCTCTGAGCCCCTCACCTTCATAAACGATGATAAAAAGCACATTTACAGATAAATGGTGGGGTGGGGGGGACAGAAGCGAGGAGAACAGGTTGGGCTTGTGAAGGTTAAAGGGGCCCCGGGGACACGAGGAGGGGAACTCTCATTAAAGATGTATTCCCACTTGCAGTGCAGTGAGGCAAGTAAATGGAGAAGAAATGGAGTGACAAAATAGCATGTTATGGAGGGCTCCTATGGTGATGGGGCTGGGGAACGGTTTCTGGAACGCAGTCCTGGCAGGTTACTGTGAAAACCCACGGGGCCAGAGTTCACACCTTCAGTTAATAAACATGTAGTGAAGGAGAGGTCTCGGCTCTGTGATGAAGACGAAATATGTCTTAATGCTGCTGCATGTTCTCTCCCGGTCACACTGAGCTACAGATGTGACACAGAGGGTCAAATTCATCTCTGCGTCATCACAGTCCGGATACATTCTCCATATATGCCCTTAGAAAAAAGACTATGCTGTGACTTTCACTTTTCATTGTTGGAACGCAATTCTTGACCCCATTTCAACAGTCTCATTCAATAGAGTTGGCCAGTTTTTCCAGTATGATTACATTGCATTTGTTTGTTCTGTTTAGTAGCCCTGCTATGTTACTTTCACAGATTACTGCTGGAAAGAAAAAAAAATAGCTAATATTTAACTCGACTTGTTTGTATATGCTAAAACACACATTCTTAACGCAACAGCTGGACTTTTTGATGAGCATGTGAACGCTCCTTAAGCTGCGGCAGACTAGTTTTTCTCCTTTGACTCCTGAGCACAACAACGACCAACAAACAAGTTTAGCCAGCAACAGAGTGAGCCAACTTTTGTCATCACTGGTCTAAAAATTAGTGAGTTCTCATGTTTTTCCTGTAGTCGGACCAATGCAATAATTTTAATTATTCTACTTCCACTCATTGTCTTATCTTATTGAGCATTTTGTACAATTTATGCTCCATGTGTGACACAACAAAAAGGCCAATAAGCCACTGTCCTATATTTGCTGTGTTCCATAAAAGCCTACCTCCTTCTCGTGTAACATTAATTCATATACGTGCCACATATTTCAGTCTTTTCAGCACAAAACAAAAGTAATAAAAGGAGTAAAAAAGTAAAAAAAAAAAAACACTGGGTAAAATCAGTCTGCATAGACACAAATGAGGAGTAACATACTATTCTTGTTTTGTGCATACTATTACCTGCACACACCATTGACTGCCTGTAACACTGTGCTGTGCTGTTTATGCCTCTGTGATTACCTCCTATTGCAGAATGAAGACATGACCATCTTTTATGAAGTTAGACATAAGACAGAAATACCCCATATATATACAGGACTAGTAATCATTTTTGTTTTTCATTGTCCCATTTTTTTAGTGCCATGCTGTTCTTTGTTCACATCTTGTTTCTTTTAGTGTCATCATTTTCTTTTTAATGATCTGTCACAGTAAGCATATCATCTGTTATTGTCTTGGAAAAGTCCTTGAAAAATAATTTCATTTGGGTGTGTAGCTATCCCAATTATGCTGTCTTTTCCTCTCATATCATCTTTTATGAAACCACACATAGTTTTTGCCGAGCTTGAAATGTTGTGAAAATGCATGATTGATTGATATGGCTCTACATCCTTCATTCAACAACCGTTTATCATCCAGTTGTGCACTTTCCCGCTCAGCTGTCACCAATGCCTTTGAGAGGAAGTGGTCTCGTCGATTGAGAGAGAACACTTTGGGGCTCGCCTTCATTTCCCTGACACATTGGATAATATATATCGCAGTTTAGTATAGCCCCAGAGTGGTTGATCTTTTCGCTACAAACTTCACAGGGGACAACAGAGAAACGTTGACTTCATTAGGGAATGACGGATGCCTGGGCCACAGAGTTCTTGGTGGTGTTGACTGCCATGGCTTTGATCAGCTAAGCCCCAAGCTTAACCACTAAACGCAGCGCCCTGACATGTGTTGAACAGCACCTAGTTTTTACCCCCCTAATGAGTTACAGGCCTCTTAAATCTCCTGGAGAAGAAGGAAAAGAAATGCTTCAAGAATAATGTGTGGATGGACCAGTCCTTTCTCCAGCAAAGACAAAACTGAAAGCTTAATCCTAAATGAAGAGAGTGTACTCAGTGATAAAGAAAATGAAGTTTCTAAGCTTCTTTTTTTTCCCCACAGTTTCAATAACCGTCCCTCTGCTCCCAACCTCAAAGTCTCCTGGGTAATCTCCACAGTGACCTCCACTGGCTGCAAAAGGTTACTGTGCCTTTGTGAGATTCATACCGTGTGTCGTCCTCAGGCTGCCCTTCTGAGTAAATTGCAGGTGTAAAAAAAAAAAGATATATTCCTTTTTAAAAGCTGTCGTTAAATATGCACTTTTCATCACGCTGTGTTTACAACCACAGTTTATGTCCAAGGATTGGAGCCTTGATGTAGCCTGGAATGGTTGAGGTGATGCATGTCAGGACGGTTTGTTTTTACATCCTTGCCCAACCTTGAAAACACCATAAACAGAAATGCATTGCTGACACTGACATTGTAGCATTTCTGCTTGGATTAGAGGAGAGTGTTGTTACCTGAGTCATTTATTGATAAACCAAGCAGGTGTTCAGATCACCAACAGAGCGCATAGATTTGTCTTCTTTGAATAGAAGAAGCTAAAATGCGTCATCAGAGCTTTTACTTTGACGCAGGCAGGGAGGAGGCCGGGGTGCACCTGTTAATCTCGGTGAAATCCTGCTGCGTTTGGGCACTTAGGCTCAGTTGGCCAACTAAACTTAGCACTTAACATTTAATTGCGCCTGTAGCTTTTAGTTTGAAGGGTTATGACTGCGATGCAGTAGGTTTACTTCAGTTAGAGGGTCGAACAAACATCAAAATGTTCCTGTTAATGCATAGTACTTACTGTGATCTATTGTATTTAAACCATATAATACTTATCAGTGTCTTTATACAACCTTTCAGACTGTTTACCAACTAAAAGACTGAATGAAAAAAATGCTGTGGCATAACTCGCAGTGGACTGTTATCCTTTCATAAATATCCAATGAATATCGTAGTTGTAATGTGTATCTGCATTGAAATGATGTGTTCTTGTGAGATGGTAGCGTGTCCTGAAACTCATTGTCATATAGTGGAGTATCTGTTTAGCCAGGCACGCCTTTTCATGCCAAGTAACCATCAAAATGAATTAATCTTATCTTAATGATTTTCAGACTCCATATTTTGGGGAAAAACGTTCCATAGTGCTGCTTCAAAAAAAAAAAAACAGGAAAAAATGAGACATCTTCCATATGCTAAAGATACAAGTATTTAGTATGACGTCCTTTTACACTTGAGCAGTGCATGTCACTTGTCATGGTCACTCTCAAAGGATGAGAATCAGAAAACAGTTTTGATGTATTGTTCAAGATGCAGTTAATATGTTTAAAGAAATCAGTGATCAATTTGATGTCAGTGTACACTACTTTGAAAAGGTTTTTGCTGAATTGACAGGACAGTGACCCTTTTCACAAACATGTTATTTTTTTGTCTATATATTTCTTAGATTCAAGACCAAAATCAGAATCATCATTAATAGAGGGCTAAGATTTTTGCACAGTATTGGTGTCATAAACAACAGTAATTCCAGGAGTAAACCTCCATTATTCCACTTTATTTACAAACCCTTACTAAAAGACATTCTGCAATATACTGTATATTATAATTTGGCCCACCATAGTCCCAAATCTGTGTCCCATTGAGACTGAAAAGAGTAAGACATCATGGGTCAATAAAAATCTATATTATAAGACAAAAATGTCTTGTTAAATTATATGTACATTGCATATGGATACTTTGCACAAGTCAATATGCAAATAACACAGACAGTGTATATAAAAACATGCTATATTTAATTTAATTTAATTTATTACCCCAGTATCACAAAAACAAGAAAAACAAATTGAACTAGACATGGACATGCTGTGCATTGTGCAATAGATGTGTCCAGGACAGTCATTGACAAATAATCCATGTGTACAAATGAATGAAAATGAGTAGTTCATGTTTAGTTCTATACAATTTTTCATCTCTATAGCAACATGAAACATCCAGCCTCTGTCCATTTGCTGTTAGCACCTGTTTAAGTAGAAAAGGTGGAACTGCAAATAAATGATGGAAATACCCTGCGACACAAAGGTAGTTAAAACATGACAAGTTACAGTAGAAAGTCCATACTATAACTACCATACTCTTCTTCACGTGAGAATTAATGTGAAGTCTAGAGGACATATTTTAAATCCAGTTAAAGAGCTCTTTAAAGTAGCCCTACCTGTGAGTATTGATGCTAACCAGTCTTTAGGGAATACTGATACCTCTTTGAGCTTAAGCACTATCCACTTCTCCACTTGACTGCACCCCCCGCTTCGGCTCGTTATCACACGCAATCCCAATTTATATCGACAATATAATCCCAATTCACCCAGTGCCTTTGAGACCAATAGTGAGTCAATGCTTCAGCACACTCAGAACTTGTGTAATATAGTTCTGTGTAATGCCCTGATTTGAAGACTGAGGAGTAAGAGGACAGTTATTCAAGTTGCATTTCAATTCAAACAGATTTCTTCTCTTGCAATGGGAGGATATAATAATATTATTCTTATAGCATGCATATTTTAGGAAGCAGAGTTTCTTTTGCTACTTCCCCAACTTTTTGCAGCCAGAAAATATAAAATGTTCACTCAACTCTATCAAGCACTATCTTATTCTCTCAGTGAGGTTCTAAGTAAATACCATGGCTAACTGACTCGGAATACTAAAAAGGATCCATCCCCTCTTGCCGGAATATATTATTTTTCACTTTTGAATTGACACATGACATTTTGGAACAAAAAGCGAGTTGTGAGTCGGTACAAAGAGGACACACTGTCTTATTGAAAAGCTGAAATGTGAAGAAGTCAGAGTCCATCTTGAAGTATGCTGGGAAAACTCCTTGATCACTTCCTAAGCATGAACAATACAGCCTTTTCATTGGCACTTGATGGATGTCCCGGGCTGGCGGCCATAGGTATCTGGACACTTGGTATGTGCATGCGTACACGTGCCCTTTGGTTGATGGTTGGCTGGTCATGGATTCCTGAGCCTCAGTCTGATCACCAAGGAGTCGAGAGCACTCTGCATTCACAGCTAACCTGACTGCTTCACCCCGGAGAGAGCCTCAATTGATCATTTCCATTCATAATAATTTAGAGACAGGCTAAGACTTTGTGTGCCAGTTAAAGGGGAAGTAAGTGATATATTTTGATGAATAAACTCTATTAAAATATGCATCAGTGGTTTAGAGTGTTCTGTTGTTAACATAGCTGTCCCATTCCTTTTGCTTTGCAACAAGTGGGGAATAGATTTTTATTGGCTTAGAACACAGTGGTTTAAAGCATTTCTCCCCTGCCTCTCTTGTTGTCCTTCAAGGGCTGTGCAGCTCCCACTTCTATTTCACTAGACTTTTTCATGCTTGTTACCAGCTGCAATCACATATTCTTCACTGCTTGCATCCAGAAGGGCAGCATGATAATGGGGACTGTTGAGATGAGATTTTAAATGGAGAAAATAGTTTCCATGCTCGGCCTGTCACATGCTAATGCTAGGACATCAGAGTCCCGCTAAAGGAGCTCCTCATTATCAGCCCTTCTGTGGCACAAAATTGCCCATGATAGCATACCACATGTCTGTTCGAGTGTCTTTTGTTCCTGTTGGCGCTTTGTGTAGGGCCAGTTTTCAGCATATGGTTGACATTACTCAGAATGTGCCTGTTTGTTGTTGTTTTTTAGATAGAATGCAGTAAGATATTAGGCTTTTGATCCGAGACATTCACCTGAGCTAAATGGGCTCACTCTCAGCTTTCTCTGTCTTCAGCCCCACGTTAATTGGAGCCGTGTGACTCCCGGCTAATGGCTTGTGCCTGACTAGCCGCACATGAATGGAGGTTTTCAGTTCCTTTGTCTACTAAATAACGGGCTGCCTTTATAGTTTATTAGGCGCTAAGAGTCCATCCATTACATAAACCTCTATTGGATTCAGTTTGTTTGTAATAGATGAGTACTAAGGATACATTTAAAGTTTTGTGAAGAGCAATGTATGGGGTATTCATTTTAAGCTTTAATTAAGTGGCTACCTGTCAGAGGAGCTGAGTGGCAGCAAAGCAGCAGTTAAAGCTAGAATAGTCCATTCATTTTGCTTAGCAATGTGAAAATGTAACCTCCTTGTAGTTATTTTATTGTACAAAGGCTTTATAGAATTGGAAGACATGCCTAAAAAGTTTGTAAAAAGTCTTTCACAGGGATGCATCACTCTTGAAATATCTAAGATATTGTGGCGTGATCACAGAACCATCAAACTTTTTGTAGCAAATAGTCAACAGGGTCACAAGAAACGTGTCGAGAAGAAAAGACGCAAATTAACCAAACGTGAAGCTACCAGGAACCCATTATCCTCCAGTGCTGCCATATTCCACAACTGCAACCTCCCTGGAGTGTCAAGAAGTACGATGTGTTCAGTCTCAGAGACATGGCCAAGGTAAGAAAGGCTGAAACCCAACCATCTCTGAACAAGACACACAAGTTAAAACGTCAAGAATGGGCGAAGGAATATTTGAAGACAGATTTGTCAAAGGTTTTGTGACTGATGAGATGAGAGTGACTCTTGATGGACCAGATGGATGGGCCCCGTGGTTGGATCAGTAACAGACACAGAGCTCCACTTCGACTCAGACGCCAGCATGGTGGAGGTGGGGTACTGGTATGGGCAGGTATTATTAAAGATGAGCTAGTTGGACCTTTTCGGGTTAAAAATGGACTCAAAATCAACCCTCAGACCTACTGTCAATTTTTAGAAGACACTTTCTTCAAGCATTGGTACAGGAAAATTCTGCATCTTTCAAAAAGACTTTGATTTTTTTATGCAAGACAACGCTAACAGCTAAACAAGTGAGATGGGAAAATCTTTGTTTTTTATTTAGTTGCATAATATTTCTGCACACTAATAGTAATTTGGTGAACAAGTTTCTCTTAAGAAAGCCAAAACTTCACTTTTACTACTTAATAGTTCAGGTTTGAGGGTTTGTTAACATTTTGGATTGACCAAGAGCACTGTAGTTGTACAATAACAAAATAAATCTTCAAAAATACAACTTGCCTATTAATTGTGCACACAGTGTAGTTTCAGACCTCTGTGTTGGTTTAGCCCAGGGGTGCTCAATACTCGATCGCGATCTACCGGTCGATCGCAAGGTAGTTTTGGTAGATCGCATGACATAAAAATAAAAATAGCCAATTATCCATCCAATCTCTTGATTGATATCTGGGGCAGCCAGTCAGATTAAATCTGAATTTTTCTGACGCTTAGGTCACTGCGCATGCGCAAACAACGGCGCTAAGTGCTGCAAAACTAACGCTTTAGCAACTTACCTCCAACTTTGAAACCTTGTTTTTTTCTCTTAAACTTAAGAAAGGGTATAAAAATGTGTGAGGGAGTTGGACCAAGTAAGAAGACAAAAACCTATCGCTTTCATATGGAATGGGAGGAGGACCTTTTTTTTACGATGACGTTTTCAAAGTGCGTTTGCCTCATCTGTCCGGACCATGCATCCCTGGTTGATTCAATTCAGTGCAAGTCAACAGAGTAAACTCAGGTAATGACAAAAATTGAACATAGTTAATTATGTTGTGCAGTATTACGGTTTGCAAGGTACATCAACATACGTTGTACATATAAAGAATCCTTAATATATTTGTAAATAAATATATGTTTTGCATTTTTGTAGTGGGTAGATCATTTTGACTTGGTCATTTTATAAGTAGCTCTGTGTGCTGAAAAAGTGTGAGCACCCTTGGTTTAGCCTGTGCCACACTGCTACTCGGCTTTTAATACAGGGATTGCACTCATAGCTGTCTAACTAGAGCTAATGCACTGTCTATCCACCAGACATCCACACTAAATCTGTTTTTTATGAAACCGTGTCCATTTAAGTAGCAATTGTAACCTGGTACTGAGACTGACAAGCTTCCACTTTGAAGAGTTGTGCAGAGATTTAGTGCATGCATAGCCTGCCCTCTTATGTATTTCACGTAGCATAACTATAGGTGGCACTGTGCATCAACCTGAACTCATGCTTGGCTTGTTGCTGTGACACTTCCAGATCATTTCCTCTGACATGGTTGCTACAACAACCCCTCCACCCCCTCTACCCCTATCATCCCACATCACCTCCATGATAACTATCTGCGGTTTAACAAATAGTTTCTTCTGATTCAGGGAGTTTTTGTATTAAATGTGGTAATAGGTAAATGGCTCTGTTGAGTCCCATCTAATCTTTATGTTATGTCTGGGGTTACACATAGAGTCATCTGATAACTTGAGTCTGGAGGAGGGAAAGGAAGGATTAGGTTACGGTCGGTCAAGGCTGCAGTCGCATGGCAGTGCTTTGCAAAGGAGGCGTGGAGTTACTCAATGGATTTACTGAAATAGACTGTACATTTACTGCTAATTTGCAGGTTATTTTTACTTTGATTTTTTTTTTTGACAGAAGAACATGTTTTTATGTTGAGTGGGGAGTTTGGGTTAGAAGTGGTGGATTAAAATACAATTGTTGGAAGATGTTTGTTTCAGGGCTTACTATTTAGTCTAGTGTCTTCTCCAAATCTTCCGAAGTGTAAGCAGTTACGTCGCCAGTCCCGTGGAAGATTTGTAGGCTCATTGTCTTCCCGAGCAAAACGTTCTGCCTGTAAAGCTGGATGTCTTCAATAGTTTGTGGACACCTTTTGGAAAGTTTACTGCAGTGAGTAAGCAGTTTCTTTGGGTAGCTGCTAGATTTTTTTTAAATCTTGTCCTCTACTCCGCTTTGAAGACAAAAGTGTCCTCGGTGGAGTTTACCGTCGTCCCAGATACATCATCTGACTCGCACCAGGACATCTGGACCTAAATCTAATCATATCTCTTCTCGCAGCGATAAGAGTTGCATGCCTATAGATTAAGAAGCAAAACTCTTTGTTTGTTCCACTGTTTCTTTATAAATAGTTGTGTGTTCAGGGGTTTATTTTAAAAGTTAGGTAAAAGGCTAATTGCTGTGGTTTCCTGCTGTAGTTTACATCCCCAAAGCTGGTTAGCACTGTTTTACTGGGCAGTCTCCAGCCATGCAGACAATATTCTGGGTTGTCAGACAGACCAAAGCTGCTATCAGTGCGGGGAGCTGTCTCTTTGTGTGTGTGTGTGTGTGTGTGTGTGTGTGTGTGTGTGTGTGTGCACAAGTTTATGTGAGCTACGAAGTGCAGCCAAGCCTGTCCAACTAAGACACCAGCGCCTTCTCATCTCCCGTCCCATCTGGAACGCGTTAATACAGCGACAACTCTTCTGCCTCGCTCTCTCCCTCCTCTTTTGCATTTCCCCTGTCGATCCTTTCTCTCTCTCTCTCTCTCTTATATATTCTCTTCGGTTTGTGGTGGCAGGTCTAATCAGGAAGCCCAAATATGTGGAGAGTCCTCGCGTTCCTTCTGAATCCATCGTTTCAGCGCTGAGGAAAGTGGCCGACAAGGATACCACCCACCATGGTAAGTTTAAATTTAGATTCCAATTGGCTTAACTTATAACTCATTTGTCTTGTATTGAGTGTTTGTCATAACATTGTCATTCATTTGTCAGGGATAGTTGTATGCAGTTTAAAAGGAGCATTCGTTAATGCTTGAGTGCTCCGTGTAAAGACTAGTGGCTATGTTCCTTCATGTGGCAGTGTTTATTTGAAAGTGTGTGTTTGGATTACAGTGGAGCCAGTGTTCTTCCATGTGGATGTATTGTCTAAACTCAAGCACAGCTGCTTGTTTCATAGGAATGCAATATAAAACGGCATCATGGGACCTTGAGTCTGTCAGTAATTGTATGTAAGGGCTGTGTTCCGCTAAGTGCCATGTGTTTTGTTTCGCAGCAAAGTGGGATAGGCTGACTTTCTTTCCCACAGGCTTGGTGTAAGTAAGTTTGTCGGATGTGTTTTCTTTAGTAAGGCAGCTCTCTATTGTCCGCACACAGAGATGGCAGCAACCCAGTGCCATCACTGTTGACTGTTGCATACCAATCCATGAGGGTGTGTCTGACATTCAGCTGGGTTTTGGGGCTTCGGAGCAGATAGAGGACGCCACATAAATGTTGTCTAGTGACAGTTGCTGCATGGGCATTTTTAGTAAGTTAATGTTACTAGCTTTATTCTAGGAAACAGACTTCAGAGATTGCACGAGGAGAATTTGTCAAGCTGGGAGGCAAACAGCACCTCGTGTTGTTTTCTCACTGTACTTCAGAAAGAGTCCCCCATGTACTGCTGTTAGACTGTGAACGAGGAAAAGAAGATCTGAGGTTCTTCCTGAGGCATGCACGTAAACATAAACATTCCCTGCTTGAGCTATTTTCAGAAATTTTTCCAGAACATTCCCTCCCCACTTTCCTACACAGAGTGATGCTTGATAATGGTTAATATGGCTGTAAGTTATCCAAAATGTGCTTTGAAAGAAGAGCTGCTGTTAGAGTAATGTGTGAAATTCATAATTGCTGGGATAGGCTCAATTCACCTGCGACCCCTAACGGGACTATGCGGAAGAAAATTAATGAATGAATACTACATTTTACACAATGTACCATTAAGTATCTCTGAGGTTGCTGTAGACTGGGGTAGACAGGGATAGACTGGCATCAGTTATGGATTGAGCTTATGAGATTTCTGTATGAGCAGTATGTAGGGAACAAACAATTGATGAAGACAGGCTAATTTATGGTATTTTAATAGTTCATAACTGTTAGTACAGCAGTAAAACCTGGCTGTCTGTCCTTGAGCAGCAGTAAGAATATAAGACACGTGTCAAGTTTGTAGCCTCAGAGGTAACTTATTGTAAAATATTGACTCCTTTGTTTTAAAGCCTGGCATCTCCGGCTGTAATTAGTTCATTATTTCAGTCAGACAAGTAAGATAAAAGTACTTCCTCTTCCTGCAGAGATACAATACTTAGCAGGTGGAAAAATCTAATGCTGATAAATGGCCCTGGTATGAGAAAGAGCCAACCTATTTGACTAATTAGGTGCATTTAGTGAGCGTATAAAACTAGAGAGTAATGGTTAATTGGGACAGGCAAGCTGTGGCAGGAGCAAGATCCGTCTGCGGCTAGAACCTTTAACAGCCGCCTTTGTTTTTTTTGTTTTTTTATAGTGTTTGTGATTTAAGTGTGGGCAGCTCACCTTCTGCAATGTGTGTCAAGGACATATATGATGTGCACCCATCCTTTTCAGGATGCTTCACAGAGAATAAACAATGCTTGTTTTCCGCTAACAGCTCTGACAGGACAGGTTGTTGTTTGACATTGCACTTTGGTGAAAAGGTCAGTGCCAGAATCCGAGTTCAATAGAGCACTAGAAGAGAATTTGCTGCAATTTAGCAGCATGAGAAGTGGGTGACATTTAAGGTCCTGAATCCATTGAGTTGTTAGGAGATGTGAAGACTCAGTCACAATGGAGTGTAGTGATTTGAGTTATTTTTATGCTGAGTTGCTCCAAGAATGTTTAACATAACCTGTCTTGCAAAGTTTAAAAGGAGTTTGTGCTTGCTAATTTAAATTCGAGCCTCACAATATACAGTATATTGCAAATGTGTTATTATTGCATGTAGGGATGTGCATTTTCAACAAATAAAATATTCAAATATTTAAGCTAAACTTCAAATAATATTCAAATATTTGTTTATTTAAATGAAGTTTAAAGAGAGAGGCGTTAATTGATAAAACATATTTCTGAAGGTCATTTCCTAAGTGTATTGGGTTATATATTCAGAAACAAACCTGCCGGCTACATACTGTGTTTTGTAGCTGAACAGTGTTTAACAGTGCTATAGTGATAACTTAGTTTCACCTGACAAATTTTGGACACAAGCTGATTATTTTGTTCAAAGTAAATCCAAACTTTGCGCTGTGTGGACTTATTTAACTGCAGTTAACCAAAACAATGCCGGTTGTGATCTTTGTAAAAATGCCTGTTTGCTCATTATAGATTTATTTCATTTGTGGTCAGCAAAAAAATAAAAATAAAAAATAACGTTAAATTTATTCATTAAATTAATCAGCGGAATTTAAATTGTGCTTTTTTTTTAAATATATAATGCAGGTTGAATATTTGTGCCAATCCCTAATTGCAGTATCAGCAATACTGGTATCGCAAAGAATTGTATTGTAATGAGGTCATTGTTCAAACAAAGCCTTTAGTTAAACTGTGGTGTAGAGCATTTTAAATATTACAAGCCATATTGTCATTGCATTATTTCAAATAGTTTGGGTATCAAAAGTTTTGATGATTGCAAACTCTGAAAATGAATGAATCATCCTAAAACTCAGAGAAAATTATTAACTTTTAGGGTGGTATTCTTGACTGAATAAAATGCAGTGTGATTTTGTGTGCCAACATGGCGTTACAATATTCTGTCTCAATGTTTTACTCAGAATGTATTGGTTGAATAATTATTGCATTGTGAGCATATCACAGAGCGTATATTGCCTCATGCTGTGTCCAGTTGGACAGACACATACATTTACATTTAGTCATTTAGCTTTTATCCAAAGCGACTTACATTAAGGTTACAGTTGGAACACCACTGGAGGCAAGGTGGGTTAAGTGTCTTTCCAAAGGACACAACGACAGTATGAACTGTGGGGAGAGTGGGAATCGAACTGCCTACCTTCCGGTTGAAGGACGACTGCTCTATCACTGAGCCACTGCCGCACATACAGTGCTTTGTGGTCACCACAGAGTTGGAGCTAGGGATGTATAATAAATTATACATTTATTGTTTTCCCAATATCATGAGCCTGCTTAAACAGCAATAATCGTATAATATTCAGTGTGCCAAGAATTCTTGCTTTGCACATCAAAATAGTTTGTTAGTGGCAGATTCAAATATCAAAAGTTAGTGGCTCTGGTGTGACCAGTTAAATAATTAATTAATTATTTTTTCTTCCGCATAGTCCCGTTAGGTGTTGAAGGTGCAACTTTGGGCCTTAGGCGGGGTACACCCTGGACAATGGCCAGTTAGTCGCAGGGCTAACACTTAGAGACAGACACTGACAGACAACCATTTGCTCGCACATTCATGCACGAGGAATACTTTAGATTGACCAATTTACACATGCATGTCTTTGGACGGACGGAGGGAGGGAGCCGGAGTACCCGGAGAGAACCCAAGGTAACATGGGGAGTACATACAGAACAGCCGGGGTTTGAACTCACTTCTTGCTGTGAGGCAGGAGCACTAATCTCACTGCCACCGTCCACCACCCGGTTAATACATTTTTATTTAATCCCAATAATTTGATAATTGTGATATTGCAAGTCATATTTTCATCCCAGGATCAGTGTTGGGGCTAGTTACTCAAAAAAGTAATATATTACATATTACATATTACTCTCAAAAATAGTAATGCCTTACTTTACTTTATTACTCCCTGGAGAAAGTAACTAGTTATATTACTAGTTATATTACTAGTTACATTTTTTTAAAATTAATCTATAATTGCCTGAAATGCATCAGATGGAGGGAGAACATATAAAGGAGGAGTGTTCTTTAGGGTCTTTACTACGCAAACAACAGACTGGCACTGTCTAGCACAAATAACTACAAACAACTGTACTTGTGCAATCAAGTACAAAGAAGTATTAACTTCCTCAATGTTTAACAAACACCGTCTGGTGCAAACAATCAATAAATTTGGGCAATGGGCAGTCATGCCTATGTAGCTTTTGTTGTGACAAGTCCAGATGTCAGCGGTGGTTGACACATACTCAGTGCTCTCAAACGTTTTCTTCAGCTCACTTTCCATCATGGCATAACATTTATCTAGGTACTGTCGGAAAACGGCTGGTCTGTCCCTGCTATCGGTATTTTGCAGAGTATATTTCTAAAATACAGCGATTCGACGGTAGAAATAGGTAACATTTCTTCTACTACGTGCAGGCAACAAGCTTAGTTATCTCGGATTTTGATGTTGGTAGTACTTTATGTTCAATAGAAAGTTTTTGCTGCTTGTGGGGCTGCTCGTTCATGTCACTCTGTCGCTTCGCAACGAGCTTGATGTGTCCGTGCTGTCGCTGCAGGTGCTTCTTCAAGTTGGAGGTAGAGTTACAAGCGGTGGAGAGCAGCTTTCTCCCCGGGCAGAGTCAAGTTATTTTCCTTCCGTTGAACATATTCAAAATAATGACTGAATCTCCACCCGTCGAAACTAGCTTTCTGTTGCTGGGAACCTTCCTCTGAAAAAGAGCTTGCCGTTGTTGGCCTTCCATTTTTCCATTTTTTTGAGGGTGCCGCTCTGCTGCTGGCTGCCGGGTGTTGACCAATCGGTGATGGTAAATGATACCTCGTGCCAAACACAGACCAATCACTGTTCCATTCACGCCCTCCTTCCCTTCTGTTCTCTGTGTTGTGTGCCTTGTGTGTGATGAAGGTGCTACTGGCAAATGTAACTCAAGTAACTAGCTCGGGAAAACTGTAATAATATTACCATTTTCAGATGAGTAATGCCTTACACTACTAGTTACTGAAAAAAGTAATATTATTACAGTAACTAGTTACTTTGTAACTAGTTACACCCAACACTGCCCAGGATTCAGTACTACCATACTATATAATGCTTTCTTGATGACATGTTGCTCTTTTTTCATAAACATAATGCAGTCCTTCTTCAGTTGAGATCTTCATTTCTTTTACTGCTGTTTGACAACTGTTGCAGTCATCATCTTGAAAAGACAAAAAACAATGAGATTATAAAAGCCATGTTCCTGAAATCATATCTTAAAGTTTGCAGATGGAGTAGAATGCTTGTCATCTTTTTGCTTTGAACCAGAATAAACGTTGCACATTTGACCTCCATTTTAGTCATTTGACATAGCTCTGTTTTTGAAGGCGATCCGGTTTCTTGTACATGAATGCGCTGTGTATTTATATTTTGTCTTTCTAATGCCTGGGCTTTAATGTTTGTTTCTGTGTGTGGGACAGCTTGCTTGTGCGCTTTTGCAGCAGGCAGTCAACAGTCAAAATTGTTTCAGCTGTGCTCTCAGGACTGTGCTTCTGTCAATCAAGAATGAACTGTGGGACGTCTTGTCTCCCACAATCACTCACACACACCCCATACGTTACTGCCACACTACAGTACACCTGTTTCTGTGGCTCCTGATTATCCTGTCAAGGCCGTGGCTGTCACTTACTGTATATATGCTTACAGTGTTAAGTGTTATGACTTCAATCTAAGGCTGCAAAATATCAGGGAAACTTTGTTGGATATTCAGTTTTCCCACGGTAGTTTTGTTACAGAGACTTAATGCTGGATTGAGACTAAAATGACATGCTTCCACAACAGAGGACTTATTTGCTGTGTTTGTGTTATTACACAGAATTATGCAAATGAGCAAGTAGTAATTTCTGTTAATTTAAACATCTATGTAACAGTGCTTGATAATATTATTGTCAGTGAAGCCCCCCCTTCCCATAAACAAGATTATTATCATTAAATGGTGGCTTCATCTTGAGTTGTTTAAACTAAAAGTTGCTGGAAGTAAGTAAGCTACTTTGTATGTTTTGCTAGTCCTTAAGATAAGCATCGACTGGGCACCAAAAACTATTCGTCACACTTCTAATTCACTCAGCGGCAGCTGCTACAAAGTCTGCACTTACCTATTCACAGAACAATTTAGAAACTTGTTTAATAGACACAGTCAATGCAGCATACTCTATCATACAAACCTAATTCACTATTGTAAAATGCAACATACCGGTATATATTTTTTTATCAATTATGAGATTAAGCCTGGGAATATTGTATGGCAAACCATACTAGGGTAGTAATATAGCTGGATTTGAAGAGTAATACATTGCACTGGACTATTGCTTTTACTTGTGCCACTCACTTTACATTTTGGTTGTGACATAAATTTATTTGAGGCTCTGGTTGGCTATTCTGCTGTATAACATATTAAATGTCTGTCACATGTAATTGCAACTGCATAACGTTTAGCCAGTAGAATGCGCAGATCCCACTACAGACTCTGTGCTGTTACGACAAAAAAAAAACATGTCTTCTGAAACTGTAGCTCATTTTTACTGTATTTTGTACAAATACGACTCTGCTAGTGTCCAGTGTATTGCCCTATTTATGCTCCTTCAATTTGAATGCTTATCATTTGTATTGGAGGTTTCTGTCCAGCTGATTCTACCAATCTCATGTCTAAGAATCAGCAAAATGATTTTGAGGATATATATTTTTAGGCTTTATAGTTACGGCAGTGCTACTGGCTAAAAGTTACACAAGGCTGTTTTAACATTATTTTGGTTGAAGCAGTTCTTTTCAATATGGATTGTATTGTAAATATAGCCATAACAATATATTTGCAATACATTGTGCAGTCCTCCTTTACAATATGTGTTTGCCTTTACTTCTTCATTGAGACAAGTTTAGTTTAGAGTAAATTTAAAAGCCTAATTAACCCTAGGTTCAGTTTCTGTCACATGTTGTTTGGATCATCCAGACAGAAATCAAGAGGCTATGTTTGTATGTATTGCCAACATGAACATCTCCTCATTAAAGAAATGTAATCAGATGTGAAATCCCAACGGGGGTCTTGACAAACTGAATGCAAGGAATGCTTTTGAAAATGTAGTCAACACTAGTTTTACTTGGTAAGACTACTTCTCTAATTTATTTTCAGATGTTAAAATCATTTCCACCACCAGCCAACTTGGATGCCAAACTCAGGTTCATCAGGTCTCTTTGCCATTACGCCCAACGCTCATTTTACCCAGAGATAATCTACTGTCAACAGTCTTATTGTTGGCTCCATCTGTGCATACAGCTAAGGACACTCACGGTCAGCGCTGGAATGTGCAATAAGACAGCTCAGCGTGCTTCAGGGAGGCACATCTTCCCCTGTAGCCTCCCCAACTTGAATTTGAAAGCAGGATGATGTTCTCATCGAGGGTTCATTAAATCATCTCCACTGCCGTTGTAATGAAACTCCAGCTGCTAATGAGCGCCGGCTGGATTGTTTCTGGCAGTAGTAGAGCCGAGGCAGCCCCTCTGTTCGTTCTGCTGCCCTCGTCTCTCGCGTCCCTCTCCCTCCCTCCTTCCATCTTTATTTGTCAATCACTGCACAAAGCTGCTATTTCACACCTGCTCATAAAGCTCCTCGAGCAGCAGATAATGAGTATGTTTGCTTTCATCTCCATTTTCTGCCATTTCTCGAAAAAGCAAAGTGACTGAGCTGCCATTGCTATATCTGACTGCTGATAAACATTTGGGTAACCATTTTATGAATGAATAGTCTGTGGACTGCCAGAAATTAAAATGTTGATAGTTTTGCATAATACAACCAATAATGTAATGGAAAGTCCAGTCTAATGGGACATATTAAAAGCCTGTGTTAATTGAGTCTGTTTTTACTGCTTGCTGGGGGCGTTGGGCTCTTTTATTGACTACACTAATAGTTACATGATGGTTATTTATTCACCAGTGTAGCTAAAAGTCCTCATGTGTGAACCCCTGGTAGGATTTAAGATAATCATTTGCCTCTGGAACGTACAAAAGAGCATTCACATAAGGTAAAACGGAGTATATATTGTATGCAAGCAAGCAGGCTAAAAACAGTGTGGACAAAGGTCAGCAGACATGGCCAGGACCACTGTCTGCTTATCTCCAGAGGCAGGTAGACCACATATAGTTAGTATATAGCGTTTAAAATCACCATCGCAGTTCACTTTCATGCCTCATATTAGGGGTGTGCACGGATAGTCGAACATTCGAATATTCGGTCTGCTGTAATTATTCGATAAATAAAAATGCTATTCGAATTTCGCTATATTTTTGCTTGCCGTAAAAAATAAAAAAATAAATCCACAATAAAACCTGAGCACGCAAACTACAACTAACAATAACCCTTAGGACTATATGCATTGGGTGGCGCTGTGGAGCATGCAGTGGAAACCAGTTGATTGTGTTTGATGACAAAATGGCGTCCTCTGCATCTAAGCGTAGCGAAGTTTGGAAATACTTTGATCAAAATGATCATCACGTAGTGTGCAAAATCTGTCAAGCGAAACTGAGTTACCACAACAGCACCTCTACAATGCGTCGAAAAAGGCTGAGCCAGTTCTTCGGCGATGATTACAGAGAATCCAGCCGAGACGAGTGGGAACAGTTCTTGCTGGAGCCATGTATTCCACCAGATGAGGATCCCATTCAGTGGTGGAACGAAAACACGAAGCGCTTCACAAAACTTAGTCGCTTAGCACACCGTTACTTGTGTGTCCTGGCAACTTCTGTGCCGTCAGAGCGCGTTTTCTCCGCAGCCGGCCTCATTGTTAACAGACTAAGGAGCCGACTTTCCCCCGATCATGTTGACATGCTTGTGTTCCTTAACAAGAACATGTAAAACAATAGAAAGAAAGCAAAAAAGATTTGCTGACAGTTTAAAAGGTTCTAAGTTAAATGTAGCCTAGGCTGCGTTCTGTACAATAGCCTAATTGCTGCAGGCGGCTTTATTTACGTTTTTTTGTTCACTTTTTTTTTTTTTGCTTTTGCTCTGTACTTTTTTGTTTGTTTGCACACATTGTTAAAGGTTTTCAGCTACAAAACACGATGTAGCCTAATGTTTAAGCTTATTGTGTATAAGCTTGTTCAAAAATGACGGAAACAATAAATGTTACTGAAAAATAACGTCTGTCTCATTAAACTTAATTTAAATAAACGGATATTCGAATATTCGTTTTTTGTGAGCTCAAATATTCGAATGTGATATTTGCGGAAAACGCCCATCCCTACCTCATATTACGGGAATGCATAACCTCTTAAGAAACACTGACCTCTGACTTTGAACTTGGGCGACACTTTGGCTGATTTGATCAAGGTTTGCTTATGTTACAATTAAATTCAATAAAAATGACTGATGTGTCTGGGGATGCAACAATACAGCCAGTCCACGGTTCAATATGTACCTTGTTTTTTGCTCACGGTTTTTGATTTGTTACAGTACAATTTATGAAGCCATTATTAAATTATTTAATTTTAATTTAATTTCAGTCCTCAATAATGTTTCAGCTGATGTACAAGTTAGACTTGTTATGAAATAATGTCTCAGACAGAGATGGTTTAGACCATGGTTCAGACAGCAAGGACCAGTGCTACATTTGAAATTTAGCCCCAGACTTTCTCTCTTTTTTGTCGGTAGACGGGACATTTACTTTCTGTGAGTACGGGGCAGCCTCAGAGGCAGCTCTTGCTCATTCCGCTCTGAACAGACCAGACTCCAGGTAAAGCCAGTGTTTACAGTGGGACATTACAGCGTGAGTTGGTTTCACTTTCACCGCGGAGCCCTGTAACGCAGCAGGCTTGAGGAGGGCACGTTCATTTGGGGCCCAAGATGTCGCTGAGCTGCTGGATATTTGTTGTTTCAAGTGGGTCTTTGTTAGTCTTGGCAAGGGGCAGGTTTTGCCAAGGCATCCGCGCCTAAACTGTAAACCACTTGCGTTCCTTCTGTTTGTTATTATAAGCCCAGAGAGTGTTGTGATTGGTTGTTCATTTCCTAATCCCAAATGATTTAAACACACACACACACACACACACACACACACACACACACACACACACACACACACACACACACACACACACCGTGAATGGCGTACTGAATGGTTCAATACTGTATTGACAATTGTAGCATCTCTAGATAACTCTAATATTATCTATACTCTCACATTATTAGGTTGAGATTGAAGTTGACAGTAATGCTGCTCCTCTGGCTTGTCTGTTGCCAACATCGGGTTCGCTTTTTTGTATGAGCAGTAATTCCACTGACCTTAGCAGTCTCACAATACAGCAGTAACAAACAGCCAAGTCTGAAAACCTGTCTTTGTAACAACAGGGTTATTATGACTCGGTGTGGTTGCAGTTTACAAGATGCAGACATTCAATGTGAATGAATTCAATATACCTTATACAAATGTGTCTGTCGTTTTTGGTTTGGCTGTCATCGATGTCAAAGGACACCGAATATATACGAAGGATGATGAATTGATTGATAGAGTTTACATTATTCATGAAAGAATGGTCCACAAATCAGATGGAAGAAGATTGTGCAATCGTTTTAGCTTAAGTATAAATTTTCAATTGTTTGTCAAAACAGTCAAAACAAAGCAATGCTGGGTAGTTAAACTCGAGCCCAATATAAAAAAAGAGTTTAATGCGATGTTTACTTTAAAATGGATTTTATGGTGAGCATTGGGTGCAATTTCCAGTCGTATTGATTTGCAGGATGTTTATTACAGATAATGGTCTGACTCATGCGCCTGGATTGGAGTTATATGTTTGTGGCATGTGCTTTATATCTGTTTCTGTCTGTCACAGTTTGTCAGTGAGCACTCTAGGTTTTCCACAGCCCTTGCTTAGATCCAGACTGATTGGTCATCAGGCAACTGGGTTTGAAGAACCAGTGATGAAGTAGTCCTGTCAGAGCCACCTAATAAAGATCTGTTTGATGGATTTGATCGGACTTAGCCTCAAACCATTGTCTTATGTTGATGATGAAGATGAGTATTTTCCAACTCATTCTTTTGTAGTTCTCTTTTTGTACTTGGCTAAAATTCCAAATACAAGCCTCTGGCAAAGACTTCCCCAATTATCACCAAACTGCCATGCTCTGCTGATGTGTGGGAGCCATAAATGCATGATGTGAAAGGTGCCCTCTTTTAAAGACCTGCCACTGATTTCTATTATCTGTACTCTGTCCATAGCTAGACGGTGCAGGAACTGTGTCTTGTGTGTACTCTATAAATAATTCAGCCATAACTTACACTTGACATTGATGGCATGAGTGTACATAATTATGTTTATGTTCATTGTTACTGTAAATCTCCGGACTTCTTGTAAAGAGTGAATAGCTTACTAGCAAGCTTGGACCTGATAGTACTACGGCATGGCTCTGTATGAATTTCAAAGAGAGAACATACATGTCTTGAGCTTCTGAAATGTAAGTTATACAGGACAATCTATTTATATTTTCATTGATTGCAGCTGCTTTTCAAGTAAATGCTTTACATACTTGACATTATATGAGCATACTCTAATGGACTTATGGTTATATACAAGGCCCTTTTTTCTTTTCAATACTCCATAGACATTGATGTTAAGTTATGTCCATCTTGAAATGTCTTATTTCTCTTACAAAAATAAGCACAAGAGCCAAATTATAACTGCAACTTTGCTCAAATTGGGACTGTATACTTTGTGGGAAATATAAAATCTGCATTTTTCTCAGGGATAATTTAATGTAGTTTTGATTGTGTTTGTAATGTTTCTGGTACTTGCTTTTCCTGGTCCCTTTCCAACAAACACCAATTCAGCAGCAACAACCACTGTCAGTCTCCCTCTGCTCCATTCACCCAAGGCGTCCCCAAGGTTTAGCCCTCGTCCCTCTGTTGGTTACGGTCTCCAATTCAACTGTTTCTCTGTGTTCCTGCCACTTACCCTCACCGGCTGCATCACAGAAATTATTTCACTTCCTTAAACTCAATCCACACTTGGTCCATAGACTCTACTGTTCTTCCTTCAAAACTTGAAGCCTTCCATCACCTGGCTCCCAATCACCTGTCATACCTCCTCCGCCATAAAACTCCCAACTCTGGAACTCTCACCCCATTCACATCCTTGACTCTTCCACCATCACCGCCTATTGCCTTAAGACTCACCACTAATAATGTCCTGCCCCCTAAGTTTTATAAGTATGACTTTGAGATCCTTGAAAAGCATTATACGAGTGCAAAGTATTATTAAATACATTCTCCACTTTCTTTTTATCTGTCAAGATTGTGTTCTCAGGGATTTTTGTTGTTGTTGTTTAGTTTAGTTCCTTTATTGTAAAATTCAAGGCACAAAGTAAAAAAAAAAACTAAAAAAAACTGACGTCAACTTGAATATTGTGCACTCGAGATAATAGAACAGTAATCATTCAGGAAACAATTCAATAATTCAAAAATCAGCTTTTAAAATTATCTGGTAGCCATTTTTCATCACAGTTTATTTTGAGAAGTTAGATGATAGCCTTGGATCTATTGATGACTGTTGAATCTCCCGGTGCATTTATATGAGTAGAGCGACACTACATCAAAGAACCGATTCTGAAGGTACGGCGTGTGATGGTGAAAGGTTTTGTAAGTACATCCTTCTGTTTCTTCAGTGTAGCATCCTCAGGCCTGTTTAATTAATTATACGTGTCCTTCAGGTTTCAAGAACATAGAAGTCTCTTAACATCAAAGCCAGTGTTTTCCTCAAGGTAGAGGAGTTGGCTGTGCAACATCAGACCCTAACCCTGAGAGAAAGCAGCAATGTAAATATTCTAGAAAATGATATGCATTTAATTTAGAGCAAGCTTAAAACTATTTGTTCAAAGGACATGTACTAAAGCAACAATATATTCATGTTATCTTCGGTGTAAATTGTGATCATAAAAATACACAAGTTAGTGTCATGGCATGATTATTAGAGTATTGTAATATGCAATACAGACACTGGTGGCTCGTTTGTCATTGAGCATTATCCCCATGCGTATATTGACCTCATGCAATATTCTTTTATTACTTTGTGGTATTATAAATTTATTTGACCAGTAGCAGCACTGCAGGCACTTTATGGCAAATGGCTGGAATGCATTAGTCACCTGACCAACCCAGACAGTACAATTCCAGAAAATATTTTTTTATTCTTAGCGGTCCATGGGTCTGTCATGTTTGCTGAACTCATAATTGTTGTTGTTGGCATTGATCCCCAACACTGCAGTCATCAATTTTACACATGTTTGTGATGTCTTTTTTTGCAGTGTTTGAAATCAAATGAAGGTAATATTAATCAAGTCAAGCTTTTAAAAGTGTAGTATAAAATCCCCTCTAAATAACTGATTTGAGCTAACTTGTATTGTATTTCTTTATACAAGCATGGATAAAAGATGGAGTCAGTCATGGATTTCAGTAGATATTGGTGCATACACCAATAGGTTTTTAGCTTTTTTATTTTTTTTTTTACTGTGTTATGTGGCCCATTGAGCAAATGCTTGGGCTTGGTTTTGATGAAAAACCAATACACTATGCAACCAACTTAGCTGTAGGTGACCTGTCAGCTGTACACTGGAAGTCTCTTTTTATATTGAGGTTTGTTTGAAAAATCTTCTCTGGACTGCATGAGATTTTATTCAGTACAACACCCTGTTTGGCCACTAGTGGGGCGGCAGTAGCTCAGTGGTCGTCTTTCAACCGGAAGGTAGGCGGTTCGATTCCCACTCTCCCCACAGTTCATACTGTCGTTGTGTCCTTGGGCAAGACACTTAACCCACCTTGCCTCCAGTGACTGTAACACTGGTAATTACATTAGAACAATGTAAGTCGCTTTGAATAAAAGCGTCAGCTAAATGAATAAATGTAAATGGAATAAATGTAGTGGAATTTACAACACAAAAGTTGTTGAGTTATTACATTCATACATATAAACCTGTAGAAGGAGCCTTTAGGTCCATTATTTCTTGTTAGTAGCTAAAACTTCCCAGATTAATTTTGTGAACTCATTATCAGCAGTTTTTCTTATAGATAACAGCATGTTCCTGCAGGGCTACCATAGGTGCTCCCAGGCTCTAGAAATGTGATGAGTCAGGTGTGGAATTGAAACATGCAATGCCACCTAGATGCCTTTAAACTATACACTGTACCTTTTAATAGACAAATAACTAACACCATGACAAACCTCATCATTGAATTGAAAAAACAAAATAATTTATTTTGTTTACAATCTTGACAACTAATATTTAATTATTAGTTGCAATATTTAATTGCTAATATTGATTTACAATCTATTATGTTGTCTTGCCAGTGCCCTCAACTTGACACATGCTTGAAAGACACAGAAACTTTCATTGTGTTTCATTTTGTAAACAATACATCTTTTCTCTCTGGAATAGATTTGTACAAAGATATGTTTTATTAATGGGTTTTACAGTTTGGTAAGATGATAGGATCTTATGATCAAATCACTTACACATACTGTACATGACTTATAAAGATGGCTGTTACACACAATTCACACTGCAAGGCAACTGTTTACATACTGCATAATTGTCTGATCACCTTAAAATATCTAGATATAGAATATATAGATAAATGTAATCAAGGTGTGTTTATTAATGGTAGACACACAACTGTAATTCCATAGAGGAATCATAGATGTAAATCAACACTACAGCATAAAACAATTTGTAAAAGAAAACATATTTAACACATCTTCTGGGCTTTTCTCAGCAGCACAGAAGCAATTATCAGTATGGGCATTCATCTCTGCTGTGATTTACATACACTGCAAGCGTCTATTTAGATAGAGGCCTGGCAGTGTGTTCTGCCCCTGAACTTGTTTTTATTTAATCACATTTACTGCCAGCATTATTAATAACTGTGGAAGAAAGAGGTTAAAGGAGAGAATGAAGGAGAGAGGAAGGAAAGGTGCTGACAGAGAACTGCATAATAACCCTTTGTATGTTGAGTATGTGCCGCTCGTCTCTGCTTTGATTCATTTGCTACAGCTGTGTACGAACACCAGATTCATCAAATGAAAAATAGTGTTAGTGTTAAAATAGTGTTTTGTAGTTGAGTTATGTAAAATATTCTGTTTCGGTTCTGTTTTGTAGTTTAATTTCAATTTCAGTCAGACAGAGCACACAGGAAAATGTAGAGCCACTTCTTCTTCTTTCGTGTGTCGTCATCAAATGTCCAGCTCAGTAGAACTCAGCCACGTTCTCATCTCAGGTCCCACGTCGAAGAGGCCGGCCTCCGAAGGTGGTTTATACAGTGGACAGGTGGTGATTATGTGCTCAGCGGTCTGCTCTGGCTCCCCACACTCACACACTGCTCTGTCCTCCAGGCCCCACTTCCTCATCGATGCTTTGTAACGTCCCACCCCAGTTCGCAGGCGGTTTAGCAGAGTCCATTGCCGACGTGGCAGATCCTCTCCTTCAAGACCGCCTCCAGGGTCAAAGATGTAACGGTGGATTCGTGAGGGTCCTGCTGACTCCCACTCCTGCTTCCAAGCTGCGCGAGCCATGCCTCTGTAGACAGGTCCTCAGGGATGGACCTGAGCAGGTCTTGTGCCGCCTTGTTGTACGGGTGGCGGGACTTCAGTCTATGAGGAGGCAGTGCTGTTGTGGTGGTATTGTGCAGGATATGCCAGTTGCATCTTTGGGCTTTCCTTGCAAGAGCGAGGGTAGCAGCCTCTCGTCGGAGGCCGGCTGGGGCAATTCCTGCTAGTGTTGGCAGATGGTAGACAGGGGTAGAATTCAGGCAGCCAGTTATAGTCCGAAGGGCGGTATTTATGGCAGTGTCGACTTTCCTGGCGTGTGGGCTTCTGCACCAGGCTGGGGCACAGTATTCAGCTGTGGAGAAGACGAGAGCTACTGTTGATATTCGAAGCACCTTGGCAGTTGCACCCCAGCTAGTACCAGCGAGACGTCGAATTATTGCCACCCTTGATGACACTTTGGCCGTCACTTCTTCAAGGTGTTGTTTGAATGTTAGAGATCTATCCAGGCGTACGCCAAGGTACCGTGGGGCTTGCTGGAACTCAAGACGCTTGTTATTAACGAATATGTCCAGTTCCCGCCTGGCCTCACTGTTGTTCAGGTGGTAAGCTGCTACAACTGTCTTGCCGATGCTGAGCTGTAAACGCCACTCACGCAGGTAGGCTGCCAAGGTGTCCATGTCCTGGTTTAGGCTGGCCTGTATCTGCTCCCATGTTTGTTGTCTCATCATAATGGCCAGGTCGTCAGCGTAACCATATTTCCGGGATGTTGTTTCCGGTAAGTCATGGATGTAGATATTGAATAACATCGGTGCAAGGACAGATCCCTGCGGAACACCATTCCTCAGCCTTCTAAGTCTGCTGCATTGACCGTCACTTGTCTTTAAGGTGAAGCTGCGGTTCGTCACCATCTCAATGATGAACTTCACCATGTGCCGGTCGGGAATGATCTTTAGTAGCTTTAGGTGGAGTCCGCGTGCCAAACGGTGTCGTAAGCGGCTGTAAGATCAAGCAGCACTACTCCAGCCTTCTGTTTTTCCTGAAAGCTGTCCTCAATGTCTTGGGTGAGCAGTGTCACCTGGTCAACCGTTGACCGACCGCGCCGGAAGCCAGCTTGTTCCGTGGGAGTTGAGGGTCCACTATTGGCTCGACACGATTATAGATCAGCCTCTCAGGGTTTTGAATGGAACACAGAGCAGTGAGATGGGTCGGTAGGATTTGGGGTCTTCCGCAGGCTTGTTTGGTTTTGGAAGGGCTATAACAGCAGCGCGCCATATCTTCGGAAGCTTGGACCTCCGAAGGCATGTCGAGTAGAATGAGCAGAGCCATACAGATGTTCTTACACTCTGGTGAGTCACAAACTCAGGGTGGATGTAATCTTGGCCTGGTGCTTTCCCTTGTTTGGTCTTACTCAAGGCAGTCTGGAGTTCAGCTGTTGTAAATTCCCCTGACAAGTTGGCGTCCACACTAGCTGCTCTATACAGGGAAGTCACCTGGTGTGATATTGTGCGGGCAAAGTTCTTATCAGCATCAGAGAAACAGCTGTTCTTAAGGAGCTGGGATGCGATGGCATTTGCTGTTATTGGGCACCGGGAGGTCGATGGTGTTCTACCTGTCAGCTGGTTTATTGTCCGCCACGCCCACGGCTGGAGTGGGTGAAGTCAATTGACTGAACTACTTCTATCCACCTTGACCTACGGGTGGCATCTAGCTTCTGCAGAAGTACCGTTGCAGATTCTTCAACTTCCTCCCTGGAGCTTGCATGCTGGTGGACATGCAGGAGGTGGCTGCATTCTCCATCCCAGCCCGGGATGTAATTTGTGTTAAAGCCGCGGGGGATGGTTTTCCTTGCTGCCCCAAGGAGTACTCTGCAGTAAGCTGCATACCCAGCATCCACATCAGCGTTGTCTGGATCTGGGAGACAGAATGATGCTTTTTCTGTCTCCTCAGTGAATGACTGCCAATTTGCCTTACGAAAGTTCCATCTCCTGACGGGTTTCCTACAACTGGCTGCACCAGGGATGGGACCTTTATGATGGACGGTCGGTGGTGTGAGCGGGGAATCTATCCAGGACACGCCTCTCTGGCTTTTGAGCCGTGTGCCACAACGAAAGCCAGGTCCGGGTTGGTGTGGGTATTCCAGCGTGCTGAAAAGAAGCTTGGGGTTCTTTGGGGTCGAACAGCAGCAACGCATTGGCACTGGAGGCCCATTGGCTTAATATCTCTCCATTTGGTGTAGTATGGCTGTAACCCCAATCTATGTGTTGGCAGTTAAAGTCCCCTGCATAGATGGCGGGTGCAGGTGCCGGTGGAAGTGATGCCATGGTCAGCATTGATGGTGGGGGCTTGTAGACATTGACAACCGTTGTGGTCTGCACCTTAGTGGACAGCCATTCGATACTCGAGCCTGGTGGAGATTGGCCAGTGGCTGTCCAACTAAGGTCGCCTTACAAAGGTTGCAAGTCCGTGCTGTTTGCTGTGGGTAGACCCAGCAAGCTGGAAACCGGGCAGCTTGAGGATGTTATCGCTGTCACGGTGTGTCTCCTGGAGGAGGACGGCTGCTACTTTGTGGGAATCAGCGAGGAGGTAGATGACTTCCATTTTGGCGGTGGTAAGGCCCTCTACATTAAGTTGGAACACCGACAGACCTTGGTACTCGATGGTCGGGATGGTCACTCGTCCTGACATGGACGCACCATGTCCCTTCGGTCTCTTGCACCTCGGTCTGCCAGCTAGATGATGACTGGTTGGCGACATTAGTTTCGCAAGCTGGTCTTGCACCATTTCTTGCTACTCACGGAGGGGGCCACGTGAAGGCTGTCGTCATCCAGCCACTATCCCCTTTTATGCTGTGTCCTGATGTTTCTGTTAAGCTTCTAGTGTGAGGTATTATATAGACAGAAGATAAAAGTAAAATTAAAACCTTAAAGCACATGGCTAATTTGCATAACAAAACACTTTTCTTGTTACTGTTACCAGTTAGTACCTCCAGTTTCCAAGATTGCACTTTTTTTGGATTAGCTTTTAGTGTGTTACAGTATTGCAAACTTTAAGCAATTTGTGCCACTAGGTGGAGTCATGAGCTACTGCAATCTTGAGTCTGTGATGGCATCAGTATGGATAGGTAAAGGTTAGGGTTAAGATAGCATTCTTACGTAATGGTAAAGGAAAGAAAGTGTA
Source organism: Perccottus glenii (assembly GCA_024416835.2). NCBI lineage: Eukaryota > Metazoa > Chordata > Actinopteri > Gobiiformes > Odontobutidae > Perccottus > Perccottus glenii. The sequence goes on along the minus strand of CM044560.2, from coordinate 11,018,201 downwards.
TTCCAAAGGAAGAGTTTTTTTTCTATATTACACTATTGTTCTGTTCTCCATGTTCTCTAACCGTAACCAGGTGTGGTTGTTGCCTAGACTGTAACAAAAATTATGTACAACAAAAATGATGTACAACTTCAAAATGTACGCACTCCACCTTTAATAGACTACTGTTATTGTTTAATGGATACTGCTGCTCCTTCTACTAGTGATTGTCTGAGTTTATTTTTAATATTAAAACTACATGTAGTCCATGTAATGCAAACTAAGCCTTTAAGTTGCAGGCTAACTAAGTATGGAGTGTTAAAACTGAAGTCTACAGACTGTGTTGGAGAAGGCTGAAGTCCGCTCATTGATATTCACTGGTGCATGGTGGGGGCTGTAAACAACCATTAAGCCTTGGATTTGGCACTTGGGGCATGTTCAGGACACTCTCTCACACACACACACACACACGCAGACAAACAAACACAAACTCTGGCCCCCACCATGCTCTCTCACTCTTTCTCTCCACCGTCCAGGTCTGCACCGCATCAGCAGCAGCTGGAGAGCGCAGCGTTGCATTTGAGTGCAGTGCTAAGAAGGGCTTGGCAGCAGAGTGGCCCAGTGTGGGTCATCCAGCGAAGAGAGGGATCTTAGCCGCTAACATTGTCTTTCTCTCTCTCTCCTTGTTCTTCAGAGTTGCAAGCGGAGAAACAGCCAAGCCCCTCCTCTCCTGCCACTCAGGAACTGATGACAAGGCTGGGCTTTTTACTGGGTGAAGGGATCCCGGGCACGGCACGCATACCTATGGATGACAAGAATGAAAAGAAGGTATTTGATTTTCTCCCACCCCTTCACCTCCCTCTCTCTCCCAACAGCAGCTGCTGCAGCACTCAGAGCTAGAGCAGAGAGGCTCGGATGAGACAAACAGGGACTCCAGAATGGATTTTTATGTTCAAGCTTGAGTACATTTTTTTTTTTTTGGTTACTTTTGGATTGGGATGTAACTCTGGAAGTAATTTCTTTGGTGCAACAAATAACGGTAACTGTCACACTGTTTGTGAAAGATCCTTTTAAAAATAGAAGTAAATGTTTAAGTGCTGCCGCATGTGGTTTTGTTTGTGTTGAAGATCTTCAGTGTCGTCCATTAGTCACCCGGTAACACGAGTGCTCTTCTGGACTATGTAACAGGAGCATCTGAAGCCGGCTCCAGAAATAGTTATGTTAGGTCTTAAGACTCCAGTTTGTTTGGCTCAACTAATTAAACAGATTCTCCGTGCAGTCCAGCGCACTAGCCGTCAGTGATTCATCTCTTGTCTTGCACGTGTTTTGACAGCGAACAGGCAACTGAGGATACTTCAAAGAGCCTTTTATTAATTATGTCCATCAGCTGAAATATCAAAAGGAAATAGCTTGATATGTGTGTGTGAGAGCTTTTTGGAATGCTCATGGGAACGGGAAAGGAACACATTATTGTCATCTGCCAGCAATTCTCTTTTCCTGTTTGCTGCCGTTTTACAACCTGTCTTTAACTCAGCATGTTGTCGTTCAGTAATTTATAAATTCCCTATTAGCTGTTTGGGTTGAAGCATGATCTGTTGTGGTCCACATCCTCTGACTTGTTGTTGTGTCAGGCAGAAATAACAAAGACACTGTTAAAAAACTGTCTTTTGAGTATTAGGAAATGTATAGTCAGGCTGGTAACGGGTGAAGGTTAGGGTTACATGCAAGTTACAGTTAAGCACATTTCACAAGTTGTTTTCAAGCTGCAGCAGCCTCAACACTCTTTTCAAAGTCTTTTTTGTGAATTATGCTTTTATGACTTAAGGACAGCGGTTATTTAAAAAAACGGCAAGGCTACGTTCCCTTTAGAATAATATGCTCCATTATGTGATTCTGCGGTGTCTAAGATAAATGTAAGCTCAGTATAGGGGCTCTGAAGGCTCAAATGATACATAATTCTGTTAGAATATTTTGCCACTGATTAAATCTACATGTTTCCTTTTTATTTTACTTTTTAGCTCAAGAGGCAGTGTGGTTCTTTTAAAGGAAGAGTCTAATGGCAATATACAGGATAATTCAAGTCTGTGGCTTTCAAGGATGACCCCTGCTAAAGTAGAATCATGCACATTGTACAAAGCAGAGTACAATTAATGGAAAAAAAATCACAAAATACGCTATAATTTAGATTGCTACGCTTGTCAGTCGGTTCAAAGAAAGATGCAGCTGCTCTGCGCTTGTCGGACAGGCTTGGAGCATAAAAACGGTATCTATTGTGCCACAACAAAGTTTGGAGTTCTCTTCAAGCCTATCCTCTAGGGACATGTAAGTGTGTAATTTTCCAGCTGCGTTCTGGTTCCGCTGCTTAAGGCCTTTAGCTTGTATGTTATGCTCAAACGTAGACCGGTGTATGTGTTTTCAGGATCTCAGTTAGATGTATGATGTATGTACAGTACCTCTGCTAGTATTCTTAGCTATTTACGCGCATCTTATTCCAAATATGGTTCAAAGAGTTGAAGTGGATGCTGCTCATGCTGAAGGAATGTGATGATGTTGCCAGTTCTGACAGTAAAATTACATGAAGAGACAATTTAATTTGGGATGGATTCAGAGGTTGCTGACACTTTGCTGAAAAGAGCATATCCTTGTTTCAGCTGGAGTGGTATGGGTTGGCTCAGTTTGGTTCAGGTTTGTGTTTTGACCGTGCTGGGTCCATCTGCTATGGTAACAGTGATGTTATACAACTGCAACAAAAGTTGAGGTTGTGTATGAGATACAAGTCATATTTGAAGCGGACTTTTAGAAACTAGGTTGCATTGCCAATAATCAATATAAATAAGAGAATAAACCCTGGTTTGTAGCAGTTTGACAATTTGGAGGTACAGCCGTTTGCTGCTGCAGTAAAGATTTGACTGTCTCTGGTTAATCATACGGTACTCCTGTATCCTCCCAACGTCCAAAGTCACAATTTGTCAATATAAAATTGCCCCATTTGAATAAATGTGAGAGTGAATGGTTGTATCTGTGTCTAGCCCTGCGAGTAACTGGTCTACACTCCAGTATACCCCAACTCTGGCCCTGGGACAGGCTCGAGCCTCTTGTAACCCCTAAGTGGTGGCAGATGAATGAATTAATATTTATTTCCACAAGTTCTGAAGCCGTTTAATGCAATGAACAATAAATTTCACTTGAGTGAGGATTATCTCTTAGCCAATCAGAACACTCCAGTTTTTAGCTCCACCTTTTCAAAAGCAGACCATTTACTTAGGACCAGGGTCCAAAATGTCTTCAGTAGACCATTCCACTTTTTGGCGATGCTTCTGAGCCCTTTTGGTAATGAAAACATATTCATCCTGTCCCAACCCATTAACCTTGCAAGATTTGGGAGTTTACAAAGTCACAAAAATGCATCTTGAACTGCTCTAAGCAAAATATTCATGGTCTGATCCCTGGCCTTACTGGCTTGTTGTGTCCAATGAGGTGGCAGCACTAACAGTTTTGGTCTGTGTGTTTGAAGAAGTAGCGGCCATTTCACTGTTACAAACGTAAACTACATTGAGCTGCTCTGATTGGATAGAACTGCAGTTGATATCCCATTGGAAGCAAACGCTTCCAGAGGGTACTGTGGTGCAATTTTATCTGGCAGAGTCAAGTTACCAACCCGAACCGTACCGCTCCAATAGAAACGAGGCTTAGCGGTACCTTAACCCTCTCTGTTTCTGTTTTGACATGGCAGTGCTCTGTGACCAGCCAGGGAATCAGCCCCTGCTCAACGCTGACCAGCAGCACGGCGTCCCCCTGCACTGACAGCCCGTGTTCGACGCTCAACAGCACGGCCAGTCGCCCTACGCTCAGCCGCTCCAGCCCCTGCGGCACCATCACCAGCCCCAGCTCCACACTCGAGAGCAAAGACAGTGGGATCATAGGTACGTGATGGACATAATCATGGCCGAATGATTACATCCCTGAAGAGCAAAGCCAGATGTTGCATGTGGAAAGTGTATGCAAGGGTACAAGGGGAACTGATTGATTTAAAACGGGATATTACTCAAATTATATTACTTAAAATGGGATATAACTCTCGCATTTGTCTGACTGTTTTAGTACATTGATAAATAAAATACAAAATTGACAGTCAGAATTTACAAACTACAGGTCTGTACATCTTTAAAATTACTTTTCAGTGTTATACAACCATCTGTGGGGATGTTCCCAGACCACTTTGAAAATCTGAGGAATGTCTATGATGAGCCAGGTCACCTGCACATTTAATGAAAAACCAGACCTAGTCAATTTTTAGGGAAAAAAAAAGAAGGGAGTGAGTTGCCAACCCAAGAGCAAAGTCAAAAAAGCTCTGGTCAGCTTTTAACTGAACATTATGTGCATCGTTTTTATGGGTTTGATAAGTTTAAAGAGAGAAGGAAAAGCTGCTGACCTCTGCTTTGTAATTTAATTAAGTTACATTTATCCTGCTCTGTCAGAGCTCGACGGCAGAGTACACGTGAGGTCACACTGTCCCAGTTTTATTATTTATGTAAGTATTTAATTTCAGGCTGTTTTTCTAATCAGGATTTGATCTTGACCATAATTCGGCTGTAAATAATGAATATTATTGGGGACATTTTGTATTTGTATTCTAGCCTTTACAGTTTCACATAATATATCTTTTAACTTTGGTCTGCACTATGTTTGAAACTCGATTGGCTTTAGATAAACAATGGGAATGGGTTTCTACATAGATTTTTACTCAGCAGAAATCCTGTTGGACCAATTAAATCCATTTGTCTGAAATGATGTAAATGTAAATGTTTCTCCGATTATTTGTATGTTTTTCAAATTGTGTTGCTGCAAAGGCAGTTTATTCTGTGTATATTGGTACCGACACCCTGTTCTCTGCATTCAGTGGTAGTTTTATCCAATTCCACAGTAACCAAACTAATTCTTTTATATAGAAGAGAAAAAAGAATTGTGATTGCTGGGCAGGCTAAAGTGCATGATAAGTCAGGCATATCTGTCAAAAATAATGAGACTAAAACCAAAAATGTAATCTTTTGACTTTACCATCTTGAATTTTTGATGCTTTCATTTCAAAGCTCCTAGAGTGTGTAATGTAAAACAATATAATAATTTCACTATTCTGTTAATAAAGGAAGAACTAACCCTAATCAGTATTATTGAGTATAGAAAAGGAAGGAATATAACTGTGTCTGCCCTAAATTATTCTCTGAAAATGGTTTCTTAGTGGAAACCCTACTTTATTGCCCAGTCTGTACACTGTATGTCAGTTATTGACTTTATGTGAAGCGGTTGTAGTATCAGGACTTGAACTTGACATTTTCACACTGCACTATATCTGCTGTAATAGAGCTGCAGGATGTCAGTGCATCTGCACAGGCCGACAGTGAGCTGACTTGGTTTATAATGTATTTATTAATTTGCCATCTACACAAGGTTCTAGTAGCTAATCAAATACAAATCATTCAACTCATGGACTGGATGTGACACTTGATTTGATAATGATTTTGAATCCATATACAGTATGTTGCATTCATATTGTCAATGGTAGACATCAACATCCTGAGGGGCTGAACTGGACAGAATGCAAAGCAGGTTGAGAGCAGTGGTGGCCCCCAGCTTGGATTAGTATTACAGCAGATTGATCACTATGAGTCAGTCATTTGTTTCCCTTGATATCTTAGCTGGCTGCTTCTAAATAATTTATGCACTTTGTGACATGCTATCTTCTAGTCTGGGATAAAGTAAGTGTTGTTTTTATTGTTTTTATTGCCAATGGAATCATTTTGTTTTACTTTATATACCATACAACACAAGTCATAGAGGCTTGTGGGGGAACAAAGCAATGTCCACAAATCAGATACGTGCCTGCAAATAATGTTGCCCATCCTTTGATGTATAGAAAAACACATTTATTTTTCTTTGTTAGGTTTCCTTAGTGAGTCTGTGCAGTGGGGTTAAAAATGACTCCCAGGAGAGCTTCTTCAGGATGGAAAGTACAAACAGCTTGAGCAATGACCATAACAAGGCCGGCGTGGAATAACAAGGTTTTGTGGGTTAGAATAAACATTTTTGTCATGGTTTAAAGCAGTGCTCCTTCTAATCTTGAAGCATGACTGACGCTAGGAATTATACAATATTTGGTCAGGTAAACAGGGCAGCAGTCGCAAAGTCCAGGATATGTATATATATTTTTTCTTTTTTTACAAATAAAAAATTAAAATGATGACGCAACGTGCTGCAGCATTATGAAACCCATATTTGCCGTGTCATGTGCAAACATAGTCGACTTCTACTTCAGCAGAGTGCTTTAGCTATGTGCTCAAATTTGACAGAAGACAGTGAGAGAAAGGATTCAAATGCAAAACGTCTGATCAAACTTAATAAGCTCAAGTTTCCCTCGCTGCTGTTTACTATTTATAACCTAAACTACTATAAAATAAATTGAAATTGTTTTTTTTTGTATTTAGCATTCCTCGATAAAATATCTTTGTCATTGTACAACAAAATTAGTTGCAATCCTTAGGTGCAAAAGCCACTTTAAGGCTTATAACACACACTTTTACAAATATATACATTAAAACTCAAATAAAAATTAGATTAAATTTCCCCAGACACTTCCTCCAGTTACTCAGGGGGGAATACCGACTAAATACTTTTACACCTAGAGCTAGGTACTTGAACTAACGAGAGGTTTCCTGTTTTGATTCAGAGTAGTCTCAGAAAAACACGCACTAAGAGATGAAAACCGGACAAAGTTAGACAGGATAATTCTAGTCAAGCTAAACGGTAAAGACTTTCTCTGGAGATATTACATAAGGTTGCCACAACACTTGTAAACGCTGTACATTGAACACAATCCGTCTGACTGTAGCGATGCTGGTTATTGATTTGATCAGCATCATGCAGCATTTTTACTAACTTGTTTTCTAACTCTCTCCAAATAACAAAAGGAAGTTTGAAAAATGGATCTCACGGAGGTTAATTGCACATTGTCACATTTTCTAAGTTATGCAAATGAGGTAGATAAGACAAATCAAAAAGTGAAAAGTGTTGATTAGCTCATTGAGTAATACAGAGTTCACTTACACCCTGGAGTACTCTCTACTAATGAGGATTGATAAACGGTCTGTGTTTCTTGCCATGCCTTTCCCTTTGCTAATTGTCACATCTCCTCCTCTTAGCCACTGTCACCAGTTCCTCGGAGAACGATGACCGCAGCGGCTCCAGCCTGGAGTGGAGTAAAGATGGCAGCCTGAGAGGAAGCGGGCGCAATGGGCTGGCGCAGTGTGTGCGGGCGGACACCTGCTCTCCCGTGGCAGAGGAAGACTCCAACAGTGCCACTGCCACACCCAACGACACCCCATCCAGGACGGAAAAGCACCACCTGCCCGGCACATCAACAGGAGTGCACTCACCAGAGGGACCTGTTACATACCACATACAGACATCTTCTCTCATGATGCCGAGGCCAAACTCTGTAGCAGGTAAGAATCAAGGATCATCGCCGGTAATTTATCCCCTTTTTTCACCAAGAAGTACGGTACAAGCCAGATTATCAGATGCTTTTAAATGTGTTTTTATTGCCAAAAGTGGTTCAAAAGGTCCTAAAATAAGAATATATTACTGTGCCACTTTTACCATGCTTCTGTTAGGGTACTAAAAATTAACTGGTCCTAAAACATAGAACTGAATACAAAGTGTCCTGTTGATTTAGTGATAGCAATAGTCGTCATGTGAAAATGGTAAAGTAAAAATGTCAAAACAACAACAGAAATTAAGCTTGTGAAAAGCAGCCAGAGGCATATGTTGTCTATGATGCATTAAACATGAGCACAAAATGTGAGTTTAGAAAGCTAAGACGCAAATAGAAACTATCTTCTTGTACAACTGTTGATTGCAGTATTAGTATCACCAGCGTCTCCCATTTCTACAAACATTGTTTTTAACATAGTTAATGACAAAACACTCACATTTTGTTTACTTCATGGTTTCACAAGGTTCACTTCAAATAGCTTTATATTAGTAGAAACTATTTTAGTAGAAACTATTGTACATTTTAAAGGTGTTAATACGTTTCCTGGTTTTGCATGGACATTAAAAATACCTAAATGTGTTTGCTACTCTACAATGACACTACTTCACTTTACTTGTCACCTTCAGCGTGATGACAGTGACTCTGGGGCTTTGTCGTCTCTGAGTTGCATTGCCTGTCAGTTGAAGATTGAAAAGTATGACATGACTTGTGCCTGAGGCTGGCAAGTAGCATGTTACTAAGGAAATGACACCCAAATGTGGAGTAAAGCAAGGAGCTATAGTGGCTAGTAAGTTTTACAGTCTAGGTTAAGCTTTTCAAACGAAGAGGTAGTATTGCAGCTGAGGTTCGGGATTAGGCAGCTGTTGGATATTGTGCTCGGGCTCTGGCTGCCAAAGCACAATCTACTGTCTGCCTCGGTCCGTTCTGCATTCCTCCCTATTATGGTGTAGCTGGCCATATCCACACAGCTGTCACAGTTGTTGATATCCCTCACCAACTCTCTTAACCCTTTTTTCTTTTACCCGCTTTTTTAGTCCAGTCTCTGTTGTGGACTCCCCTCTCTTGGCTTCCCCTCTTTTTTTCCTCTTGACCCTGGCCCCTGTTGTTGTTACTCACAAAGCCACCATGTCTTCCTGTAAAACCTTTTGCAGGCATGTACTGCAAAGCTGATTGAGGACAAGCAGGTTGTGTAAGTATTTAAAAGAATATAAAATGCCTATCGTGTTACAGATATCTTTAATGTAACATAAAGAACACATTGTTCTCTCGCTATGGCCTCGGTTACGCAAGTATTGAATTGCATCTACTCATTCTTCTCTTTAATGACCTCTAGTTCAAAAAGCATCTCTAAAGGATCACATATTAATCTCAGTGCATTATGTCTGATGTAGCCTTTCCATTGTCCCAGTGTTCTTCTGCTTATTAGGCTTATCTCATATCCTGTACAATTTGCTCTTTTACAGTTTGCTCTTTAGGTAAAAGTGAGATCTAGCTATAGACTGTACACAGTAATGTTCCTGTATATCCCTGTCTTTAAATGTCATACAGACAATGCTCATTTTCATAAACGGCATATATTGTGTTGTATAAGAAAGATAGTAGGTTGGGATAAAAGTGGAAGGCTTGCTTCATAAAGCTAACAGTAGGAAATATGTGCGTGTGGTCCTGTATCAGTGGGACATGAGCTTATGGGGTGATGTCATAGATATGCAGCAGTGCCCTCTGGGACCTGCAGAATTCACACCTCACATTTTACACTGTGACAAAGCCCTGGGTGCAGACAGCGAGGCCAGGATTACATGACTTCATTTCTGGATCTGGTTTGTTTCAGTTATGTAGTACTATGTATAGTGGCTCTAATCAGTTTATTCTCCAGGAAACAAGCTAAAACAAAGGTTCAAAATTAGAAATGACAGATGAAAGAAAATGGTAGAACTCAAAAGCTGTTTTTATACATTCTGTGTCATCTGATCTTTATCCTAACCCCATCTAAAGGAGCTGCATGTATGGATCTTTAACATGCGCAGATGATCTTGCCAAGTGCAAGGATATTCATGTAAATGGTAAATGTTGTGCATTTATATAGTGCTTTTTTGTACCTGGCTGTACCAACGTGCTTTACATCACGCTTCCATTCACTCCATTCACACTGTCACACCTGTGGCAGACAGAGAGGGGCTGCCATGCAAGGCGCTCACGCCTTCTCTGACCACCATCACCTCTACAGTCACACACAGTCATACACCAGTGCTGCGGCACTGAAGGCAAGGTGGGTGAAGTGTCTTGACTAAGAACACAACAACTGTATTAACTGGGGGGAGCGGGAATCAAACCGGCTACCACTTGCTCTACCACCATCTACCATGTGGCGGTTCTGTACCTTATCACAAACTGACGTGTTCACACTAAAAATAACTTGGTTTGGAACCTAAAGTAGGTTCCCAGTCTTCTGAACTGGAAAACAGAGCTAGAACTGGTACAGATCCTGATTGGTGTAAAAGGTGTAGGCTTGTTGTTGACGTGCATTTTGGTGTAATTGGGGATTTTGTATAGCTGGTGCTGTAAGCGGAGTACATAAGGCATGGAAGCCATACGTATGTTTTTCTCTGCGGGCATTTGGTTTTTGCTTAATAATAGTTAGGGTATAAGAACTGAGGACAACACAAATAAAATCTGACTCGCATTTGGTTTACTTTATTATCGGATCAGAATGAGTAACACAAGCTTCAGATAGAGCTGTGTCTTAGATTCTAGGCTTTTTTGCGTAGCGCTTCTATTTGAGAAAAGCCCAAGAGAAAGAACCAGCAATCCCCTGTGTGCCTTCACATTTTGCCTAGGATTACCCAGGAGGAGGAGTGACGGCTGAGAGCAGCTCTCATACCACCTACTGCAGAGCCAGCATGTAACCATCACAGATGTTATTCCTTTCATTTTTATCTTTCAGTATGTTGTAACTATGGCTGACAGCTGAAGTTGCTGCACAAAGAGTCGTTTTTAGTAGATTCCTGTCTGTCCACCTCTGTCTAATGCCAATCAACAGGTGTTCAGTAGGGCCCCTAGAATGTCAGCTATGTTTGTAAAAGGAATGTCCACATACAGCCGGGAAGTGTCATTTGCACTGGCTTGGTGAACCCGCTCTCTCTCTGGGACCGTGGCCTCGAGCTGCTGTGGGAACTCTGTCAGTACTTTGACCTTGTGCATGTGTTGCAGCAATTACACACATGTTGGCACACAGCTGTCGGTGTGGACAGAGCTGTACCGAAATGCCTTTTTATTTTGTATTGTTGTTAGCTTAGGTTAAATTTGGTTAAGTTTATAAATGTATATTTTTTGAAGTAAATTCTTATTGGCATTACATATACATTTCAAAGTAAAAACCCAAATCCCTACACTACAGTTAAATCTATTCACTTTCTTTATTATATTGCTAGTTATATTTTTAGTCTTAATAAAATGTCATGTCAGGCCAATTAAATTCACAAACTTTAAGGAATGTTTTTTCCCAGTGCAGAGTTCTTGGCTTATTTACCACTGAAAATTTTGTGTAAGGCATTTAAGGTAAGCTTTATTGACTTGTTTTAAGTCATGCTTGCTTGTAGACAGAATCCATCTGAACAACATTCAGTCAACATTGAACTTGAACTTTGAAAAAAGCAGCCCTTTACATCTTCCCGCTTGATGGAAAGGCCACAGTGACATCTGTTAAAATGTCCATTTTCTGAGGATTGTTGGTGCATTTATGGCACAGCAGGAAGCAGAAGAAAAGCTGCGGCAGAGATCAATCTGGTTAAGTTTTGAAGAAGCATTTAGATTTGAGCACAGTGGCACTCCATCGACAGAGCATAACTCACAGCTCTAATGCTGCCACATGTCCAATCTCAGAGTGTTGTCTACGTCCTCCCCGCACGGAGCCGTCTGCTTATGATGGACTGACAAGCCGCTGTTATGTAATGTCTCTTCAGGAAACTCAAAGCACTTCACAGGACAGATATTGAGATGTTCTATCAGCTTCGGGGAATGAACTGGATGACACTACTTCTTCAGGCTTACTGTTGTATGTATCTGAGCTATCTGTCCTGGTTACCATTTACTAACAAGAATGTGATGTCCCAAAACACTCTAATTTTGTCTAAACAACATAATATATCAAATTGGTAGGAATTTTTTTTTTTTTTTTTAAAGTTAATTTTTTTGTAGCTACAGTGTTGTCCCAGACAGCCCAGCTTCGGTGGGAACAGACCAACTTTGTGTTCACACCACTTTTATTCCACTTTGAATGTAATTTGATGGTCGGGGAAGGAGTTGAGTGGACTAACAAACTAGTTATTTGTGAAAGTGAGGTTTAGCGCTGAAACCTAGCTTACATTGTTTAACAGAAGGTTTGTGACATATAACCTTTTTTAATAGATTAGAACATTAAGCACATACTTGAAGCTTTCACTGATCACATGATCACCTGATCACAACAAGGTCTTGAGTTGGACTATGCTGTTGGTCTACACCTTTTGTCAACATTAAAACAGTGGCTGCTGAAAATACAGAGAAAGTGTAATCTAGCACTGGCTACATCTGCTTTTAGAGAGAAACAGCACAAAAACATACAAAAGGAAAGCAAAGTGAAACATGGATAAATATTGTCAACGGGTGAGTGCAGTGACTCAGTGGTAGAGCAGTCGTCCTATAACCAGAAGGTTGGTGATAAAGTAGCCTACAAACAAGTCACATTTGAACATGTCTCCTTTGATAGATATAAAACTAAATAAAAATACTACCCAATCCTGCTTATTGCATCTTTAATTCAATACTGTGATTTTTATGTTTTTATAAAAGCAGACATTGCAGTGTGATTTTCTGAATTGCCCTTCACTTTTGCACAAAGGTTATACTGGATGATAATAAACCCCTGCATCTAAAAAGGACTGAGCAGCTCTGAGAGTCAAGTCTGACTGATGAGGAGCCTGTGTTTGGGGCCGTGAGACTCGGGACATTCCCTATTGTGGGCGGTTTCAAAGGGCAGCAGATATGCCTTCGGAAAAGAAGGGATATTTTCATCAGAATTTGACCTGACAAATGTAGAGTTTCAAAGATGCACCGAGCACAGACTTCATGGCATTGTGCGCAGATTTCATCAGCATCTGGAGATGTGCGAGAATGGCAAGGAATTCAGAGTCTGAGGGCTGCACGTTATGAAATGTGTGAACAGAAGAGGGAACACTGATGAGTACTGTATCACTTGACAAAAGGAAAAATGGCAGAAAATGCCACTCACTGAAAGGAGAAAGTGGAATTTTATCAATGATGTTTTTGGGTTAATATTGATTCTGTAGAGTTCCGTTTGTACAGTTACTAAAAGCAATAATGAGAGCACATTGAAAAAGTAGACAAAAGCTTTACCTTATTCCCCCTTTTGTGCTCCCTTTTCCCCTGTCTTTACATAAGATGTCATACAAACAATGCTAGAAGATTTTTTTATTCATTTTCAATAACTGTTCACATGTAATAGGAAAAGACTTATGGGTTTTCTGTACCCCTTATGCAAAGTGTGAATTACAGGCATATAGAAAACTTTAACAATTTAGTTAGGAATTCATTTGCATTATGTGCTGTATAATATTTGTACAATATAATATTCCAATTACAGTAATTTGCCATTAAGTTAGCAAACCAGATTCAAAGTTAATGGATCTATATGACAAATAATGGATAATTAATGAGTCTAGTAATAACATGACCTGATGGTAATCCCATCTTTATTCCGCAGTGTAATGGAGGCCACACCAGCATCAGTGGGACAAAAATAAAAAAATTAATCTATCTTTATATATCTTTTATATAATAATAATAGGCTTATGCGGAGTGTTTTATATCACTATTACTGTCACACTAGCCACTGCCCTGTCTTTGTTACTGATCGACAAGTTGCAGTGTAAAAGGTGGCTGTGGCCTGCCTCTGCTGTCTCGTTTGCTCGACCTAAATGGGACACAAAGCTGAATATTGGTGGAAGAAATTTTTCACAGGAGTGTAAAAGTTGCTTACATTTAAATTTCTATTGAGCATATTTGCAGTAAAAACATTGTCAATAAACTGTACAAAACAAAACAATCTATATTAATTATTACCATAATCAAAGTAAATCAAAGTCATTTAGCCCAGTCATAATCAGTAGAGCCTACATCATGTTCAGAGAAAAGTAGGCTGACAGGGTTGCATTCATTACCCGAGTGCCTGATGCTGTGGATGCGGTGACTGTTGGGCTTTCGAGAGGGCACAGCCAAGCCCTCTGCTCAGTGGCTGAAAGCTGTCTGTGTGCTGCATGGGGGCACTGGGGCAGAGAAAACTCTTTTGTGCCCTCTGTGAGTTCATCCATCTCCAGGGATTTAGCCAACACTCTGCCTGCCTGTCTATATATATATTTTTTTGAGGACAGAGGAAGGGCTGCTCTGTCCTCCGTGGCTCTGCTCTGTAGTGTAAGTAGCACTTGCTGTACATTTGGTTAAGAATAAATTAATTGCTTTTTTGGGCCAACTTGAGGAGATCTGTTTTTTTTTTTGTGTGCGGTCTTCACTGTTATAATCATAAATCCACCTTTCTGCAATTAAACTATGAACGGCTTCATTAAGGTTTATTGAAAATTGTATTGATGGCAGCGTCGTCAGTTACTGTATTGTCAGAGTTAATTATTGGGAGATTCCATGAAGTAAGTTAACAGTGAAGTGGAAGAGGGAGTGAGAGGAGCTGAGTGTTGGTGACAGTCTCCTCCAGCTGAGGCCGATAACGCAGAGAGCAGAGCCTTTGATTTCCTCTGCTCAGGGCCAACAGAGCACAGATCACCATGGTGATTGTATCGAACAGCCAGTAAAAGAAATGCCTGGTTGCACTAATGCACGTCTTTATTATATTAAAAGTCCACATCTCATACTTGTAGAAGTAGAATTACCTTGTAATTACTGCTTGTGGATGTGCACGTTTGAGTTTATTCTATACTTACATTCTCCATTTAAGGTTTATAACCTTTGGATCTTTATGAGCAAAGCTGCAACAAGTTGCCATAATTTCACCGTTCAGATTGTGACTACCATTACCAGTTTTAAAAAACTGGTAAAACAACTAAATATGAGTTTAGTGATTCACAGGATTGCTAAATCCTAGAAACAAAAACGTTTGTACAAAATAGTTTTGAGTTTGTACAGTCAACGGCAGACACTGCTATTTTTTTGAACACTCCCCTTTCAACTAATTGCACGATTGCACAGCCTTAAGAGCGTGCATATCATGAATGCTGGTCTTGTTTGTTTTCTGAGAATTTATTGCACCTACTGGTAACTTGTTTGCCACATAGCAATACAAAATATACTAAAAACCTGGATTATTCTGGTTAGTCACATTGTACTGCTATTTTTTTTTAACAATACGGTATATAAGCATGACTATTTTATGAGTTAAATGTAGTTTTGCCTTTGGGGACAATCATTATAACGACGGCAATGTAGCACATTCAGCTCAAATCTGTGAAAAAAGTTGTCCGTGTTAGCCAGAGTTACTGGTATTTCCTTTTACAGATTACTGAAACCTGCACACAATGCCTCAAGCAAACTGCAGCTGTCAGCAGACTGGGCTTTGTCACTTCTGTTCTGTCTGACATGTCAATGTGTCACAAAACTCCACTCTGTGTGCCTGTGTCCCACTCTTTACAGTTTTGTGGCAGTGGAGCTGTGCTGTAATGAAGTGTCTGATCTCGCTCTCAGTGTGTTCTGTCTCTCTTTACAGCCACCAGTTCCACAAAGTTAGAAGACCTGAGCTTTCTCGATGAGCAGCGCAATACCCCCCTGCGGACATCGATTCGCCTCCCCTGGCACAATACAGGGGGAAGACCACCTCTGGACTCCAAAGGTAAATCGCATAGTATCTCAGTATATGCATTTTATTCCTTTGACAGAATACAGTATGATATCACTCAGATTTAGCGTTGGAAGCTGTCACATTTGTCAGTGCTGCTATCGGCAAACTAAATCAGCAATAATACAACGGAGAAAGTGCAGTGTAGGTGCCATATGCCGTTATGTTTTACCCCTGAAGGTTTTCAACAAGATCAACAATTGGTAAAAAAAAAAAAAAAAAAATTATGTCAGCACTCACTGTCTCATAACTGTTTTGCTTCTGATACAAGGTGGAAACTCGCCAGATATGTTCAGTTTGTGGTGCCATTACTAAATTACTGACTTGTACAGAAAATCCTATTTTCATTAAAATACATTCTGTACAAACACAGAGGTTGCATATGGATTACATTTGTGTTGCTTTTTATGGAAATGGCCAACAATGTACAGAAAGTGCATATCTCCCAAGAAAAGGATGATTTAGCATTGTGTTTTTTTTTAAACTAACTGAAGTAGGCCATTGAATAAAAGCCCTTCAGCGTCTCCTGAAAGACATTCATTTGAACTGAACTACAAATAGATGTTATAGTATGAATTAATTGTAACTTGAATGTTTTGTTTGTTCTTCTTGTTCCTCAGCTCGCTTTGCTCCTTACAAACCCGCCGACATCATGCTCAAGCCCCTGTTGTTCGAGGTGCCCAGCATCACCACGGACTCGGTGTTCGTGGGACGGGAATGGCTGTTTCAGGAGCTGGAGGACGTTCTGAAGACCAGCGAGTCGTTGGAGACCCACGGCGCTTTAATAGTGGGCAGCGTGGGATATGGAAAAACAGCCATCATCTCGCGGCTAGTCGCACTCAGCTGCCATGGTGGACGCATGCGGCAGATTGCCTCCAACAGCCCTAGCGCCTCCCCAAAAGGTAAACAATTATATTATTATACCAATGCTAAATAAGGCTATAGTCAGTTTAATCTATAGAAACTGATTATTACACTGAGCTTTTGACTTGTTTAGATACAAATATGTGATTGTGAGTCTGTCTGGTTTTGTCAGGTGGCACAGGACAGAGCACAGAACTCCCCCTCAGCCAGCCCCCACAGCCAACCCCACCCTCCAGCGCTTCAAATACACTGAGAACTAACAGCTGTCCCGGGACGCCAGAGATCCAGCGGCACAGAGAGGAGGCTGTCAGACGTCTGGCGGCAAAGGTAAAACTTGTCAGTTTACATGCACAGCTTAGTCAGGCTATGCTCTGGCTGGAATTCTTAATACAAGTCCACCCCTCTTTGTACATTAAAGATTATTTGTCATATCAAGAGTATATTAATGGTGCCACTATGCAAAAACACTCTCTGTATGTATGAGATGCATTATAGAAGCCCGATACTGGCCCTACTCAGTTGATTTATGTTTGTGTTATTTTGATTTATAGTATGTTTGTATTCATTTCTTTGATATCTGAGTTATGAGCTTCCGAGGCCTGTTGTAGAGCTGTAGAGATTATTAAAGACAGTGCCCTCAGTTGTCTCGTATGAAACCTTTAATATTACAGCTTAGTTTCATTTGGTCTGCCGCATTTAGGTTTTAGAAAGGAACCATAATATGACACCAGTGCGACTCTATGTGCAAGTCCTGAAATGTTAATATTTGATATAATGTTTTGAGCATTACATACTAATAGGACATTTAACAATATAAATTGATATCTAAATCCAGGTATTACTGCCTTTTTAACATTTATAGTATTTGCAAGTAATTTATTAATACCACCCTAATTATGTAATAAAGCCTCATAGATATGTAATTAATCATTTGTAAATAGTTCATTAACACACATTATTCTAAAGCATTACCAATATTTAAAAAAAAAATGAATTGGTTTCTTGTACTAAGACATTAGAGGCCAGTTTTAAAGGTACAATGTGTAAAATGTGTAAATGTAATTAGCCACAAGGGCTGACTTTTGTGCTAGTTCCAATCCCAGATAAATGGAGACCAAAGGGCAACCGATGTAAAAAGAACTGTTAGACTAAATATGTGTAACACTATATGAGCCCTTGTGATGACGCCTAAAAAGAAAATGGCTGAAAGAAAATTAAATACACCTGAACAAAGTATAAGAAAGCCATTTTTTCAACAATATATATAATCACCTCCAAATAAGACTCATTGCATTATCCTATCTTGGAAAAACGTACGTGTGGACAAACTAAGCACTGCTGGAGAAGCACATATGAGTGTTTAATTTATGAGTTAAATTGATTGTTTCTACATTTTTTAAGTGAACATAGACAACAGCATGTCCCTGCAGGGCTACCATAGGAGCTTACAGGCTGTAGAAAGGGATGAGCAATGGCAGCACTGCATCTTGGAAGAGTAAAGTGAAATCTTTTATTTTATTTTTTACCTTTATATATCCAGGATTGTCGCACTGAGATTACAAATCTCTTGGGGAGAGTCCAGCAGGGAGTTCTGGAGGGGGGGACAACTGTACATGTTGTTAGTGGTAGGGGAAATCGGGGCACCCGGAGAAACCTACACAGACATGGGGAGAACATGCAGTTTCCACACAGAAAGTCCTTGACCTGGATGGGAAATGAACCTTCTTGCTGTGATCAGGAGTGCTAACCACTCTGCCACCGTGCCACCAGTATATTAATATTAGAATGTAAAATGTTGCACTAATGACATAATATGTACCTGGTTTGTTCTGCTTTTGTTGGAAGCATGTTATTACTTTAATTTAATGTGGCGCATGGAGGGACTTGTCTCAGTTTCTCTCTTTGGCTGTTTTAGTTTTGTGATCATCAGCCCAGCATTATACCATTTGAGATGCTGCTATGGTGATTTAGTTCATTTTGCAATTTCAATTATTTCCATTATTATTTATTTACGGAGTGAGAGGAATTGGAAAATGCATTATCATCCTTTCTTTGACAATAATCCTGAGACATGGACATTTTTGATTGTTGATCTCCACGGTTGAAACTCGCTGATTCACTGAGCTCTAGTTAGCAGTGAAAAATGGTGCATGAAACAACTCTAATATTGTTCTCCCCTGCGCCCGGGAATACTAAAGTGGAAGCCTCCAGACAGCTGACTCTGTGCCGCCGAGGCACATCTGAATATCTGTGTAACCCCAGCAACATCCCTCAAGCCAATTATTGTGTAAAGTGTTTCCAACTGGCTCTCTCGCTGGGGCTGTGGTCCTGTGATGTGTGATGCAACGCTGAGCGGCTTCTGTCAAAGCCTGTCAGCTCTTTTTAATCATTGATTTGAATGTGGGCTCCAGGGGCAACCGAGACCATTGCAGTTTATGCTAGTCTCATTACGTATTAATTAGCAGACATTGGCATGTTTTAACATCTCTTGAGTAACACTGTTGCATCGTTACATCAACTTTGTTTGCAGTGTTTTAAATAAACTGGGTACAATGTTTGCATCAGTTTCTTTGTCAGTAGTTATACTGTGTGACAGTTGTGTAAAAAGAGGGAATATACTGTATTCTCTAAACGTGCTTTTGTTGCATGCTCTGAGTAAGGCTTGCTTTGTCTAACACATAATTTCCACCAAAGAGAAGTGCTAAACAGTCTGTCAGTTGTCTGGCAGTAGTACTCTGCTGGTGTCACGTTTCTGTTTATTTGGGCACATCTCCATTATATCAGGAAATGCTGTACTTGACACATCTTGTATTAAAATTCATTGAGCAAACACCAGGTATGATGATACATTAGGTTTCACTTGGAGCTTTAGCTTTAGTCGTCAGTGTTGGTGCTGCAGCAGTTTAACAGGTCACCATTTTTCTTGCTGTAGAAGTGTGTCAGCTCCTTCAGGTTGGACTGTAATTAGAGCGCAGTCACACATCCCCAGGGCATCTCTCTCCAGCCTTCCTCACCTCTGCTGTCCCTTTCCTTCCTTTCTAAAAATGGGTGCCCTTTGAAACAGCAGCAGAAGCTTGATCCCATCCAAGATCTACTTTTAGAGCTCCACCTGGGAGTTCTAATAGCTTTGGCATTACCTACTTACTTCATCTCACCTTTTGTTTGGACTAAGACAGAGCCAATCACACTTAGCTGCAGGCAGAAATGATGAAACTTTATCTTACATATAAATATGAGAAATCACCACAAACTCCTTAAATCCTCACTCAATATACCTAGCTTTATAAACTCTTAAAAAGTAGTTCATTCTTTACTTTTGTAATTGTACAAAAGTCTGAACTAACCCTCTTTTTCTTTTTTACAGGTGGTAGCCTATCACTACTGCCAGGCGGATAATACCTACACCTGCTTGGTCCCAGAGTTTGTGCACAGTATTGCTGCTCTGCTCTGCCGATCTCACCAGCTCAGTGCTTACCGGGAGCTGTTACTAAAGGAGCCCCATCTTCAGAGCATGCTCAGTCTGCGCTCCTGTGTCCAGGACCCACTAGCTGCTTTCCGGAGGGGTGTCCTGGAACCACTAACCAATCTACGAAAAGGTGAGACAATACAGATGCGCTGATTTGGATCACATAGCAATTTTTATTACTATGCACCACTGGATTAAATAGTTTATTTCTCAATCTTTTAACTCACTAAAACAATTAAACAAATGTCAGAGTCTTGTGTGGCAAATAATTTTGGCAGGTGCTTTCAGTATAATGTTATGAAAAGTTATTTTTCCACAAGGATTCAAGATGACACTTGGCCTAGCAGCAGAGAAATTGCATCATGACGGTATGATGAGCGCTATGGAAAGTTTTGTCATTCTGATTTGCCAAAGTCAGTTAACCAACTGCCATTTAACTGTGTCTATGCTCTAGTCTAGGCCAAACCTTTTCAGCCTTTCCCCCAAACTTTTTCAGGAAACCCATATTTCAAGAGCAGATAAGTTATGACCTAATTTCTTGGTCAGTTTGACATTTTGGTCATCTTTTTTGTATAGCTTTGGTCTTTTATTGTGTTCTAGGTGTTTGTAAGCCTAGTTTTTTTTTTATATAGCGCTTTTCCACCTAGGCACTCAAAGCACTTTACCAAGTGTTACAGCTGGAACACCACTGGAGGCAAGGTGGGTTAAGTGTCTTGCCCAAGGACACACATTGTGGGCTCTACCACTGAGCCACTGCGCTGCCCTTTCTTGTATATAATGTAATGTAATGTAATTTAATTGTGGTGTTTCTTACAAAAACAGCATTTTTTTTCATTGAACACCCATAACATTTTACTATTTTTTTCTGGATTTTTAAAATTATTGAGTTAGATTTATTTGCTAAATCAAATATAATCTCCCATGATTGACTTTTGGGTCCAGACCTAATTTTCAGGAATGGCAGATCTAGGCATTTTTGTGTTGTGTCCTTTTCTAGCATTTATGTTAATGTTGTCATTGTTTTCAAATAACCTGATTTGGAGTTAGTGTGAGTTACAAAAACATAGCTGGTTTAGGCTCACAGCTCAGATGGCAGTCATTTTTGGCCAAATGCATTTCAAAATTTCACAGGTTGTAGCACCATAACTCTTTTTATATTTTTGAAAGTTCTAAATTGAGTTACTGCAGTAAAAAGGTTGTGCTCTCACTGAAGACTGCAAAATGTCATAAAATAAACCTCCCTGCACTTTTTGCTGTGTTTTTGTTGTTTTAGAGCGGAAGATTCCAGAGGAGGACCACATCATATTGATCGATGGCCTGAATGAAGCCGAGTTTCATAAGCCGGACTACGGTGACACAATCGCCTCTTTCATCTCTAAGATCATTGCAAAGTTTCCCCCCTGGCTCAAACTGGTGCTCACCGTCCGGGTCAATCTACTGGTGAGGAAGGGTTTGGGTTGATGTTGGTTGCCAACCGTTTAAAAACAGTATCAGTTTTTGAGTAATATCAAATTAACCATTTATTTACCATTACAATATTATTATGTGGGTCAGGTTTAGAGAGGTATAAAAGTAATAGTCACACAGTCCACAGGAAATTGGAGTGAGTTACAGACTGACAGTGGGTCTCCAACAATCAGACCTTGCATTTCAGTCCGTCTTCTGGCTATGTGGACTGATGGATGCAGCATGACTCGTTGTATTCACCCCTGGTATTTACGAGGCTCTTCCTGCATCTATATGTGATCAGTTCTCAAATTTCTGACTTCAGAAACGACACCAGCTTTGGATATTCATGATACCAATCTAGAAAACTCTAAATCCAACAACCTGCTGCTCCTATACGAGTGGTACTTTGGCTAAAAACTCTAACGCCACTGATGTAGGAGGTCACCAGGTCTTTCATTTTGCATTAACGGTGGCCACATGAGATCGGATCACTCTGTCCAGGATGAAATACCTGGACTGAAAGGGGCCCTACTCACAGGGACATGCTGAACATCTGCGGTGAGAGCTGCAACTGTGACATGGCTGACAAGCACAGCAGTTTTTTGTAAGAAGCACTGAGCCTGAGATAATAATGTGATGGCTGAGTCAAATGGCCGAGGGTAGTGTCCATTAGTATGCTCAGTGTGGATACCAAGTCAGCCCATTTGTTTTTAATATTAAATCTTTGAGACATAATTAAAAAAGGTTTTATGGGAAGATTCTCCTGATTAATCAGGACCTCAGATCATTCATATTCATCTCATAGGACTTTAATGTATGCTGTTCTGTTTAAACATAACAGCAATAGTAGGTGTAAAGGAATAATCCAGGATTCTGTAATAGGGGCACATAAGTCTCTTTCTTCTTTCTTTCTACTCTACATATTTCTAAATTTTCAAGTCTTTCTAGCTGTATCTAAGACCAAGTTCAGTCTTATGTATACTTCCACTAAGCATTAGGTATGCCCCAAGGTGCTGCTCAGTACATCCCAAATTATTATACTCGTGTCACTTGAAAGTCCCCACCTGCGCCCCCTATTGACCAGCCGACAGCGTGACCCTTTTGGAATTTCATGGTTTTCTGAATAAATTTGTCTTAAATGTGATCTGATCTTCATCAAAGTGAAGTATATTGACAAACCTAATGTGTCTAAAAATTACACAAAATTCTGCTCTTTCATGTCTTTATTGAACACACTCTTTCAACATTCAAAATGACAGTGGGAAAAGTAAGTGAACCCTTAGAATTATTAACTGGTTGACCCCCTCAAATTGAGGGGAATTTTAGCCCATTCTTCCTGGTAGAATAATAATAATAATAATAATAATCCTTTATTTTATATAGCGCTTTTCCACTTACTAGTAGGCACTCAAAGCACTTTACATAGATTAAGCTATTTACCAGTGTTACAGAACACTCACTGGAGGCAATGTAGGTTAAGTGTCTTGCCCAAGGACACAATGACAGTATGTGGGGGAGAGTGGGATGTTATGATGTTTTGGAATGTTTCGAGCGGGGATCGAACCACTCACCCACCGGTTGAAGGATGGCCGCTCTACCCACTGAGCTACTACCCCGCGAAAGGCTTTAGCTCTGTCATATTCTTTGGACGTCTCATGTCTATGGCCCTCTTCAAGTCAATTCATAGCATCTCTAATGAGTTGAGGTCTGGGCTCTGACTTGGCCATTCCTTTGTTTTTTCTGAAGCGATTCTGTTGTGGACTTGCTCCAGTGTTTTGGGTCATTGTCTTGTTGCATCACCCACAATCAAAAATGTCAATTTCAGCTGACATACATACCACTTCACATTATCCTAAAAAGATTCTGACATATTTGGAGCACTTGGGATAATGTTTTCATGATGATATTCTGTGTCCTTTCTACGCCTGATGAAACGCTGTGTTTTTTCCAAATAGTTCAATTTTAGTTTCATCAGTCCACAAAACATTTTGCCAATACCTCTGGAGTGTCAATGTGCTCTTTTGCAAACTTCAGGCGTGCAGCAATGTTCTTTTTAGTAAGCTGTGGCTTCCTTCAGGGTGTCCTGCCGTGGATACCATGCTTCTTCAGTGTTTTACGTATTGTAGACTCATGAACAGAGATGTTGGCAAGTTTCAATGATGCCTTCAATTCTTTGGCTGTCATATGGGGTTGTTTCTTTACCTCATTAATGAGTCTTCTTTGTGCTCTTGGTGTCATTTTGACTGGGCGAGGTCATTAACTCAAGGGTTCACATACTTTTTCCACAAGCACTATGAGTTTTTTTGGTTGTTCTCAATAAAGAAATCATAATATTTTGTAGACTCAGTATGTTTATCAATACCCTTGACTTGGATAAAGATCAGATCACATTTTAAAACAAATTTATTCAGAAAATCATAAAATTCCAAAAGGTTCACATACTTTTTCTTGCCACTGTACATACATAGTATTAACATGCATTCATATTGATTTGTACAAGCTGTTTAATGAGGCCGCCTCATCCAAAATATGTACCAATCCTGGAAATATCCTCGATGATGGTCCACACATTTTAATAGACATCTTTACTGTAGGGAAGGTTTGACAATAATCTCTCTGCCTCACAAACACAAAGACTGCCTTTTTAGTTTGCAGCCGTGGTAACATGTTAGTTTAAAAACTGTGAGAATGTCACAGTTATTTCTTGTGCAAACCTGTAATTCCACCAGAGTTTGTATTACTGGCCTTTTCTTGACTGATCTTCTGATGTGTCTATGCACTTCTCCCACCCCCCGGACAATAATTTGTACGTGTCAGCGCGTCCCTCCATTCTTGTGTTTTTGTTCTCAGGTTGAAGAGAGGGAAGTGTTATCTCACTCAGGCAATGTTTCTCCAGCCTCAGACAGGCAGAGGATTGCAGGATTAAGGTGCATTGATTTCCTCAAACCCCAGGACATAAATTGAAATGTGAGCTCCGGTTCAGACCTCTACTCACACTGCTCGAAGTGCTCCTGTTGCCCCCGCCGTCATCCTTTTCCATCCATCCCCTACCTCAATACACACTTTGCCGTCCTGTTTTTCCTTCCAGCCACATTTCCGGCAGTGAGAAGTGTCTGCTTTGCCCAGATAGCTCTGCGTGTTTGCCTCCCCAACAGCTCAAAGACTGATAGGAGAAACTTTTACACACAGCAGGGTTTAGGATGAGAGGAATAGGTTGACCTTGTTCCTTTTGTTTGTATTGTGCTGTCACATGGTCTACAGTTTGTAACGCTCATACAGTCATACTTAGCCATTGCAGTCTGTGGATTGGGCAACAGAACATTTGAATAAAAATAATACTCAAAAAAGAAAAGCATAAAAATTTTTTTGGGTCAAATAAAGCTTATTCATGGAATAATATTCCAGAAAGTGACAACATAATGTACTTTTTAAATGTAACAAAGCTAGTGTTTATTATCAGCAGCTGTTCACAGTTTAAGAGTTGGTCTCTTATGGCTCTTACTACATTGCAGTCAAATTAGCTTTGAGAGACTCTATGGGTCCAAGGCAGAAGGTAGTTAGGGCCCTCCTGACACAAATGTGGGCACATAAGGCTAATTAACCAACTAGATCATTATACAAACAGTCTTTTAATGTAAGCAGTGTAAATGATAGTTGTGATGTGGTACCCAGGCCCTTTCTTGGTCTTGAGACCGGTCCTAATACAATTTTCTAAAGGTTGTCTTGGTCTCAAACACACATTTACTCAGCCTTGTCACAGTCTTAAAGTCATTTTTACTCGGTCTTGTCTCGGACTCGGTCATCAAGACCTAAATGGGTTTAGTTGTCTACAACATGCTTATGATCAAACCGTGACTTAATTTTATCTTTGTTTAAGAATCTTGCTCTAACTCAATAATTTTGCACTAAACTGGACTTGAACTGTTTGTAATGTAAAACTGTTCCCTTGTACCTACCTGGTCTTAATTCTGTCTCAAAAACTGTTGGTCTCAAACACAACCTGGTCTTTGTCAGTGCAGTCTTTACTACAACACTAAGCAATTGTAAGTCATTATTTACAGGCAAATAAATGTGGTCACATGTCCATATCCAAACAACATATACAATTACATTCACTATTTATAATACATTAAACATGGCAGAACATGTGACATTAAACGGTTAATTACTAAGTGCAGTTGTTTGAATTTTTAAAGCATTGCGACACGCAAGGATAGCAGTAGATCTACATTTTGAAATGTTGCTTTAAATGCATTCCAATATATATAAATGTCTTCAAAAGGCATGCTTATTCTAAACGTTTTTTTCTTTTCATCTGTCATAGGAGATCACCAGCCTACTGCCTTTCACAAAGATCTCCCTGGATGACTTTTCTGAAAACAAAGAGATAAGCAATGACCTCAACGCCTACATTCAGTACCGCATCAACTGCAGCAAGGATATCATGAACAACATCAGCCTGAATGGCAAGGCTGACCCTCTCACAGTGAACAAGCTCAGTAGCCACCTGATCTCCCGCAGCCAGGGCTCGTACCTGTATCTGAAACTGACCCTGGACCTGTTTGAGAAGGGCCACCTTGTCATAAAGAGCGCCAGCTACAAAGTTGTTCCCGTCTCTGTGGCAGAGCTCTACCAGTTACAGTGCAACATGAAGTTTATGACCAACTCTGCTTTTGAGCGCTCGCTGCCAGTCCTCAACATAGCGCTGGCCTCGCTGCATCCCATGACGGACGAGCAGTTGTTCCAGGCCATCAACGCCGGCTTTGTCCAAGGAGAGCTGCTGTGGCAGGACTTCCAGCAACGCATGGAGCTGCTCTCATGTTTTCTCATCAAGCGCCGGGACAAGACACGCATGTTCTGCCATCCTTCCTTCAGAGAGTGGCTGGTGTGGAGGGCTGATGGAGAAAGCACAGATTTCCTTTGCGACCCCAGGTCAGTCTTCCTCGCAAATTTCTCAGGTCTGCCTTTAGGGCTGAACCCCGCGCCCAAATATTAAGTTTCTCACTAATGTGAGTTTCCAAAATGCACAAGCAACTCACCTTGCTTTCAAATGTCAATTTTGGCCTTGCCTCGTGACAAGGAGGCCTTTCTGGCTGAGCACAGCTTTTGTGGAGTGTGAAAGTGTGCATGTTCTGCTCCTGCCAAAGTGGTTGGTGTTCTAACTCTTAGAATCAGCCCTGCCAACTAATGATTTGAACAAGGTGGATGGTGCCTCATGCTTACTGTACTAAAAAAAGCTACAATGGTATATACAGGGTTTCCGCGGGGTCATAAAAAGTCATAAATTTAACAATAAGAATTTAAGGCCATAAAAAGTCATAAAAACGTCCGGTTTTTCCATACAAAGTCATAAAAAACATTTAGTCACGTCTTAAATTGATATGCTCATCCATTAATTTGTTCTTCCATCAAAATGCGCTCGCAGCGGCAATGGCATTAATTTGTTTTGCCTGTTGTAGTTCTGTGTGAGGAATCTGGGTGGTATCACACTGGTATCACAGCGCTCCAGAACTACAAGGTCCATGCGGCAGCATACTGACTTGTTTGAAGGACTTCCCAGAAACCCGTGCGAACTCCGAATATCATACTCCGAATATATCATACTGTCACTGCTTAGTTTAATTGATCACAATGGGTAAATGTACGTTTAATGATCTGTGGCTCGAAGACGGTGCGTTTAGTAGCTGGCTTAAGCCCGTCGCAAATAATCGGTATCAAGCCTATTGTACTCTGTGTAAGAAGACGTTGGAGATGTCTAGTTTAGGCATAAAAGCCTTGAAGTCGCATGCAAAGTCGGAAAAGCCTGCAGCGAAAAGCGCGTGCGATCAGTCAGTTTTGTTCGGCTCCGTCACAAACGTTACCCGGTCCAAGTACAGCGCGGGATTCTGTTTCTGTCTCATCCAGTGCCACACACAGTGGTTTCGGATACTGCGGTCAAGCCATCCCGTTCGCAAAACACCAGTCAAGCCAGCCCGTCTTTATTTCGGAGTGCTCCCATATTAGCTGTTTTACGGTAATGCAAGGAAACAGCGCCTAGACGTCCTTCCGAACTGATGAATATTCGTTTTTTACATTTTCCACTCTCGGCAGCTGCGTCTGTTTTGACAGTTAATATTCAGTTTTTTATCATAAATATATATTATTCACAAACTCAATAATCAATTCAGTTTTAAAAATGTATCTTTGATGTTGCAATGATACAACAATGTTTTTGTTAAATTTCAAATAAACGTAAAATAATATTAAAGCATGTAATTTAGGAACAGTCTAATGCAGAATTACAAAATAAAAGCCCCCTGATAATTCAGAATTTTTTTACACCTAATTTATTTAATTGATTAAAAGTAAAGTTGCAGCTGCCAAAGAGTCATTCCACGTCTGGTGTGTAGCAGAGGACCTCCTGATGCTCTCCAGGAAATTTCAGAAGAATCTGATGTGGCATTTCAAAATAAAAGCCTTCTGAAAATCAATATATTTTCTTTAATATTTCACCAACTTTACATTTGATTTTACAATTGTTAAGTGTTTCTGTGTTCTTGATACTCAAGAAAAAGAAGGCGAAGGCTTCAGTTTCTTAATCTTAAGTAAGAAATAATAGAATTACTCTTTACATAATAAAACTTGTTACTTTCAATGAAAGTCAATAAAGACTTTTGAAAGGAATTTTAATGACTGAAGTTATTTATCGTAATTTGTGTAGGTCATAAATTCAAATCATAATGGTCATAAAAAGGTCATAAAAAGTCTTAAATTTAACTGATTAAACCCTGCAGAAACTCTGTATATAATTTTTAAGCCGCTGCCAATGAAAAATCAGTTTGTGTAGTTACTATTTATTTATTAGTTTTAACAATTGAGCAGTTGAGTTTGTGCAAGACAACTTTTGTTACAAGTTGGCTTGGCGGAGTAATATTTAATGGTCAATGCATACTCTGTTCTAGGTTCCCAAATTTCCAGTCATTAAATTTGGGAATTTATTGAAAGGTGGTGTCCTACAAAATGTAATGGCATTTTATCCCTTCAGTGTGTTTTAATTTTAAGTTCAGTGCACTTTTTTTCTAAACCAGGTTTTGATAATCATTTGCATTTTGACCCTCTGAGGTTGCTGTAGTTTGTCCAAACTGAATAGTCATAATAATTCCAGGTGATGATTACATATAAATTGAGAGTTATTTATGTAACTACGGATCTATGAATCCCGGATGACCGCCAGGGACCGCCCCTGGCGGTCATCCGGGATTCATAGAACCGTAGAGCATTAAGCACTGAATGATCATCTTTGCGCATGCGCAGGTCGAGAATCTAATACCAACAAAAGTCACTTGTGACCTCCCGGTGACCCCGTGGGGCTATATAGCCACGTGATACCGGGAGCTCAGTCCCTTTACCTTCTTGCAAGTATAAGGATTCCGAGGGACTGACTGCCCTGGCGGTCATCCGGGATTCATAGAACCGTAGTTACATACGTAACTCTCGTTCTATTTTTAATCCCTCCTGACCGCCAGGGGCGGTGCATTAAGCACTGGATGACGTATAACAGCAAGGTCACGAGGAATCAGCAGACCCTACTCCAGCATACCTTTATAAGGACGTAGACGTGTCCTGTCGAAGAACCCCTTCCAGTGGATGGGGGGCGGCAATGTTCACTCTGTAAAACCTGGTGAACGTATGCGGAGTAGTCCATGACGCCGCAGCACAGATTACCTCCAAAGGCACCCCAGTCATTGCTGCCCAGGAAGTGGTAATGCCTCTTGTAGAGTGGCATCTCACTCCTACCGGTAGTGGTTTGCCACGGCCATTGTACGCCTGGGTAATCGTACTCACCACCCAGTGTGCCAAGCATTGTTTGGACAGTGCCTGGCCCTTACGTGGGCCAGCATAGCAAACAAACAACCGGTTTGTTTTGCGCATCGTAGCAGTTGCCTTTACATACACCTCTAATGCGCGGACAGGGCATAGATGTTCACACACTTTACCTGTATTAAAGCGGGCAGGCTGTAGCGGTTGAATACCAGTTGTCCAGGATGCAACCTTGGGAACAAATTAGGCATCTGGCCAAAGAGTAACCCCTGACCTGTCCGGATTCCACCGACAGCAGGACTCATGCACAGACAATGGCTGTGTCCAAATTCAGGGTCTGCATCCTCCTTAGGATCCTTCCTACCCGGTTGAAGGAGGAGGGGTCCTCCGACGACCGCAAAACCCGGAAGTCGGTGTTTGTGAATTTGTATTCTGCTAATTTCCCCTACTTCATTGAGCCGAAGCATAAACTTTAGCTCTCCCACTCCGCTATCGCTCGCTTCGTCCGCCATTACGCTCTGCCGAAAAGAATTATGGGATAGGTAGGACGGGAAAGGATCCACCACACCCATCCTTCCAATTCGGGGAAAAGGAGGACGTATTTGTGGGCCGCATTTGAAGGATCCTACGAATTTGGACAGCCTTCGTCGCGGCGCTGTGACGTAACATCCTTCAAATGAGTACTCTGAAGGATGTAGACCCTGAATTTGGACACAGCCAATGCCTGTAGTTCCCCAATACATTTGGCGGAAACCATTGCCAATAAAAATGCAGTTTTCATAGACACCCATTTAATGCCTACCTCTGCCAAAGGTTCAAATGGTGGTGACTTCAGGGCATCCAGCACCATGGTCAAGTCCCATAAAGGTACCACTGGGTGTCTAGGTGGGTGTAATCGCCGAGTGCCCTTCAAAAATAAGGAAACCTGCCTATTACTGCCGACAGTTTTACCCTCAACTTCCATATGTCGGCAGGAGATTTCTGCCACATATACCTTCAGGGTAGATGGTGACCGTCCCTGAATCAGGAGTTATTGTAAAAACGATAGAATAGATAAAATGGGACATTGTACAGGGTCCTGTCCCCTATCATGGCACCACCTCTCAAACAATTTTCATCGTCATACAACAATTGTGTGGAGGGTGCCCGAGCGTTTCTTATGGTATGCTCCACCTCCCCACCAAACTCAGAGAAGCCCGATCCAGGCCCTGTAGCGGCCAGACCCATAGCTGGAGGCGCTCGGGATTGGGATGTAGTATTCGCCCCCCCATTTGGGACAAGAGATCTGTCCTGGAGGGGAGACGCATAGGTGAGCTGCAGCAGAGCCTGCGCAGCATTGGAAACACGTCCTCGCTGGCCAGTAAGGGGCCACCAGGAGGAGTCTGTGTCCTTCCTGAAGAACTCTGCGGAGTGTGTGGTCTATCAGCGGGAACGGAGGAAACGCATACAGTGGCACCTTCGGCCAGTCGTGCGCCAGCGCATCCAGGCCCAACGGACTGGTGCTGTCTGTCAAAGAGAACCACAGGGGACAATGGGTAGCCTCCCTCAAAGCAAACAGGTCCACCTTTGCCCTGCCAAAAGTCCTCCAGATGTGCTCCACCACCTCTGGGTGAAGTTTCCATTCCCCCGGTAACACTTTCTGCCGGGACAGATAGTCCGCCACTCTGTTCCGCGTGCCTGCCTCGCAGACCTGTGAGGAAATGGCGCAGGGCCAGATGTACGGCCATTAATTCCAGAACATTTATGTGCTCTGTGTACATATGTCGGGGCCACTCCCCCTGGACCATGCGGCCCTGCCACATCGCACCCCAACCCGTGGAGGAGGCATCTGTAAACACAACCCCTCTCCGTACTGGTAGAGAGCCCAAGGGAACGCCTTGTGTAATCCAACTCCTGTCCCTCCACCGAGACAGGGAGTCGATACACTGGGGTGACACGAGTATCCTTTTGTGCACGTACCTTGTCGGATCCAAGTG
This sequence comes from Perccottus glenii, assembly GCA_024416835.2. Taxonomy (NCBI): domain Eukaryota; kingdom Metazoa; phylum Chordata; class Actinopteri; order Gobiiformes; family Odontobutidae; genus Perccottus; species Perccottus glenii. The sequence goes on along the minus strand of CM044560.2, from coordinate 10,987,224 downwards.
TAGATTGTTCAGCCAGATCTGCATTGGGCGCAACCAGAGCAGTCCCAGAGGCACCGCATTGGAGGCGGCTGTCAACATGCCCAGAAGTCGGAGATACCAGACAAAGGGCAGTGCCCTGCCCCCTTGAAAAACAGATAGCATTGTTACGATGCTGTTGACCCGCTGAGTAGAGGGACAAGCTTTCATTGAGATTGTATTCAGACTGACCCCAAGAAAGACTGTACGCTGTGTCGGCACCAACTTGCTCTTTTCGAAGTTCACCCTCAGGCCCAAGCGCTCTATATGCTCGAGAGCGGTTCCTGTGTCTCGAATGGCCTGTTTGCGGGTCGGTGCACATATGAACCAGTCGTCGAGGTATGGAAGAATCTTGATACCCCGTGCCTGTAGAGGGGACAGCGCTGCTGCCACTACTCGAGTAAATACCCAATCCAAAGGGAAGGACCCGGAACTGAAAGTGATTTCCTTGAAAGGCAAATCGCAGGAACCTCCAGTGGTGTTCTGCAATTGGGACGTGAAAGTATGCATCCTTCAGGTCGATTGTGGTACACCATTCGCCCTGTGAGAGCGCCTGGAGCATTTCTCCAGTGCGTAACATGTGGAATGGTATTGTCCGTAAAAATACATTCAGACCTCGTAGGTCGAGGACAGGACGTAGGTCGCCTGTCTTTTTCGGCACTAGAAAATATCTTGAATAAAACCCCCCCGATCCAGCCGGGGGTCTACAGGAACTATCGCCCCCTTGGCCAGCAGGGTGGAGATCTCCTTGTTGAGCGTATTGGCTCTTGCCGGGTCTCGGATGACAGTCATCCTGACCTGGCCAGAAATTGGGGGCCGGTGTCAAAATTGCAGTCGATATCCCCTTGTCAAGGTGGTCAGCACCCAAAATGTCGGGGCTGTGAGCGGCCCAGTAAGAGAGCTGCTCCAGGGTAAAACGACCGCCGGTGCGCCAATCTCACTTCCGCCACCTTTGGCCTTTTGACGGCCTGGGGGGTTGACGACCATGTTGTGTAGGCCAAGGAAGACGCGGGGCCCTAAACCTTGTCCGATCATCTGGAGAACGACCAGATCTAGTATTTGGTCTAGGGGTGGTAAAAACCGGGCGTAAGGCTCTAGCAGGAGGGCCAGCCCCCGCTTGGCCAATTTTCCGTCAGTGAAGGCCAGCTAACTGTTGTTGTGTCTCAGACGCCTTGGCCGTGCGATGTAGGGTCTCAATCGCAGCTGCCCCAAAGAGCTTCACCGGGGCCACCGGTGAGCCTGTTGACCAAGCCATAGGCTGTTAAACAGCTGCCAATCTAGCCATCCGTACAGACCGGGGCATAATGCTGCAGTTCGTACAGGCGTCATCTGTGAGACCTTCATTGAGATGACCAACTCCTAAGCAGGAGGGGCAGAGATCATGGCAATCCTCAGGCTGGAGGGGGGCCAAACATGCCCTACAGCATAACGACTCCAGCATGATAGTAAACTCTACTAGCCTTATACATGGGGATAAGGTCGATTCAACAGTAACTTAGAAAGTTCAACCGAACACGGCGGTAATTCAACAGTAACCTATATAAATGCTCAGCCAAACACGGCGGCAGTCAACAGTAACTTATAAAGTTCAGCCGAACACAGCGACAATTCAACAGTAACCTATATATAGCTCAGCCGAACACGGCGGCAGTCAACAGTAACTTATAAAGTTCAGCCGAACACAGCGACAATTCAACAGTAACTTGTATATAGCGCAGCCAAACACGGCGGCAATCAACAGTAACATATATAGCTCAGCCGAACACGGCAGCAAGTCAACAGTATATAGCTTATATCTAGTTCAGCCGAACACGGCGGAAATTCACAAAAGTGGACTTACCATTTGTTGCACAACCAACTGTGGCTTACCAGCGTCTGTAATGCATCACAACTTCTAGCTTGTGCAGCCCCTGGAGGGCGAGGAAATCCCGCTGCTCCGATTGTGGTTCAGCAATCCACAATCACGAGACTACAAGCTATGAGCTGAGTGTATGAGTAATAGTGGATCGTATACACAAGTCTCCACCTCAAAGTTTAACCTACGCGCAAGAAGACGAAAAGGGACTGAGCTCCCGGTATCACGTGGCTATATAGCCCCACGGGGGTCACCGGGAGGTCACAAGTGACTTTGTTGGTATTAGATTCTCGACCTGTGCATGCGCAAAGATGATCATTCAGTGCTTAATGCACCGCCCCTGGCGGTTAGGAGGGATGAAATAGAACCTAAATAAAAACAGAAGTCAAACTTGGTTGATAAATGATATGACTGGAAAAAAGCCATATCATCCAATCAGTAAAGACTATTCTGGTAGTGCATAGTATAAAATGCAATTACAGTCTTACATTAAACGGGTAAACTGAACATCATGTAAAAGTTAAATGTGACTCATTTCTGAAAAGGGGAGGTGTTTGAGATGTTCATGATTGTAATAATAATGTAGCACGTACATAGAATTGTAGCCTTTTTTACAATAATTGCTACGTGCTGTTCTAATCATCCATGCAAATTTGCTGTGTATAGTACTTAAATTACCTCCAGCTGCTCAAATTGTTATAGTTCCATTTTAATTTCCCTTTCACCCTGTACCACTCTCTTATCTGCTTCTTGATTGCTGCTCCCTCATTTTCATTCATGAGATTATTCACTTACATTGGAAACTTTTCTTCACTACACAAAAAAATGCATTGTCACGTTGGTTAGTGTTTTTCCTCCCTGTTGCTCTCCTGCATCAGCTCAAACTCAGGCGGTGAACCAAGGCTGAGCTTCATATTCTGGTCATTCACTGCTTTCCAACACCGTCATTAAATAAACAAAGGTCGGAGTTTGGCACTGGGAGTGAATACACAGACAAAAGCGGCTGCATCGTCTCTCTGTTTGTGCCCGGGCGTGAATAGAGAGAATTTCGACCAGATCAAAGCGATCTGCAACCATGCGTGTCCTTTTAATGAAGTTCTGCATTAATTAACTTCAGTGTACGTCAGTAGAGTCAGAGAAGAAATCCCAGGGGTTTTACAATCTGAATATTAGTTTGGTATGGGTTTTTAGGCTTATTCATGCTGGCGCTGAATGAAATATGTTCTGTTCTGTCTTCGTGATGGGAATAAAAAATAAATAAGCTTTGAGTGATGCAGGAAGCCAAACCAAACCCATTTATATAACATACTCTAGTTGTCATAAATGTTTCTATACCAATGGAAAAGCTCATTTTCCTTCTGCCTCAGGTCCGGCCACGCTCTTATGGCCTTTATGCTGTCGCGTCAAGAGGGGAAACTGAATCGACAGCAGACCATGGAACTGGGACACCATATCCTCAAAGCACACATCTTCAAGGTAGAGCTCTGACTCCCACGTCCTCTTTGATTCTTTCAGTGTCCTATACATAATGGTGTGCTGTGTGTGTGTGCTTTCACATAGGGCCAAAGTAAGAAAACAGGTGTGTCATCCAGTGTGCTGCAGGCTTTGTGGATCAGCTGCAGCGCAGATGGCCTCTCTGCAGCCTTGGCTTCTCTGAGAAACCTGTACACGCCAAACGTCAAGGTATGGCTATTATTTTCAAACAAAATAGAGTTAAAAAGCTCAATACTTTAAACTATATCACTGTTATAAAGTGGTGAGTCAATAAGATGGCTTTCTTAGTCCATCTGTTTTCTGGTTTCCCGTTTTCTATTGTCCAATCAGAAGAGAGGAATCAGTATCTAAGCTGTCAATGCTCTGTTCACAGAGTTCAAAGTAGTAGCAAGTGAGCTCTCTATAGTTGCTATATAGATGTTTGTTAGCTCGGTAGGTCAGGTTAAGGTGGCTGAGTTTATTCAATTAACTTGTTTGATGTTGAATTTGGATTATACCTTTGGCCAAAAGCAATGATTATTGGTAAAAGAAAATTAGCCTAAAATTGAAGCGTTACAATTATTAGGCAAGTTGTATTTTTGAGGATTCATCTTTAAGTGAAGTTTTGGTTTTCTTAAGAGAATATCTACATGTACACTATTATTAGGCAACTATTAGTGTGCAGAATTATTATGCAACTAAATGAAAAACAAAGATTTTCCCATCTCACTTGTTTATTTTCACCTGTTGAGAATAATAAACAAATTCAAAATTTACAAATAAACATTTCTGAAAGCCGCAACCACAGCCTCCCAGACACTGTTCAGAGAGGTGTACTGTTTACCTTCACTGTAAATGTCCTGCTTAAGAAGGGCCCAAAAGTTCTCAATAGGGTTTAAGTCAGATGAAGAAGGGGGCCTTGTCATTAGTTTTTCATCTTTAAGGCCTTTACTGGTCAGCCACGCAGTGAAGAACTTTGATTCATGTGATGGAGCATTGTCTTGCATAAAATCAAAGTCTTCTTGAAAGATGCAGACTTTTTCTTGTACCACTGAGGAAAGGGTCTTCTAAAAGTTGGCAGTAGGTCTGAGAGTTGATTTTGAGTCCATTTTCAGGTCCAACTCATCTTTAATAATACCTGCCCAAACCAATACCCCACCTCCACCTTGCTGACGTCTGAGTCGAAGTTGAGCTCTGTGTCTGTTACTGATCCAACCACGGGCCCATCCATCTGGTCCGTCAAGAGTCACTCTCATCTCAGTCACAAAACCTTTGAAAAATCTGTCTTCAGATATTTCTCGGCCCATTCTTAACATTATGTGTCTTGTTCAGAGGTGGTTTGGTTTCAGTCTTTCTTACCTTGGCCATGTCTCTGAGACTGAACACCTCGTACTTCTTGACACTCCAGGTAGGTTGCAGTTGTGGAATATGGAAGCACTGGAGGATAATAGGTTCCTGGTAGCTTCACGTTTGATTCTTCGCAAATCTTTGGCGGTTCATTTGCGTCTTTTCTCGACAAGTTTTTTGAGACCCTGTTGACTATTTGCTACAAAACGTTTGATGGTTCTGTGATCATGCCACAATATCTTAGATATTTCAAGAGTGCTGCATTCCTGTGAAAGACTTGTTAAAATTTTTGACTTTTCAGAGTCAGTTAAATCTTTTTTTTTGGCCCATTTTTCCTGAGGAGAAGAATCTGCTTAATAATTATGCACACCTTTATATAGGATGTTGATCTCCTTCGGCCACACCCTCCATCGTTACACAAATACACATAACCTGATATCCATTAAATCCAATTAGGATTCAGGTTTATACAGCTTGGAGTTAGAAATTATGGATAAAATGATTATATGGTCAAAATAATCACTTGTCCAATAATTGTGCACACAGTCTATTACGTATTTGCTGTTCACAATTTTCAATGTCACATTTATTTATTTATAAATAGTGTCACTTTGACACTTTTGTAGTTCTGCAAAATTAGATTTTTTTAACATGAAAAATCTGTGGCAATTGTATATTAGAAAAATGTGGAGAGATTTAAAAAAAAATGCAGGAATACAGAATTGGCAAAAGAAAATCATATTAAATATCATTCATAATTTAAACATGATGTTACTGTGACGTTACTTTATCCTCATTCAGACTACAGTAGCTGGAACTGTTCTCCTGGTTGAGGGCTGATGAGAAAGACCATTATGTCGAAATGATGTAGCATTTGGCTTGAAGCTAAATTATTCCACATTTTTCTTTGTCATTAGTTTTAGTGTTTCATTCAGTTTTATCATTCTTACTGTCTGTTTGCGAGTTATTGTGCATAAGTGAAGCATCACTCAAAGAGACATCTACAGAACGACCTTGTTGTGTCCCCTCTGGAACAGTGGTGCTTGCTGCTAATGTCTGTAGACCCAACAAAGCCAGCATTTTTCTGCATTATCTTTTTTATTATAGAGGTATGACATATTATCATATACATAAATATACACATTATCAAACCTTTTTACAGTATAATATATTCAATATACATACAGTAAATGCATATACATACACATAAATATACACACATACCTACATACAGTTCTTTATAATATACATTTTACAATATGTTTCCAATATTCCTAAAATTTGTAGTGTATTACTTCTCCATAATATTCACCTACACAATATTATACCATCCATTTTTACATTTAACAACAAAGCCAGCTTTATTTTGGTTTGTTAAATCCTTATCTTTTCTGTTACATTCACTATTGATTTCTGAGCTGTACACAAACAGCACAACAAACTGATAATTGTATTCAGCAGAATGTGACCTTTTCATTATAAACTGACCTTCCAACTGCCTTTAATGGCTTTACAGTGGAATTATTTAAGACAGCCAATGTATCATCACATTAAGGAGTCTGGTGACATTTTATATCATTATATGTTTCAGGGCCATAGAGAGAAATATATATTTTTTCAGTTTATAGCTGTCATAAGACAGTGCTGGAGGGTTGTCTATGTACACTCTTAGTGTGTTGTTTCTGGTTTGTAATGTGTATGTGGTTTTGTCATCTATACCAATATAAATACTGACCTACTGCATGTTTGGACCAATGGTGTGGCAGTAATGGCAGTTATGGGCTACTAGACTTAGGCTTGTTTTACTGTTACTCCTGTAAAACATCAAACTGAAACATCATGGAGTCAGCTTTGTCCCATTTTTGAGACTTATATCTGGTTACACATATTCAAATAGGATGGGTGGAAGACGAGATTATTTAGTGTGACCCTGGATTAAAACACAGCCATATTTTTCAGTAAATACTGTGATCTCTTTTATGATCTCTCTGTTGTTCTATATTCACATCTAAATATGATATTAGTGTGCACAGATGGCCACATTTTGATTATATTATTTCAACACCAGCGGTCTGTATTTTCATTTTCATAAGGTGAGCCGTCTGCTAATGCTCGGAGGTGCAAATGTCAACTACCGCACCGAGGTCCTCAACAACGCGCCGGTCCTCTGTGTCCAGTGCCACCTCGGTCACCAGGAAATCGCCTCGCTGCTTTTGGAGTTTGGTTCCAGCATCGACGTGGTGGCTGAAAACGGCATGAGTCCGCTCTGCTTCTCGGCCGCTGCTGGACACTTGGGGCTAGTCATGCTTCTATGTAAGAGGGGGGCCAAGGTGAGCAGCTTTTTTTATACAAAACTCCAGTTATTTTATTTTTTTGTGTCTGTTCTGAGCTGCAATGTTCCATCTGTACCAGGTTGATCATGTGGATAAGAGTGGACAGTGTGCTTTGGTGCACGCCGCACTCAGAGGCCATATCGAGATAATCGAGTATCTGCTGGAGCTGGAGTGGACCGCTGAGCCGGACGGTGCTCTGAAGAATAAAGCACTGCAGCAGGCTTTGATAGGAACCTCCAGCATGGGACACACACAGGTCTGACAAAAACACACACACCTATCCTTCCATTTACTTTCTACTCATCTAATTAAGTTTTATGAAAATAAATAGTGCAGAACATCTTTACAAACCTGGTAGTCAAAGAACATACTGACGACTCTGAGGTGCTGGCCTTGCTCAAGTTGTGATCGATCATACTGCAGCGCCTCCACCCAACACAGGCTCAAGGTTTATTTTGGCTTCCTCATTAGTCGGGTTGGGACCCTGAGGTCTGGTGTTGAAATACAGAACTGGGCCAACTTAAGCTGTCAGGTCACATACTGAAGAGTTGGCAGTATATTTTGTTCTCCTCGGTAAAGGTTTGACTGTCTGTGTTTGTGAGCTGAGACACATATGAGATGTATAGATATAGATCATTTAAAAAGTACATGGCACATTTAGTACTGGTGTGTGTTGGGAAAGTACAAAAAAAGATTCTGATGGTGTCATAACCTTGAGAGGCATATCACTTTATGACAGAATAACAGCATTGTTGTTATTTTCTATGGATCAAGAAAAATGTCTGCAGTGGCTATAATAGTAAAATGCAAATAGGCTTCTTTCAAATGAATGCAGTCCCATGAGGCAGGGCTATTCATTTGGCCACATCATCAAGTTATTTGAGAGGGAGCACTTAGATAGAGACACTTAAAATCCACTGTGTACCAGCTGCGCTTCTTCTGAAAAGTGTCCCAAAAGCTGCTATGACTACAGACCTAAAGATGTAAAATACTGTAAATTTAATTTTTTTGATTGTGCTGAAAGTTAAAAAGTTATATTGAGTAAAGAAGCTGTTTTGAGAATGGGCCCTTTGACATTTTCTGTTCTTACCACCTTTGAAAGTGTAATAAACCTCACATGCCTTAATGTATACTGTCGTAATGTGTTTTTAATGACAGCAATATTATGAAAGTGCCAAATGCACTTTAATACATTGAAATGACATTTACTTATTTTAAAAAATATGTTTAATTTAGTGTGTTACATACTAGAGCAGAGTCTTTTTTGCAATGTCCTGCTGAAATATTTCTGAAATACTGTCTAATGTAACAGTAAATACTTGTAAAAGCCAAAATAGTCGATAACTAAAATACCTTAAAACTAAAAACTGTTTAGAACTTATTTTTTTTGTAGCTAGACCATGCAACGATTGAAATGCTTTCTATTTAAATTAATAAAAATGACTGTACAGCTCTGGAAAAAATTAAGAGACCACTTCAAAAGTATAAGTTTCTCTGGTTTTACTATTTATAAGTATGTGTTTGGGTAAAATTAACATTTTTGTTTTATTCTATAAACTACTGACAACATTTTCCCCAAATTCCAAATAAAAATATTGTAATTTAGAGCATTTATTTGCAAGAGGATAGTGATGACCACAGAAGTGTTTTTTTTATACTTTTCCTTATTAAATAAGATCTGGTTCAGGTGATCACCTAATCTGTGGGATTCAACAGACATTGGAATGGCTTCCAGACTTGTAGAGACGCTGATTCCTTGGAAAAATTGCAGTGGTCTCTTAATTTTTTCCAGAGCTGTATTATCACATTCCAATAATTAATAATGTATAACGTAATCAATAATGTATTCTCACCTGCATTTAAATTTACAGTAAGAAAAACTTAGACTGATTGTGTGATTCAATTTTTACGGGGGGTTTATATAAAATCTACAAAACTAATATTACACCCTAAAGGTAGAAATCTCCTTTAGTATTGACTATATTTGGATTATTATTATTACACTGGTGCTTTAACAAACCTGTATTAATCAGACTGAATAATTCCATCAGCAGTTGTCTAGTCTACTCTTTAATTAAGTAATAATAATTATCTTTGATGGGTTTCCAATCAGCTAAATGTTGTTCCACTGACTAATTTACTGTCATTCCTCTGCCACATTTGCATTCCACACTTTTCTATGATATCTTAGGCACAGTATGTCATTAATCTACGTTTCTCTTTGGCAGGTTGTGAAGGGCTTGCTGGCGTTGAATAATGAGCATGCTGTGCAAATTGATAGCCACGACACTCTGTGGGGAGAGACAGGTATGTTTCTATCAATCATTTTGCATCACACCGCTCCTGTCTTTATTGTAGCCCGCTGGTTTGTCATTCTGGACCTCGGCGCTGTTATCGTAAGCTGCAGTGGAGTACCATTATTGCTGATGCTGCTCAGTGTGTGCGCTTTGTAAGATCTACTCCATGTTCTCCTGTGCTTTCTGCTAAAAGCATTACATATTGCGGTCATGTGGATTTGTGCTCAAGAGTTTGGACGACGCAGCATTTGTTCTAAATGATTTTTCCAACCTGCTCCCTTTCCCCATGGTGCTTTTGTTTATTTACTGAGATCATTTTGGAAATTGAGTCCTGTTTTATGAGTAGAGTCATATTGAGGTTCTGTACATGTAGTATTTGTAATTTAACACTCGATTCTCCAACCATAAAAGGCACTGATAACAGTAAAGTAATACAATTACACACTTGGACAAAAATGTTGGTACCCTTCGGTCAATGAAAGAAAAACTCACAATGGTCACAGAAAAACTTTATTCTGACAAAAGTAATAATAAATAAAAATTCTATGAATGTTAACCAATGAAAGTCAGACATTGCTTTTCAACCATGCTTCAACAGAATTATTTAAAAAAATAAACTCATGGAACAGGTCTAGACAAAATTGATGGTACCCCCAGAAGAGACTGTAAATAATGTGACCAAATGGACATGTTAATTCAAGGTGTGTGCACTAATTAGCATCACAGGTGTGTACAATCTTGTAATCAGTCAGTGGGCCTATTTATAGGGCTTCAGGTAGTCACTGTGTTGTCTGGTGACATGGTGTGTACCACACTCAACATGGACCAGAGGAAGTGAAGGAAAGAGTTGTCGCAGGAGAATAGAAAGAAAATTATAGACAAGCATGATAAAGGTAAAGGCTATAAGACCATCTCCAAGCAGCTAGATGTTCCTGTGACAACAGTTGCACATATTATTCAGAAATTTAAGATCCATGGGACTGTAGCCAACCTCCCTGGACGTGGCCGCAGGAGGAAAATTGATGACCAATCAAAGAGACGGATAATCCGAATGGTAAATAAAGAGCCCAGAAAGACTTCTAAAGAGATCCAAGGTGAACTCCATGCTCATGAACATCAGTGTCAGATCGCACCATCCGGCCGTTGTTTGAGCCAAAGTGGACTACATGGGAGACGCACTAAGGAGGACACCATTGTTGAAAACAAATCATAAAAAGCTAGACTGAATATGCCAAACTACATGTTGACAAGCCACAAAGCTTCTGGGAGAATGTCCTATGGACAGATGAGACTAAAATGAAACTTTTTGCCAAGGCACATCAGCTCTATGATCACAGACGGAAAAATGAAGCCTATCAAGAAAAGAACACTGTCCCTACTGTCAAACATGGAGGAGGCTCTGTTATGTTCTGGGGCTGCTTTGCTGCATCTGGCACAGGGGGTCTTGAATCTGTGCAGGGTACAATGAAATCTGAAGACTATCAAGGGATTCTAGAAAGAAATGTGCTGGCCAGTGTCAGACAGCTTGGTCTCAGTCGCAGGTCATGGGTCTTGCAACAGGACAATGACCCAAAACACAGCTAAAAACACCCAGAATGGTTAAGAGGAAAACATTGGACTATTCTAAAGTGGCCTTCTATGAGTCCTGACCTCAATCCTATTGAGCATCTTTGGAAGGAGCTGAAACATGCCGTCTGGAAAAGACACCCTTCAAACCGGAAACAACTGGAGCAGTTTGCTCATGAGGAGTGGGCCAAAATACCTGCTGAGAGGTGCAGAAGTCTCATTGACAGTTACAGGAATCGTCTGATTGCAGTAATAGCCTCAAAAGGTTGTGCAACAAAATATTAAGTTAGGGGTACCAACAATTTTGTCTAGGCCTGTTCCATGAGTTTATTTTTTAAAATAATTCCATTGAAGCATGGTTGAAAAGCAATGTCTGACTTTCATTGGTTAATATTCATAGAATTTTTATTTATTATTACTTTTGTCAGAATAAAGTTTTTTCTGTGACCATTGTGAGTTTTTCTTTCATTGACCGAAGGGTACCAACAATTTTGTCCACGTGTGTATGTCTAAAAAATAGAATCGATCGAAAGCACAGTAAAGGTTTTAAATCCTAAAATATAATTAGACAAATGGAAAGCTTCTGTATTTGTTTTCATTTCACTGTCAAATGTTAGATACTGTGTTCTTAGTTTTGACTTGTTGAAAGTTGAATATAAACAACTTTGGTGCTTTTTGTGCAAAGTGAGACCTGAACAGATTGTGAAACAAGGACCATATTTAATTTAATTTATTCTTGGCACTGTCAGCAGTATTCTAGAGATATTTAACCATAAATTAGTGAACAAGCTAACTAGAGTGGAGTCAGTAGTGTTTTGTGATTGGCTAAAAGGTTCCCGTACATTCTAGATTATTGGGAAAAGAAGCTGTTTTTCTTTCATGGAAACAGTCTAGAATTTTTTGGTGCAAACTTTACATTTATTTTGTAATGCAACTGTTGCACTTGCAAATGCTTTTCCATGAACCCATTGGAAATTTGAATTTTTGACCCTTTGAGGCTGCTGTAGTTTGTGTTTTGACCCTATGAGGCTGCTGTAGTTTGTGTTTTGACCCTATGAGGCTGCTGTAGTTTGTGTTTTGACCCTATGAGGCTGCTGTAGTTTGTGTTTTGACCCTATGAGGCTGCTGTAGTTTGTGTTTTGACCCTATGAGGCTGCTGTAGTTTGTGTTTTGACCCTATGAGGCTGCTGTAGTTTGTGTTTTGACCCTATATGGCTGCTGTAGTTTGTTTGTGTTTGACCCTATGAGGCTGCTGTAGTTTGGGTTTTGACCCTATGAGGCTGCTGTAGTTTGTGTTTTGACCCGAGTAACATTAACATAATCATAATTAAAGCCATTGGTGACCCTACCAAGCCATTTAAAAAAAGACAAGTGGTTTTAACTAGAGGTTTTGCTCAAACTTCAACACTCAAATACAAACCACTTAGTCCAAGTTGGTTCAAATTGAGTGACATGCAAGCTCTGCACAAATAGTGAACAAGCAAACATAATTATTATTGTTCATGGCATAAAATGCACCAGCCCTTTACCACAACTTCAGAGTAGGCACAGGAAAGAGTCTGTCATTGAAGAGGATATTATTTATAAAGACAAAACTGAGAAACCATGGACACACAACACATACAAATATTACATTACATAAAACAGAGCAATGCAGTTAATTTCTTAAATATAATGATTTTTCCTGTATCGCGCTGGACCAAATAGCACAGGAACAAAACAATGTATTTTTCTGTTGCCATCTGTAGTCAAGGAGGAGGGTTGATTATAAAGAATTCAGCAGAAAACAGTGAATGGTCTTTTTATATTTGCTCGATACTAACAGCAGAAAAGATTACCACCGAGATGAGATTTAATAAACCAAGAACATCTCATCACAATCTGTTCTTGGGAAAACAAAACCTGACTCATTTAAAATTGTTTATTCATCGTTTCTGTAACAATCTCCAGTTCCAACCAGTAATGTGACAACATACAGTATTTCATTTCCAAACACGGTGAATATTTTATATATGTGTGCAAACTCATCCAGTGTCTTCTGTGTTTGAATTAAGGTCCGTCTGTGCGAGAAACCCACCTTTTAGGATCTGATATCCAGGAAAAATGCTAGTTCAGTGTTTAGTAAATGTGGTTGAATACTTTTACGTGGCACCTTAATCCCTAGATAGTAGATAGTGTCTGCACCCGCCCTTTTGGAGAAAACAACAACACCACAGAGACTAAAAATATATATTTCTACTAGTTGATTTTAAGCACAAAACTTCTTCAATGTCCGGTTAAAAGTATGGCCCACAAGTGATAGTCATAGATTTAGAATCTGTTGTATAGAAAAAAAAATTTGCTAAAAATATTGAAAACCTCTGACCAAACCTATAACAAAACATAACCACTAAAATGATGCTATACCAGACCAGGACGTTGGGTCATAATTTCTTTCGCCTTTTAAAATTGAAAAAAAAAGCTTGCTGAGAAATGGTACAGATTTTTCGGCAGCCATATTAAAGCATTGCACAAATAAATAATGAGAATGAAAACCAGTCATGTGACCAAAAACACACGTGAACACCTATGTGACATACACTTGCTCTAATTGTAGAAGCATTGTTAAAAATTAGTTATAAGTTTGTTTTCACTGGCCTCATACATAACTTAAGCCTGTGTTGTTGCTGTAAACGTCTTCAGACTAGAGACAATTGCCTACTTTAAGAAAATACAGTAAGTTAGCGATCCCAAAATATCTTCAATAAAACACTGGACTATCTGTTTAGGCAAAGAAAAAACTTCATACACTCCAACAGTCTTCATAGACTACTTTTGTTAAAGTGCACTGTTTATTTCGTAGAATAATGTCAACACAGTCCTCAGGCTCCTCATGCTTTAAAAAAAACTGTTGGTATTTATCCGTACTTTGTGGTCTTATCTAAAGCTTGAGACTAAGACTTGTAAACACGTCTCATTTGCATACTGCATTCTATTTATGGTTCCAACCCCCCCACTCTCCCCAAGAGCTGCAGGAAATTGTTCACATTTCTCGTTGCTAATTTGCCTCTTTTGAGGCAACGGAGCAATTTAAACACTAGGAGGGAAAGTCATTCACGCATTAGAGTTTGTATTTCATTTGGAGAGGTGGAGTAGAAACGCACTTCCTGCACACCCAAATGTGACATCTGCTGTGTCTCCGAAGATGAGTAAGGCTGCCATTTTCTTAACCACAGTCGGTGCCTCAGTGAGTGTTGCTTGAATATAAATTGCCTGCAACTATTTGTAATTGACATTTTGTGGATTCTACTTTTTGTCAATAGATAAAGTTAGAGGCTTTTTTTCCCTTGTCTCTTTTTTAGTTTACACTATAGTCTCAAAGTCATATGGATGGTTCCAGGACAAAACTGCTGCTGAGAAACTACATCATGCAAGTTGTGTTCTTCATGTTGGTGATTCTAACCTGACAAACCTTCAGCTGACCTCAGCCTGCATTGAATTCCCTCTGTGTTGTAAAGTGCTCCTAACTAACAGAGATTTCTCTGCACAAAAAGTTAAATCATTGTACCATATCAGTCCATTTTTTTTATTGTCTTTGCTTTCTGCCACTGTTTGTAAATTACACTGTGCAGTAGTAGCAGTCTTTAGATTGTGCTTAAATTTTTGGAGTATTGTCATTAAGATAAAAAGCTGAAATACATTTTAGAGTAAGGTTAGTATGGCTGCTTTACTTTTGTGTATATTTGTTCTTGTTAGTCATGTTGGTTAAAAAAAAATGTAATCATTTGTAATTAGTTCAATCAAAGTTGGTTGGTAAGTAGGTTTAGAGAACACAGCAGTGCCAATGGCCCCTTTCGGACCTTGCATTTCAATCCATCTATGTGGGCAGATGTGCTCACCTCCACACATTCTCCTCTCTTGCAAAACTACACGCGTGTTCGATTGGTCAAAACTGCACTTTCTTACTACCTTTTATTAGTAAGAATCTAAGCAAGTCACAACATCAGCATAGTGACCCTTTATGACCTTAAGAGATTACCTTAAATTTTATCAATTAGCATTAGAACTTGACATCCAGTAATTATCCCTCCCTGGCAAACAAGCTCTGTCGACCAATCATCCAAAGGGTGCGTCGCTAAGTCAAGACCCCCTTATATGCACCATAGCCCGCATCTATGATTTGCACTATTCAGGTGTATTAGTCCGACTTAGAGAAATTATTATTCTGGTTGGACTAAGACATTATACATCCATCATAAGAGACAATAATTATAAGTTATTAGTTGCATGTAACCACACTGAATTTGAGCCAGCCACTCTAATTAAACTCCAAATAAAATAGATTCATAATAATGTAAGGTAAAGTTCTTTCTAAAGAACAGGGTTAGACCTGCAGCATCACTGTGTCTGCTCTGCTGCTGTATGAGGATATCCACACTGGGAGCAGATGGAGGGTGTGGCTGCTTGGCTCAGATGACTCTTCCTCCAGATGGATGATGTCAGTCAGATAAGGAGGGCTCAGCGGCACCTAAAACTCTCCGAGACCAATCTGAGAGCACCAATTTTTATTCCTCCAGTGGATCTGGGTCTGTTTGTGCAACTGGAGCTCAGTTAAGACCCATCTGCTGTCGGGCATCAGCGCTGAACAATTTTCAAGAATCAGCATGTGGGATTTGATCATTTCATGGTTTAAAATGAGTTAGAAGAGATTAGGTCCAGCTAATCTTTGTATGAAACTATTTAGTGTATAAACAAATCTGGTGTTTAGGTAAATCTGTAGTCTGTACGCTCGTTTCCCAGAACAGGTTACTAATACACTGTGAGCACAATTATTAGGCAAGTGATTATTTTGACCAATATCATCATTTTCCAACTCCAAGCTGAATAAACATAAATTCTTATTGGATTTAATGCATATCAGGTGATGTATATTTGTGTAAAGAGGGTGTGGCCTAAGGAGATCATCACCCTATATCAAGGTGTGCATCAATTTTTAGGCAGATTCTTCTCCTCAGGAAAAATGGGCCAAAAAAGAGATTTAACTGACTCTGAAAAGTCAAAAATTGTAAAAAAGTCTTTCACATGGATGCAGCACTCTTGAAATATCTAAGATATTTGGGCATGATCACAGAACCATCAAACGTTTTGTAGCAAATAGTCAACAGGGTCGCAAGAAACCTGTCGAGAAGAAAAGACGCAAAGACCAGTAAAGGCCTTAAAGATGAAAAACTAATGACACCTGACTTAAACCCTATTGAGAACTTTTGGGCCCTTCTTAAGCAGGACATTTACAGTGAAGGTAAACAGTACACCTCTCTGAACAGTGTCTGGGAGGCTGTGGTTGCTGCTGCACAAAAAGTTGATTCTGACCAGATCAAGAAACTGACTGACTCTGTGAATGGAAGGCTTGTGTCTGTTATCGAAAAGAATGGAGGCTATTCTGGTCACTGAGTTATTTTTTTTTTTTCAGAAATGTTAATTTATTATTGTTATTTATTATTCTCACTTTAACAGGTGAAAGTAAACAAGTGAGATGGGAAAATCTTTGTTTTTCATTTAGTTGCATAATAATTCTGCACATTAATATTTGCCTAATAATGCTGTACATGTAGATATTCTCTTAAGAAAACCAAAACTTCACTTTTACTACTCAAATGTTCAGGTTTGAGGGTTTGTTAACAAATTGGATTGACCAAGAGCAATGTAGTTGTACAATAACAAAATAAATCCTCAAAAATACAACTTGTGTAATAATGGTGCACACAGTGTAGAATGGTCTCAAGCTCAAAATTCTAGTTTAAAAAGTCTGTATCCAGTTCCAAGTTTCTGAATGTTCGTAGTCATTCTAAAAAAAATCTGACTCCATTTTTACGTCAGTGATACAATTATCCTGTACGTGTCTGCTCTCTCCAGCACTGACAGCAGCTGCAGGCCGGGGGAAGATGGATGTGTGCAGCTTCCTGTTGGAGCAGGGGGCCATGGTGCAGCAGGTGAACCGGCGAGGGGTGTCTCCTCTTTTCTGTGCCGTCAGACAGGGACACTGGCAGGTGAGACAAGACCCTGATAACTGTTGATGTGTTACTAAACCTTTAACTCCCCACATATAGACATACTTTTATAAAAATGTTGCTTTTTCTGCCTTTAGTGCATCCTAACAGTATCAGGGGAAGACTTTCAGCCAATGTGTATGTGTAGAGCACAGTGATGTCTGTCTCTATGGTAACAACATAAACAATAATGAGAACAAATTGTCCTTATATAAAAAGTCATTGTCCACACAACAAGCTTCATGATGTGTCATTGTTTATTTAACTGCCCAGAATCAATACAGATGTGTTCTGAATAAGATGTATGTTGCAATAGTTTATGTATATAATTTAAAAACTTGCTCGACTTTTTACATCTAAGCACAGAAACTGATCATTTCTTTACTGCTAAATGAGACACTTTTGTTTAAAATACCAAAATCAAGTTATTTTTGTCCATTGGAAATTTGGTGAAGGTTATGGAGTCATGAAAAAGTCAATGATTAAGGGAAAAGGTGTACGTACCCTGATACAAATGAATCACTTCTATCAGACTGTTACCATCTAGTCAATATTTGATATAGAAAGTGAGTTTCTAAAAATGGCTTTGTGTGTGGACAGATTGCAGAGCTGCTGCTGCAGCACGGAGCTGGCATCAACATCAGTGACAAACAGGGCAGGACCCTTCTGATGGTGGCCGCCTGTGAGGGTCACCTCAACACTGTGGAGTTCCTGCTTTCAAAAGGTGAGTATTACCACAGATTAGCCTGATTCAGATCCACCGTCAGCAGTTTAACTGTTGTCTGCCTCCAGGTGCATCTTTGACCTCAGTGGACAAGGAAGGGCTGACCCCTCTGAGCTGGGCTTGTTTAAAAGGACACAAGAATGTAGTGCAGTTTTTGGTGGAGAAGGGTTCAGCCATCGACCACACAGACAAAAACGGACGGACTCCACTGGACCTGGCAGCCTTCTACGGAGATGCAGAGATTGTACGTTCTCAGTTACATGCTCAGACACACCACTGACAGTTAAACAAGAGCGTCAGTGTCTCATTATTAAGCCCACACTGTTTTGGATTAAGTGTAACTGTGGTGCTCTCAAACAGGTCCAGTACTTGGTGGAGAGAGGAGCGGTGATCGAGCATGTGGACTACAGCGGCATGAGGCCTTTGGACCGGGCTATAGGATGTAGGAACACATCTGTGGTGGTCACTCTACTAAAGAAAGGGGCCAAACTGGGTATGAACATTCTTTTCCTATATATAAAGATATGCATGTGTAACTTTGTGTGTAAGAAGTCAGGACAATCAATTAGTCTTCAAGACAGCCCTGTCAAGAAAAAGCCTGAGAACTCATTGTGTCAACAGTGTTTGGTTGTGTGAGTGTGTAGAAGTATTTTCTGTCTCATGCTACTAAGAATAAGCGGACTAATTGTGTGGAATGTTGTGGAAAAAGCCTGTTTTTATTGCTGCATGTGTTCACTTTTCCCAGTTTGTCAGGGTGTGTGCGTCCTTCTGTTTCTCCTTTATGTACTTCTTGTCTAATTTAAGAAAGTGACTTATCACCTCTAGGACACTCTTGGAGCTATCTGGGTCTGTGGCTTATCTGCAGTGTCTCAAAACTCACACTGGTAATGGGCAAAACCTTGAAATTGCCTTTTAGTATTTACCAGTCTCATAAATTTGGCGCTGACAATAAAAAGGCCATTTAAAGCTCAGTGAAAGGCTAAATTAAACATAATTGTATACTGTCACTTTGCAGCACATTTTCCTTTCCTTTTCACATTTTCCTTTTTGACTCAGCTTTGTGCATAACGTCTGTTTCTTAACTGTCTCTTTTCCAACTCTTTCCTCACTGCTTTCAATAAACAAAGGCTACAGAACTTCACCTTATGATCGATCAGGTACAAACTTTAGGTAACTTACCTTGTACCAGCCTCTTGGGAATACAGAAAACTCACAATGGCAGCAACAGCAAGAAAACATGTCCCTCTGTGCCAATCTTTTCATCCAGGGAATGCTGCTTGGGCCATGGCTACATCCAAGCCTGATATCCTGATCATCCTGCTTCAGAAGCTAATGGAGGAGGGAAACCTGCTTTACAAGGTACAGCTTGTATACTCTGTGAATATACACCTTACACAATATAGTGATTCATTTAAAACCAGATAAAGGATTAAAATTCTCACCAAAGGAGTCCTGATTGATGCGTGACATTTACTTGATTGAGATTAGTGGCAGTTCGACAAACCTGTCAGCCCTGGTGTGTGTGATTGATGAGTCATGTGTCTGGTGAAGACATTGCCCTGCTTCTATTCTGCCTCACTGTGCGCCCCGCCCTCTGTGTGTCCTCCAGAAAGGGAAGATGAAAGAGGCGGCCCAGAGATACCAGTACGCCCTCAGGAAGTTTCCCAGGGAAGGATTTGGAGAAGAACTAAAGGCGTTTAAGGACCTCAGGGTCTCGCTGTACCTCAATCTGTCCCGCTGTCGTAGGAAAACAAATGTAAGCCTTTTACACATCACTATGCTTCTCACTGAGCAAAATTGAATTTGCCAGAGTAAATAATTTCATGGGGCATTTAATAACAATTTGGTGAAGATACACTAGCTGAAAAGTGTTCTTAATTATTCTGAAATCCAATCTGAAGCTGAAGGCTGGTCTCAGTAGGACGGCATGTGCAATGGTTTGAGCATGTGTTAGTGTTCAGATGGTCGCGACGAGGCGGTGGAGACTGGGCACAAGACTTAAATCATGTGAAACACTTTCTGTTCCTGCATGTGCCAATCTCCTCAGTCTGTTTCACTTTGAATTTCCAAGTAAATTCAGCAGAGCTCCTATTGCTTATCAGATGAAATATGTTTTGTTTCGCAGCCATTTAAAAAGTGTACCCAAAAGCTATACGTAGTGATTATGTTTCTTTAGACACAGATGTTCTTTCTTGTTCAACAAATTGGTTTGCTTCCATGATAGGACTTTGGAATGGCAGAAGAATTTGCAACAAAAGCATTGGAGCTAAAACCCAAATCCTACGAGGCCTACTATGCTCGAGCCAGAGCTAAAAGGAGCAGCAGGTAAAGCAGTCAGCACAGACTAATGCAGTATTTTTTGTGAGTTATGAGATGTGGGTCTGGTGATGATGTCTCCTTTCACCTGACACAGGCAGTTCAGTGCAGCGCTGGCTGACCTGCACGAAGCAGCCAAGCTCTGCCCCAATAATCGGGAAATCCGCCGCCTGTTGGCCCGAGTGGAGGAGGAGTGTAAACAGATGCAGCGCACTCAGGCTAAAGGAGCAACAGCAGCCCCCTACCAGGCCTCGGGACATGAGTCGGACAAAGATCAGGACGAAGGACAGGACGAGCCTCCAGAGCACTGCTTCTCCGGGAGCATGGACCACCGGGACATCCTGGAGGAGGAGGAAGAGGAGGAGGATGAGGAGCACAGCAGAGCGTCCGAGGCCTGCAGCTGGTCCCAGAGCAGCTACTCTTTCAACAGAGCCCTACCCCCAGATGCACCTAGCAGCAGTCAGAGTGGGATGCCCTGCTCGCCCCCAGGGCCCGGCAGAGCACCTCAGCGGTTCCCTCGGGAGCACCGAGAAGCCCTGGCCCAGCAGCAGGCTCTGGTTCTGCAGCCCACCAAACAGGCCCAGATTGTCAAGACCAATCAGCACATGAGTTCCAAGCAGAAGAAGGCCCAGTACGCGCCATCTAGCCCCCTCCCCAGCCGACACCTGTCCAGTGCCCTGAAGCCTGGCCCGGGCATCGACATAAGTCCCCTGGGACCCCCCGCTGATGACCCTGTGTACGAGAACTCCATCGCAGTGGCTGCGTTGGGCTACAGCTGTGACGAGAATCTGCAACGGGGCGCTTCGTTCAGCAAGCACAAAGCCTCTGGTCCAGGACAGACTGTCCGCTCAGTCTGCCTCCTCTCTGGACGGACTGGCCTGCACGGGCCCTGTCGCCCAGGGCAACCATGCTGACTCTGGGAGGGACGGGACATGTGGAGCACCAGGTAGTATGCGAGTGTCCAGCTCCACCAGCAGCCTGGCGTCCAGCAGCAGCATGTCAGACAGCGGCAAACTGGGGCCAGATGTCCGCAACAAGGTCCCAGACAAGACCAAGCACAGCCAGACGCCCTGCACAGAGTACAAACCAAGACCGTTCATGGGCATCATTGATAAGACGGCCCGCTTCCAGCAGCAGCACAGTGTCCCCAGTCTCCCGAGTCATCAGAGCCACAGTTGGCTCAACCCGCTTCAGTCAATCAACTCCTCGGACAACATGCTCTGTCACAACATGCCTGCCAACGACTGTGAGCCACATTATGCCAAAACGGTGAGCACTTACCAGGATCTGCACAAGCCTGTGCCGACACACGCCGCCATGGCCATGAGTAACTTACCAAACGGCACACACGACTTCACAGACAAGTTCTGCCAAGCGGGGCACTGTTACAAAGAGTCCAAGCCGCCCCTGGCTCTGCCTCACTCCTACATGGACGGAAAACCCAAACCAGGCCTTGTCCGGGAGAATCCTGCCATCCACGTAGCTTCAATGAAACCAAAGCGATCCTTCATCGAGTCTAATGTGTAGATATTTGTTAACTCAATGCACAAACAGCAGAAATATGATGAAAGTTTTCATTTTGTAACTGTCAGGAGTAAACGGCTGCAGTAAATGCTCCAGATTTGTTTGTTACATACGACATGTTTCCACGTCGTTCAGCCAAGCTGGAGGCGATGCACTGAAGTATTCTGGTGTGTTCTGTACAGTCCACACAACACAATTATGGCAGCAAGCACTTTATTCACGTTTGGGCTGCTCAAAGTGCTTACATCATTCAGTTACAGTGTAATGTTTTAAAGAGGAAGTTAAGTGTACTTTGTGTTCATTTTGTCCATGGTGCTGAGGAGAGAACTGAGGCCGGTGTAAGAAGGTGTAAAGAGTGGGCATTCCTGTGTATTTTAGGGATGTTAGAGCCTCATGTTGTGTATATTCTATAAATATGTATCTTCGCTTCTTTTCAGTGAAGCTCTATGTTCAGTGTAATGACACGTTCAATGGTGTATTTTGAGTTTTATGCACAATGTTGTTTAAATGATATGTAATATGTTTGTACATTCTATAAATCACCATTAACATGGATCTTTTCTGTATCTGCTTGTTGTTGCTGTCTAGTTTAATTTATTTACAGCGCCAATGGCTTGGTTTATTGTAAAAGCAATATATTTTATATAGTTATTTTTGCACAGCTACTAAGACATTTTATGATTAAGTCTATGCGCATGCTACAATTGCAGTTTATATTAGTAAAAAAAAGTCTATAAAAACAACGGTTCGGGGGCTCAGTGCCATCAGCTCTGTTCTAATATATATTTGCGTTCATTGCAATTGTTGCCATGTTTCAGTATTGTGAGCTTTATTAGCTGTGATCACATACTGTAATAAACATTATTGCCATAGCCACCATGGGAGAGAGAAATAAAGACCCACTGAGAGAAGCACCACTGTGGACTCTTATTGTGGAAAGAACACACACTGCCAACAATCTGTTTCATAATTCTATGTTTTATAAAATGATCTGTGTGCTTCAATTACAATGTGATTTAACATTTCAGTGCTGCTCTTACGTTTAGATCAACACTATTCCTGTACACGGTGCCACTCAAAGATTGCATTTTTGATGCTGTACAAATAAATCCCACATAATGGCCACCTTATGGTCAGATGAGACAATGTGATGTATTTTCTTTGAGAAGGAGACAGTTAAGAATAAAATTCAAAGTATCTTTGGAGGGCCATTAATGCAATACAGATACTCTGCTAATCAACATATCTAAAAGTGCAACATACAAAATATCAAAGAAATTGTTCTCATTTGGGTTCAGATGTATCTATATTGTGTAATTATGAAATACCATTTTTGATTAACACACTGATAATTAGAATGGCATACAATTCCATTTCCTTCCTAATTCCAACGGCCCTTAAAGAAACCTGAATATCAATGTGTAGGACAAAACAAATTTGTTGCTTTTTTGTTCTTGTAGAAACAAATATGTATACAAGCCTGGCCAGCCCAAACCCATTCACTAAGATTCTCTCATCTCAATCCAGTCAGTTTTATTGTTAGGCTACTTGATATTATACCTGCTTACATTAATGACTGGACTTCCATCGATCTATTGCCATCTTTAGAGTTCTGTTGGGGGTGAGCAGTGTCGTCTGGAGAGGCAGGTTGGTCATGGGGCTTGTTTGGTTCTTGCCTCTTATCCAGCTCTCGATGGATTCTTGTTCGTAGGAAAACCCATCTATGAAAAAGTCAAAAGTTAGGATGTCTCACTTGGAATAGACTCAGACAGTTAGGTGTAAGAACAGTCTGACCTGCAGCAATAACCGGGTCCCTCATCAGCTCTCTGGTGATGGGACACAGAAACTCATCCGGAGCATCTGACCCGCTCTGCTCTGCCTTCAGGGCCTCAATTTTTCTCAGGAGTCGACCGCGGAGACCAACGGACTCTGGAAAAAATCAGAAATGACTGATCAGCATTCTGCTCAGCGGAGTGAAATGTGAGATTACAAATCACATGTGGTGTCCTTTCTCTTTACTGTGGTGAGCAAAGTCTTAGTCCAACATTTTTACAGTTTATTTGTGACCATGATGGCTAGTGTTGTCTTTCACACAAACCACGTCAGTAAGACAGGAGTGTTCATGTTTTTAGGAGGTGACAAACAGAATGGCATTGTCCATTAAGAGTAAAGCTGGTCTGTCTGTGCTGAGAGACAAAAGACCAAAGAGAACAATTTGAAGCATAATTACTAATACTTTTTTTTAATAAAATGGTTTTGTAGAAGGTAATAAACATGTATCTTATGTTAATATTCCAAGATGACATACAGATCCATGAGTGGAGGCCTGCTGTCACTGTACATCAGTACTCATGAGGTGTAACCTTCTGAAAAATGGCTGCACTCAATGCAAAATACGTCAAGTGTCTGTTCCACGCCCCGAACCATTAAATCCCGAGAGCGGCCGATAAGCTCTTGCCGCGGGTCAGCGTGCTCCGTCCAACATTTCCATAACTTCCAACAGTTTTTTACACTGACAGAAGTCATTAGCACCATACTGTCCATTTACATTTAGATGGATAATTTGATGAGACTCAACAATAAAAGTGCAGAGTGAGGCTGTCTCCGCAGAGATATGGTGAATTATATGCAAGAGGAACTTTTTTTTTTTCTTCCCCTTACTCACAGGTTCATGAATATTTCATCATGTAAAAGTCCACTAGAATCCAATTTGGTGTGTGTGTGTGGGTATCGGGCACGCATTTACCCAAACACTATTCAAGGTAAATGATAGTTTGCTGGCTGCACGGCACAAAGGGACAGGAAAATGTGGTAATCTGCCATTTCCACTGTCCTTATTGGGCTGTAATGGCGAGAGCGGTCCTCCATACTAAACACATGCAAAGGAGATGCAGCTCCAGCAGGACGCACTCTGCATAACGGAGCGGTGTTTGTTTATCGCTGTTCAATTTAAACTAATGCAACAATGCACTATTTTTATTTGAATCATGGAAAAAAAAATTATATGCAAGCACAAAGTGGACACCTGCCTAAAGTGTGGGGAGTTAAATGGACTAAAAGAAAAAGCCTCCTACTAGTTTTGTTTTTACGTTTGTATTGCACAGCATTTTAAATCCAGGTTTAAGGAGTGCATGCAAATTATAAAGAGGTTTATAAATGTGATGCTAATAAGGGTTCTGTGCAGTATTCTGACTTTGCTTTGGTTATAAACTGCTCATATTTATATCTCTGTTTTCACAAACGTCCACAATACAAATGCAGCACTCGTTATTTTACCAAGGTTTCTGCTTCCTGTTTGTTGTTGAAATCTGTGAACAGGTCCTGCACGTAGTGGGAGTTAGGGATAATTGGACAAAACTTTTAGAAGTTTTTGAGTAGGAAACTGGCTATTATAGATTAATTTGTATGTGGCTCTCTCTAGTCACTCCATTTATTGGCCCACACAGGAGTCCACTTTGTCCCAGTGTATTAAAAACAATAACACAGAGAGTATTAATGAATGGAGAAACAGTGTCCTTTTTAAACATTTTAGCAGAAAATGTAGTTTGTTGTTTTTTTGCCAGGAAAGGTGTGGGCTTCTTCTATTTTGATAAACTATACGTTATAAAATGTAGGGCTTAATCTGACACTAAGTATATATTCTGACGGTAGGTCCAAAGTAATACATTTTTATTATAGCCCCAAAAACAGTGACCTGAGCGAGCGAGTTAAACAGTATGCTCATGTATGTTTATGTGTACTGTCCATATCTACAATGACAACATGCATAATGCTGTAATATCTAAGTGAATATTTGTCTAAAAAAGAAATCTAGGAATAACTCCTCCATGTGGTGTTATCTGTCCAACATAACAGTCGTGAGTATCCAGTGACTTGTAGCTTGAAGCCTTTAGCTGGTGTAGCCTAAATGATTGTATAGATTCATCTGCTGAATATCAACTGCTCAATAATAATCTCTACCCACTCAGTAACAGCACACACACAGTCACTTGTCGAGGCAGAATTGCAGATTTCTGGTGGATACTGCCTTGTGTCCATTAAAAATGTATTAGTGTCTGCATATTCCATTTCCAATATATGTGCTTTTTACTCTTGTTTACCAAGAGTAAAAAGGCCCATCAAGGAGTGTTTTTAAAAAGAAAATGTTAAAATGACTTCCACTAATTCTTTTTTTTAAAGAAATGACGACAGTAACTCTGAAACTGATACTGTAATTTGCCATTACTGGTCAGTAAAGAGGACAAGCATGACTGCAGATGACCAGTCAGGAAACACGGGGCTGATCAAAATGTCAGTTCTCAAACTAAACAGTTGGTAGCATTTTCTGAACTTTTACATTTACTGTTGCTACATTCATCTGGTCCTTGGAAACTAATCATAAATGCTTACTCAAGATGGAAAAAACGTGGAAACTCAAAGCTCAGAAATTGGTGCCTGACTGTCTGACTTGACCTCAATAGTTTTATTATTTTTCAAATTACCTTTGGCCCATATAAGAGAGAGTCTAACCTCTAACATGTAACATACAGTCAGGTCCATAAATATTGGGACATCAACACAATTCTAATCTTTAGGGCTCTAAACACCACCACAATGGATTTAAAATGAAACAAACAAGATGTGCTTTAACTGCAGACTTTTAGCTTTAATTTGGTCCCTTAAAAAGTGGGAGTAATTCCTACAACGTTCACCTGATTTGGATGTAAATACCCTCAAATTAAAGCTAAAAGTCTGCAGTTAAAGAGAGCAGTTTACCTGTTGAGTTGATTAAAACAGCTGTTCCCAATGAATCAGGGTAATTAGAATGCTTTAGAACAGCTTGGACTATTTGGAATGTATAGAACTTTGGATTTGCCCATAGACTGTGACTAATTTTGGACGTTCCACTTGTTCAAATGTAAATAAAAACAAAGAAATATTTATTTTCAACAACAATGCCTCTTCTACATTGTCTTATGATCTTCTGGAAGACGCCTGTGTCATTTCCAATCAAGAAAAAACTTGCTGGTTGAAAAAACGTAACTTGAACTTAATAATTGCCAGTGATATAAAAAGATTTCGGGCTTGACTGTATGTATGTGAATATCAGTCCATCAGAGATCCCCGATAAGTCCTCGCCTGTCTAATATTTGTTGTGAAAAGAAACTGAACGATCGACCTTGTTTGCACACACTACTATGATTTTTTGTTTTGAATACAGCCTCTTCAGTGAATAACTCTATATCCTCAAATCTAATTTTCAGAGGATTATGATTGGTGACTTAAAGGTCGACCCCTGGTGTTCTGTCCTCACAGCTTGATTTGTGATTGTGTAAGCCTCAGGTCCCAAAACCACAAACCTATTTGGATAGATTCCCCAGGGGGATGAATCAGACCATACAAGCTGCCAAAAACACACTGCCCTATTCAGTCTCAACATGATTTTGGATAAAACCCTAATCCACACAGTGCTCGGCCTGCGAGTGTGTTTTTATACATCGACCTCACCGATTCCCAGTTCAGCTGCTGTTTCCTTGTTCATCCGGATGAGCTCTGCTCCGTCCATGTTGTTGCTTTTGAAGATGCTGACGAGTTCCTCAAGTCCTTCCTCGCAGAGCCAGGTCTGCACATCGTCCTCAGACCAATCAGTGAGCAGCAGCCTGGAGTGACCGGGCAACTTCCTTCCTGCCAAACACAACAGGAAGGGAGGTCGTGTTTTGTTATTATATCCTTCCATCTCCAGCAAAACATTTTATCTGATGCACAACACACACAAAGACACACTGGTAACTTTTAGTCCTTTTCTTGAGGACAAAGAGAAAAAAGCAGAGGACATTTTGTTATATTTGAGACTGGACCAGCTTGTACCAACCTTCACATGACACATGGAGAGCACACAACATGTCATTAATCAAAGATAAACCGGCCTGTTGTGTGCTGGTTCTGTTAATGACACGTAGCAACAGTCTCACGGCTCCCTTTGCTGCCATTAGCAACATGAAGGATAACCAGGAAATCAAAGGTGGATCTTATTACTGAACTGACCTCATGTTTGCGTTCATCTCGTTCTACCTCGGCAGCTCCGTCTGTTCAAATAAACAGTTATAATATATTAAAGTAGAGGTTTTATTATGTATGCTTTCTTGTTTTTCTTTCTTAGATTTATGCATTACGTACAAATCTGTTCTGTTATCCCTTTATTAAGTCCTTGTCGGCAACCACCATAAGGGGCGCCCAGCATGTTTATGATGTTGGTGGGGGAAACTGGAGTACCTGGAGAAAAGCCACCCGAGCACGGCGAGAACATCCAAACTCCACACACAATTTGCGTAATGGATTAATGAATGTACTTGAGACATGAGAAAATTCTATAACAAAAGGTGAATTATTGAAAAGCCAAGGAAGTACAAAGTATGAAATCATTTTTAATTTTTGAAAGGCGATGACATCGTAGATATAGACCCTTTTTGTGTTTGTAAACAACATAGTTCCATGTGCATCTTTGTGCCGCCAGTTACAGCAACCATAATACATTTTTAATGGTAGAATTAGCATTAGCCACTAAACATTGCAAGTTGTGTACAAACAAGATTTTGACAAAGGTCCAAAACAGACGATATGTTTTTAATGTTTGTTTTTAATCTTGGGAATTAGCTGTTGTAACGGCAATAATAAGCTAATTCATTATTAATTTAATGTGTTACTAATTAAATTAAATTGTTGTTTTAAATTGCTGCAGTGTCCATTCACTGTAAAAGGTTCAATACCAGTACTCGTTACTCACCGGTATCAAAGCCTCTTGTAGTTGTACTCATTTGACCTCCTCAGATATAGCCATAATAGTACTTTACTCACTGCTGTGCGCGTTCTCATCTCCCTCTTCTTTATACAGCACTGTCTGGAAATATTTTATTGCAAATACAAACGATGAAACTAAAGCAAACTGAGGAGGGTCTCTTTCAAAACAATAAAACATCAGAAAAATCAACAAAGCACTAAACACTGTAAGATTTATAAATATTACGTAGTTGTATCTATATTGTTTTAGGTACGCATACTCTGGGTCATACTGTGACCTCCTTACTAATTCTCAAAAGCATGATGTAAGACAAAGGCTTTGCTCATACTGTTGACAATAATAGAGATCTGTTATAGTGGCTTGACAGCAGTGAGTAGAGTAACAGTAGCTCCTCTCTGATGCTCTGGTGTCAGACTGTGTGTGGAGTCTCACAGTCTACAAGGCTGACTCATGGAAAGTCTGCCAAAAGCATCAAACTCAAAGCTTAATCACAGATTGGTGAAGCTCATGCTGCAGTGTTTAATTACTCACACACAGGTTTCTTATTGTCATTCATCTATATACACACACATGTATTATTCTGAAATATCCCTAAAATAAAATAGCTTAAGTGTGGGTGGTAAAAGAGGCAGTGTTGTTCTCAACAGTCTGTCATGACACTTTCTGTCACTAGATGGAGTGCTGACGGAGAAACACTCAACTGCCCTCAGTCTCACATAAACCATTGGGACGTTCTTTTGCCAAAGGGTCGTTCTCACTTTTGGTATTCCTTAATGCCACTGTGAATTCTAGTTTGGACCTCTGTGGTTCTGTGTGCAGGGCAGAGGCTGTAGGAATATGCATTCTTGCACCATGCTGCCATCTGTTGTTGATAAATGTGAGGTCCAATGGTTATGATTATAGCCCTAAGAAATGGGACACCACTTTACCTGTAGACACATGGATGTTTAACAAGATCAATAATAATATAAGGTTTAAAAAATGTAACATATAACATATTCAAGTGTCTGTGCATATATATATATATATATATATATATATATATACACACACACGTATATAGTTTCTGTCACAGACACAACGACCTTGAAATCAAAAGTAGTGTTCGTTTAAATTATATCATTTGATATTGACAAAAAACAGTTATGCATTAGCTAATAAAACGTTAAAACAATTTCTGCAAACACAAGACTGACTTGGTGTTGTGATAACGTTAGCAAACATTTTTCAGAACCTTTCCGAGGAGAAAACAAATTAGTATATAAACGAGTTCAAGATTTAAGGAATATGAAACAATACTGTTGTACATTTAGTCATTTAGCTGACACTTTTATCCAAAGCCACTTACGTGAAGGTTCCATTCACCAGTGTTACAGCTGGAACACCACTGGAGGCAAGGTGGGTTAAGTGTCTTGCCCAAGGACACAACAATAGTATGAACTGTAGGGAGAGTGGGAATCGAACCACCTACCTTCTGGTTGAGGGACGACCACTCTACCACTGAGCCACGCCCAGTTGTAATTTAAAATCTTTATTTTTGATGAAATTGCAATGTATTATGGGAAATGATCTTACCCTTTGTTTCCCTGAAAATCTCCATTTGGAGGGGTGTACAGCTCTTCCCCTTGATCTAAATGAGTATTTGGACACTCCTCTGTCTCTCGTGAACACGCAAAACAAAGGGTAGAATTGGGACTAGGCCTTAATAAGCCCTGCATATTAATGAGGCGGAAATAACTGTGAACGTTCCACAGTTCTTCTTTAAGGTAAGCACTAAGCTTGGGTGTGATTAGTATATTGCAATTTCTTAAGTTTTACATTTTAAAATAAAAGCTGGAAAGGTTGCTATGCTGTTGCTGGGGGGGGTTGGACCTTGACAGTACAAAATTTCAGGTAATGCAGTTTTAAGTATACTATGCTGAGTATGTAACTGAGCTAAGGCTGATCCCTTTTTTCTCAATATGTGCCCTATGAATTTTAGCAGCTGGATTATTTTGAGATGTGCGAGTTCACAAAATCAATCCAAAAATCCATCTTGTACTGCCCTGGATCGCCTCTGAATGTTTGGACTAATGGTGTGGCAGGATGGCAGTTTGGGGCGTGGTTTGGGTTTGACAACAAAGCGCCTATTGTACCATTACTTATGTAAAAAACATGGAAATGTTACGATTTGATAAAACTGTGGTTACTGACAAGTGGTTCATCCAATCACAGACCATCATCTAAAGTATCTAACCTACTCTTTGCAAGTGCTTTCAGGTGGTTTCTTTATCAAATATACTGAGAAGTTGCATGAATTGAGATTGGTCATTGCAAGGGACGTGGCTTAGCAATAAATCACCTGTAACTAATCTGACATAACAACAATAATATGCATTTTGTTGATTGTATTAAGAATTAAGGGAGAATCGGTGTAGAAACAAGAGAAGGTGTTTACCTTGGCACACTCCCTGTTTTGATTCAGCAGCTGCAGTAAAAAAACAAAAGGGCATAACTTTAGCATGAGGAAACAAATAAGTAAAAGAAAACAGTTAACAGAAAATAACAAGTAAAATAAACAGGCAACTTTCAATGGATTGTCATATTGTTGAAATATACTTCATCAACTTGAGTCTGACTGATGGCAGATTGTCAACTGCCCCGACGTAGTGCTGAGGCCTGCAGATGTTTGAAGACTGCACTTTTTCAGATAGAACGAAAAACCTATTTTTCATTTCTATCAGAAAACTTTGGATTTGCATTGATAACAACAACCTCTCTGAATCTTTGCCCTGCTGCCCCAATAAACATCACAATTCCTCCTCTAGACAATGAAGCCAGACAGCACTACACATGTAATAGGAGCTGGATACCTCCCAAAACAGTCTTTGGGGAGGCATTGGCGCCCCAAAATGGCTTCTGGGTTTTGAACCTCTGCCAGTATTCTATTTTAAAGAGAAGTCATGGTGCATTTGAAGAAACTGAACAATCCACTCTTTACCAATTGTGCTGTCTCCGTCTCCTATCCTCCAGACTTTCACTGTTCGGTCCATGGAGCCGCTCGCTAACCAGGGCATCGTGGGAGACAGGGCGACAGCAGTCACGTATCTGAAGTGGAGAAGAAGAGCACGGAATGAACAAGCACAGGCAGAGATTGGTTTTAAGATCTCTTTCGAAAATATCTCTGTAGTCTTGGATGGTACAGTCTTAAATCCTTTCAGGCAGTTCAAAGCACTGCTGCCTACCTGCCGCGCCACTTCAATGAGGGAAACAGTGACGGGGAATACATGATTGCATCAGTGCACATGGCGCTTCAGGGGCAAAAAAAACTAATCAAGCAAAAATCGGATGTTTTGATCTGATCATTGATGTTCCTATTCTGCGGTTTGTGTGATAGCTGTAGAGATTGCACAGCAGCAGGAGGCTCGGCCGTTTACCTGTCGTGTTGTTGCAATGTGTGGAGCAGCGTTCCGACGTTCTGGGAAGTACAAATAGACACGAGGTTTTGTTATGTTGCCGGTTACAATTTATTTCAGCCACATCATGTTACGCAGATGACATGCTTAATTTACCGCATTGTATATGGCCACACTTTTATCCACTGATCTGTCACACAGAAAGGTAGCTTTAGCAACAGGTGGGGCTTTTGCCTTACACACTCATTTTAATTCAAGGATGATGTAAACATTATTTAAATGTCTAGACAAACAAACCTCTGATTATTATTAATATAGTATAGAGGGAAGTGCCAGAAACAGCAGATGGAGCTAAACGAAAGCTAAACCTGTGACTCAATAAGAGAATAGTATTGCTGCTCAATGGTGGCATCTGCTGTTTACAGTTACAGAAAAAGCACATTTAAAACATATAAGATTAATGCACTTGATGTCAAATGAGCAAAGCTTTCCACAGCGCTCTTTAAAACAAACATTACTGAAGCACAGAAGGAAAACAGTCAGTATTAGCTGGAAGCATAAGGACTTTTTTTCCTCAATTGCTGTTGGAGGCAGATGTGAAATGATCAGAGGTGACTGCGTTTTACCCGGAGACGACCTGCGCTCCATCTGAGGAAAAGGCGCAGGACAGAACTGGGGCCGACTGGCTGCAGAGAGTATGGAGCTGCTTAATGGCACACGCTGGAGTAGATGAGGAACAGATAAACAGAAAAAAATATTAGAAATTATACTGATGCTTTTGGATAACAGTCAGACAACAGCAAACTTGCTTTTAATGGTTGTGAGTTTCTCCTGCTGGCTCACAGCTGTGCTACCCGCTGACAGCTGCCTGGGGTTCTATGGAGTGAAATGTTTACAGTCGCAGCATAATAACCACAGATACAGATGGCTAATAATCAGGAGAGTATTAACCGTGGCAAAACTCAGCATTGTGACTATCTAGCATTATCATTTTAAATCACTTCTTTGACACTTTTACTGTAGTTTCTACTAATGTGAGACAAGACAACTACGTTTTAAATTATACATACTAGGGTTGCAGAAAGGCTGATATATATATATATATATATATATATATTTATTGTTGATGGTTTGGTATCAGAGTATATGATGAAGGGATGGTAGGGGCCTGGTCAAGCCTACTGCATTTATTTCAGTATAGTGGATTTAAATAAGAGTTAGGATCTGTACTGTATTTTGTATTCTGTGTCATTAAATGTAAATGATTTTATTGTGTCATATGTGTTTTTCCTCACTGGAAAACAATTTTCTACGGGACAAATACAACTACTTACATACCTAATTTTGGGAGAAAAATTACAAAAGTTACATTTCAAGATTGAAGATATTATGCTTGAACAATAGAAGTGATAACAGCCTCTTCAAAATATGATATTCAACTTTACCCACAATGCCTTCACTGTACATTATATGGATTAAAAATAATTGAAGTAAATTTTCCAAAAAGTAGACCAAAATATGAATGCCACACTCCCTTTTCAAAGGAATGCTGCTCCTTCAAAACACATTTTAAAGGCCTGAATTGAGGACACACATCAGCTTGTATCTGTCAACAAGCTTCTTTGAAAAAAACCTCCCTACGTACAGCAGCAGGTCACCATGAGGGACATAACCTCAACAGAAACATGTGTTACCACAGCAACGCATTCAAGCAACTAACAACGCAACTTCATGAACTATTAATTAAACAATCTGCAGCATATGAACATACTGCTCCTGCTCCGGTGCTGCTCGTACAGGATATAAATGTCACAGAGGATATATGCACCTGCTTTCACTCCAGCTCTACTTTGCACAAAACGCACACTGCTGTATTTCAGAAGAAGGTCTTAAAGTGATCCATTATTAATGAGTGGGTCTGCAGCTGATTTATGCTGCACACTAATAAAATTCCTTTATTCTGCTGAGAGATTTCAAGGTTAACGCAGCCAGCAGCCTCTCTGTGCTTCTATCCCCGACAGTGGAAGGCGTGGAATAGGGTCAGCCTACCTGCTCCTTCACGCTGGGAAACAATCCATATTTTCAGCCGGCTGTCCTGTCCACAGGAGGCCAGTCGAAACTCCACAGAGCAGTCTTCTGAGAGGAAAGAACACAATTTCAATTCCTGAGTTTGTGCATCGGTGAGTTTAACAACAAGTCAAATAAAGTATTTGTTAGTCAGTATGTGATTATAAGAACAGAGGCAAAAATTGAGTTTTAGTTCTTTTTATATTTTAAGGGTCCTTACATGTTATACTAAGATTTTGAAATACCCTAACTTCCTGCTTATCTATTGTCTCTCAAATAAAAACAAAAAGCATAAAAACATGTAGAAAAAAAAGATCAACTGTTGAACCTCAGATCAGCAACTCAGTAGAGGTTAGTGACTGGTTCTATTCAACATTAGAAAAAGATAACCAACTCAAATGCTATTTAGTGAAAATACACACATTGGGTCACAATATTTGGCTATATTATGTAAGATGATGGTCTTTATTGTATTTCTCACTGTATTTTTATTGCTGCTGTAAGTAGAGCTGCTAAACTGTATTTTGTTTTGATGACAATAAACCTTCTTACTTTAGATTGTAAACCATCAGCTTTTGTCATTTTCCAATGGAATATTTGCAAATGTTCCCAACCCCAGGACAACAGAGGGCTTAAAATCTATAAGAACTTACTGCATTAGATAGAAGATTAAACTGTAATATCAAGCGATTCCAAACACGTACCGACTATGAATTGGTAAGCAAAGCTGCAGCAGGCCACCCCCTAGGTCGTGAGC
Source organism: Perccottus glenii (assembly GCA_024416835.2). Taxonomy (NCBI): domain Eukaryota; kingdom Metazoa; phylum Chordata; class Actinopteri; order Gobiiformes; family Odontobutidae; genus Perccottus; species Perccottus glenii. The sequence goes on along the minus strand of CM044560.2, from coordinate 10,952,751 downwards.
ATCCTTCTCCACACACAGGAGGCTGCCGTGCACTCCCCACAGTCTGAGGTCTCCCTGTGTGCAGCCCGTCACAAACATGTGACTACAGGGAGAGAAGCAGCACGCCACCACACTGGCTTCACTTACAACACTGCACCTGAGCAAAATATATGAAACAACGTGAGGGGTTGAGAGCATGAATGGTGCAATAAGACTGGTTTAAGGAAGATTTGCAGTCTAAAACACCGACATAAGAGTTCATTGTGTAAAATATTCTAGTATATAGTTGAACACAATAGAAATAACTAGAACATACTGGTCCAAACTGTGCTTCCAATATATTTACAGTGGTCTTCAGGGAGCCCAGTCATGTTTACAGTTCAGTGTTTTATTTGTTTATTTGTAGGTTGAAAGTTTTTAACTTTATATAACACCTCAGCTTACAGTAGGCAGGCTATATTTTCAGACCGGATTAAAGGCAAAACTGTCTTTTTTTTTTTTTTTGCCTTGTAAACAGCCCTTTAGCAAGAAAAAAACATGTCTCCTGAAACAATTTGGCGCTGTAAACAATGGAACTGTCTAACAACAGTAAACATACTATAATTGTACATGTGAACTATCTAGCTTACTAAATAAAGAGTTCCTTCACGTTTTCGAGTTTCATATAGTATGAGCAAAAGATGGTAAAAGATGTGCCATGGCAAACATATTAAGAGACACAACTCTATTGACAGATGTACTTAAGTTTGCTGTATTTTTGTATAATTGTTAAATAGGGACACCAGGGACAAAGAGTGTCCAAAACTGTATATATACAGTATTTTGGGGCGTGGGACAAAGTACTATAAAGTGTCATACAGTCTTCATTAGAGTAATGGTCATCCTTGCTTAGATGAAAATTACAGGAAATGTATTTACAAGGTGGCCCATCTGCTGTACTGTTAGCTTCCCACTCTAGACAAGAGTTACCTTCCTGTTGGAGAAGTCCCAGAGCGCCACACGGTGCCGTCACAGGCCCCTGCCAGAACGAGGGACGAGTCTGGAGCCACTGCGCAGGCGCGGACTGGACTGCGGTGTGGATGCGCCAACGAGGCGACCCTCTCACCCGTATCCGAGCTCCACACTATGGCTCCACACCACAACAGCGCCATCTGTGGAGCAGCTGAGCAGATAAGCCCCGCAGGAAGTGAAGCAGCAGCAGTGAACCCCGTAGCCGTGTCCCGACAGAGGGGAGAATGGAAGCTCCGAGAAGTCTATGGTGCTGTAAACACAAAGCGTCTTGTCCCCAGAGCATGTGGCCAGGAGGGAGGCAGAGAAGGCACAGCCGCTGACCTCATCTGTGTGCTGTTCCAGAGTGCATATGACTGACACCATCTTGAGTCAGGTGTAGAGGCGGTTAAGAGCAGTTCAGCCACAAGGTGGCGCACTGATAGACTGTTCAGAGAAAAAGAAGTAGAGCATGATGAGCCTGGGACATTTTAATTGGATATTATCTGGTTATAAAACAACAAAAACACACCTTCCTGCCTCAGTCTCTCCACAGAGCACTTCCCGTTTCAGCACAGCAATAAACGTATGTCACGTGATCTTGTATTAGCACTTGGACAATGTCCAATGTACCCTGCCAAAAACATATCAAAAACTTACTAGATTTAAAATTTCAGTGTCTCTGAAACAGCTTCTAAACGAAACCATGTATCCACTTTAAAATACATTTCAATTAGTTTCATAATGTTATTAAAGAATGCTTTAGATCCACACCACACAACGGTTGTTCAAAAATGTTAAATTACATATTCAGACTGTTAATAAAATGTTTCGATATGGCACAAGTCATGAAAAAGAGCTGGATTTGGATGGTAGTGATTTGTTTCAATTGATGCTAAGACTAAAGTAATGCTTGGAGATAAACAAGACATGTATTATTCATACAACAAAATGTTTCACATACATTACATTTTTAGAAATAACAAATTATCCACTCAAGTCCAAGCACTATACTAAGAAAACTTCTATTTACAATATAGAGCACAATAACTGTGCTAGTTCTTTTTTTTTTTTTTCCAATAACACTTAACTCTAAATTAGAAACAAGTATTTGCACATAAATACAGTTCATGTACGTAAAAACACAAGCTCCACACATACATTTATGTTCACAATGTGAATGTTTTACTTTAGATCAATAGTTTGAAAAGAAAGAAATAATATAAAGTAAAAAATGCAATGAGGTGTTCAGGAGTCAGTGTGTGTTGATACAAAAATTATTGCACTTTTATTAGTTTAAAGTCTTGTAGCTTCTGCAGGTTAATGTTTGTTTACATTGTTTACTGTCACAAAAAGCCCTTAGCCTGAAAAATAGTATATGTAGATCCAATCTGGAATCCATCCACTTATCACTTCAGCAGTTCAGTCCACCTCGTGTCAAAAAATCTTCTCATGCTGTGTCCGGCTTTCCCAATCTCCGAATCATCTTCATTAAATTTTTCACAGTTGTCAAAAACTAGATTTACATCCATAATGAAGCTCTCCAAATGTAGGTACCTGAAACACAATACATTTAGACATTGGTAATATTAAAACATACAAATCTTTTTAAATAATTTCAGAATAAAAAAAAACAACAATTAAACTATTGGTCAAACGTTCCAAGCGAGACTCGAACCGGGTCTCCTGCGTATTTGCATGTGCTCTACTGTCTCTACTAGGTGCTCCACTCAATCTTTTTTGAACTTTTTTAAACAAGAGGGAAAAAAAGCAAACAACACATGAACAGAACATAAAAAAAACAAGTGAACAAACAAATACAGCCCAACAGTTCAAGGGACCAAAAGAAAAAGAAACAAAGGAACCATTTGTAAAAAGGTATAACAATCTAGGAAGCACATTCATCTTAATCATAGACACAGCACACTACTGATAGTGGGGTCCATGTCCTGGCCAAACAGGGGGTAATCTGAATGCCAAGATAGACCAAACCCTGATGGACCAACAGAATGGGAAGGATATTAGGAAGTCAGTTCCATCTCTGGAACTCTCTAATCATTGGCATTCCAAGGGATTTACCAAAAAATATTATGTAGCCTGAAAATTAACCAGTGTTAGACAATGTCAATGAGACATGGGATTGAAGATGCAGGCCCTGTTATATCATCGCTAGATATCTCTCTATATATTTAAGGCTTCATCCTTAAAAAAAAGGGCCACTTTCAACTAATTGCCCAATTGCACAGCCTTAAGAGCGTGCATATCATGAATGCTGGGTCTTGTTTGTTTTCTGAGAATCTATTCCACCTACTGGTAACTTGTTTGCCACTTAGCAATAAAAATATAATAAAAACCTGGAATCTAGTATAGGTTTTAGTTTAGCTTGAAAAAAAAAAATATATATATATATATATATATATATATATATATATATATATATATATATATATATATATATATATATATATATATATATATTAGGCTGGGAATCGATTAAAAAAATTAACTAATTAATTGCACATTTTCTGTAATTAATTGCAATTAATTGTGTTTTCCCCAAGCTTGTTATCATCAATATTTAAATGTAGAATCACCTAATTAAATTAAACAACTATATTAAAAACAAAAATAGTTGCCACTGACAGGGCATTAATATTTTGTTTAGTTTGTTATAGAAAAACAAGTTAGGTCCAGAGCTTCAATCATAACATTATAACAATATAAACAATATAAATGTCTCTCTTGTGTTTTCATTACAGTCAGAGCATGTGAATGCAGTTCCCGCACGTTTCACACACCCTCTCCTTTCACTTGCCATACCCAAGGGTGTATGGGTAATGTAGTGTCTGCTCTTGGTGGGGCCAATTAGGAAGCGTGCATTGTGAAGGGCGCTCTGGAAAGCGGCAGAGCAGGCAAAGGATTAAAACCTCTATTAAAACAGATGTCGAAATGAGCGTGCCAGTACGCTAAAAGCACGTTCTGGGCGCGGAGAAGTGGCGGTACTGAGTACAGGTGCGTACGCCCACTTAAAGCACTGTATGAGGGCGGCTCATACGTGCAGTCATTCGTCTTTCACCATACTAATCGGCCGACGTTAACGCGCGATTAAAATAATTGTCGGCGTTAATTCATTAACGCGTTAACGCGATTAAAACGCGTTAACTTGCCCAGCCCTAATATATATATATATATATATATATATATATACACACTTTTCAAGCTATGAACAAGCTGTGCTGACATAAGTTGCTGCTGAACACACGTCACAAAAAAAAGCAAACGCATTTTCTACTTAAAAAAAAAAAAAAGAACATACTGCTTATTGGTAAACTTTTCTCTGATGGTGGAGAAGTCCATCGGGTGCTTGATGACCTTCCTATATCCAGGGACAGATTTGTGGTTGACTGGTTTGAAGAAAGGCCAGGCATCCTGATGGGCCTCCAACTCATCCAGAAGCAGTCTAGAAAGAATGAGGACTTAGAACTTCATGATGTAAGTCAGAGTCTATAGTTTTCTCAGCTAATAAAATTAGTCTATAACAAAGAAGCACATCAAGCCATTTCTAGGTCAGATGCATTTGTCTTACCGGCACATTGCCAACTCATAATTGTAGCCGTCTTTGGCCATTCTGCCTCTTTTTGAGACGTGGTTGTCATGTATGACCTCAGTGCTGGCAATAACATTGTCTCCTTTTCTCTTTTTGAACTCCTTGGTGCTTTTCTTTGGCACGCTGCTGCTACTGCTGGCAGCCTCCTCTTTGATGAGCTCCCCTGCCACAGATGGCTCTCTGTTTCGTTTTACTTTCCTGGCCTTCTTCCCTCCTCCAGATGTTGGACTCTGTTGCTTCATTGTCCAGAGGGACTGGACACTTTCCTGAATGACAGAACCTACAGCAGTCTGGACAAAGCAAAAAAAAATCACAACACTAAGTTACATATGGTTAGGAGGTACAATGTGATTTAAAAAAGAGGCAACTTTCTCCCTGTAATGTTATTTTTATAATTTGAAAGTTACTACTAAAACAGCCTTCTTCACAATTGCCTAAAACTGTAAAAAAAAAGTTAATATAAAGAGGATATGCTATGTATCAGGTGGCTGTACCTCTGTAACACACATGGGACAAAACCAGTCACCGTCAGGTATGATGGTGATCTTGGGTTTATGACAATAAACATGGCAACCTTTATCACAACCATCACAAAGCAGAAGTAAATCTTCATTATCTCCCCTGTGACAAACCTGGCACTGCTGAAAGACAAAAATAAATAAAAATTAAATTAAAAACTTCTCAAGGGGGTAAAATGAAGTGTGCACTGTATAGTGAAATATTATTAAGATGGAAGGAGGAAATCAAGATTCACCAACCACTTTCATAATAGATCGGTCCCAGGAAATAGATTTCTGCAGCTGCTGAATGCAGAGAGACAGTTGAGCAGAGCTACGGACCTCAGACAGAGCTTTATGCCACAGCTTCATCCCTGGAGCCACTTCTTTCTCATTTCTGTAACGTCACATAAAGTGAAATGGAGGCTATATGGAGTATAACTTTATTGCCATTGTAATGCACCAGAAACACTGGGTAAATGTTTTAATTTACAAAAGGCCAATGTCCTGTTAAATAATACTGACTGGTTAAACAGACATTAAAACTGAAAAGTGATTCTGACAATATATCAAGGGTGAATGAGAAGTAGCTTAAGATACACCTTCTGTTTAATGTCGCTATTTGCTGCAGGAAAGTCAGTCACAATTTTAAATCTGATCTAATGGGCTGTCCTTACCTCCGTTCGATGTTCTTCTCTAGCTCTGCCAGCCTGTTAACAGCTATATCAAGGGGATTGTTGGGCCACCTCTCTACTATGCCAGTGCCATTTAGTTTCTGCGGAGCTGTAGACAAGACTGACTTGTGCTCATGATAAACCAGATCCCCCCACATGGACTGGGGCTTAGAGTGCATCCAGCCCTGAGGGAGACAGCAGTGAAATATAACATATGGTAGTTAAAGGACAGTATTTAATGGCACACCATAACTTACATTTACCATAAAAACAAGGACACAAGAGTCAGCTTTTGATAGCAAGGCTATTGAAGAAAGACCTTCAGACATTGTGGTCAGCTTATTATCCATTGTTATTTGCATTTCAAAGGCCAGGTTATTAGTAAGGGTACATGCAAATACCACCTTTAGAGATTTATAGCTCTGACACAAACAAGGCCACTGTTTGACTGTACTGAGACTAACTTTGTTCTGTATTTAATGGTGCATTCACAAATGTGTTATAAGCATGAAATGCAATGTGCATAATATATAAAGCTGTGTTGTGTCAAGGTCCATACCTTCACTTGCATGTGGGCAGAAATAACTCTCTTTTCCAAAGCCTCAACCTGCTTTAGCACACTGATGTCCAGCTTCATGGCTTGTTCTTGAACACACCACCAGTTCATCATCTCTTGACTAATGGCTTGCTTCCTCAGCCCTTCTACATCAATAACTACAGCCAGAGACATACACAACAGATGCATTAGAAATGTATTGTCTTGTGTTTGAGACATCACAAAGGAGCAAAGGTAAAGTGGACCCACCATGTCTGTGAACACAGAACTGGGTCATGTACTCCATATGTTTTTGGATCTGTTTATTCAAAAACCTCTCTCTGATGCCTCGACAATGAAGTGTCTTGGACAAATTCTGCAGTTCCTTTAAATCTGATATCCACCACCAGCCATTTATCATATCTGCCAACAAAGACATAAAATAGTCACACACAGACCCATTTGATTTTAGAGACATTGTTCAAATAAGTGACAGTTGTCACTGCATGCATTCTACGCTCTGTGTGCTGGCAGTGTGCCGTGTTACCCTCAGGGATACACTGAGGAATAGAGTAGTCCTGGGTCTTGGCCACCTCCACAGCAGGGGGTGAGACACAAGTGGGCTTGTCACTTGGGGACTCAAGGGTCTCAATCTTGCTGACAGAGTTGAAACTTGCCTGGAAGGGAACCCTGATCCCATTACTCTGTGCATGCTGGGAGGCCAGCTCCCCTATGGGGGGTAGAGAGCTGCCAGGGAAGGGCAGGCTTGTACTTGTTGAGGCACTGGACATGTCACATAATGTCTCTTGGCTTTGATGAGTTCCAGACTGTACTTGCTGATAATACACAAATATATTAGATGCAGACAAACAACATTCATCTTCAGTCTTATTTATACAACTGTAAATAAAGAGCCCACGCAATCAATATCAATAAATGTAAATATTTGATTATTTACATCATTATTATTTACCAACCTGTTGGACTGACAGATGCATGTTGTTAATTGTAGTGGTATTACCACTGCTCGCTGCATTATTGGCTAAAAAGGAAGGGGAAGATTTGGTCTTGATGATTTGTGAAAAGGATGAAAAAGGAACAGAACCAGCGGTGACAAAGGACTCGTCACATGGCAATCGAGGCAGAAGGCTAAACCATGGGTGGCTTTTTTTAACAGTTATCATAGACACCTTCTTATCATGAAGAATGGATGCTGGGCGTTGGCTAAGTAATGATCGTATGTGACGTTTATTAGTAATTCCCAGCAAAGATGAGTCAAGACTGGTGTGTTGGGGATCTCCTAGGTCAGAGGTGGGACAGAAGTCATAAAATGGGTGGGCAGAATGAGGATTGGGGTGACATTTATGAAAATTGTTTACTGGATCTTGGACCCTTTTCGCTTCTTCAAGGAGTTTACTGAGATTACAAAGAGAGCCAGGTTTGTGGTAAGAGAGATTGTCTTCATACTGCTGGCATTTCAGTGTGGCTGTATCCTCGTCTGTGCTCAGTGCTGGGCTTGGGACCACCTTCTCTTTCATCTCAGACAGCTGCTCCTCATTTATCCACATCACCTGTACAGTGTCTTGTTTCTGCTCCTTTGGTACATCTTCATGTCCTAAATAGATTAATAGTCAATATTATTATATATAAAAAACAAGTCTTGTTAAAAGGGTGAAAATTAATTTATTTATTGTTATTGTGAGCAGATTTTTTTGCTAAACAAACCTTCTCTAGTTCCCATTCCTTCGACAAAGATGCCACCACACTGTGGAAGGACCCAGTAGCACCTCTTGTAGCGGTCTTGTCCAATCATCATCGACCGTAGACAGTGAGATGATTCCAGTATCTGTTGTCGAATTTCCTTTTGTTGCTAAAAACAAATGAGCCATTACAAAGTATTACAGTAATCAAACCTGAAGACAGTACTGTTCCATTTTAATTTACCTTGTATACTTTCTCTATTTGGTTCTCCAGCTCCTCCACACAGATGGAACCTGTGCCATCTTCCTACATGAAAAGAAATCTCAGCTTTAAAGTTAATGAACAGGCTGACATTTATTTTAACAAACATAACTCACGCATGCTGCTGCAACTGACCTCATCTTCAAAAGCCTTCTTTACATTTTTTTCTTCATCATCTTCACCTTCCTCCTCCTCATCCCCGTCTTCACTCTCCTCATCTTCATCATCTTCCTCCTCACTGTCCCCTTCCTTCCTCTTGCTTTTGATACTAGCAGCGGAGGTCACACAGCCCAAGGTGTCCTCTCCTACAATAATATCCCTTTTTCCAGTCTTCTTAGCATGAATGCTCCTTAGTCTTTTAAGACATCAACAGGAGAGTTCAAGTTCACTTCAAAAACTTTATTATAGTGAACTGCAGCTTATTTAAACTTACTTGCGGAGCTTTCCCTCGACAATCCACTTTTCCTTCCTCAAGTTGTTTATGTGGTCTATGTTTTTGTCAATCTCACTGCAAAGCAACAGACATATTATCAACTGTTTACTAAAATAAACAGATGTTCTTGTGAAGCTTTTGATTGAACAAGAGCAGCATGAGGCCTTGCACTACACTGCAGTGGACACCAGATGTGTTTCAAAATCTTGCCAGCACTGCTTAAAATTTAATGAGGCTCAGTTTGATGCAACCACATGAAACTGTCAACATCAGACCACATCCATCAGATTCATTCTGATACTTATGTCAGTGTGATAAACGTTAAAGTTCCTGTGAATACATGACAAAACCATCCTCTCTCAGCTAAAGCAGACAGAATTATTCAGTTAGGGTTATTTTAATTGTTAATTTTACATAGTTATAATACAAGTTATTTGATGTTCACTGAGTGCTAATTTAGAATGCTCTTTTTACAAAGTCAAGCAGCAAAATGAGACAGAATGAATGAGCAGGAGATAATGGACACTTACTTGACTACAGCTTTACAGCAGCAGAGCTCATTAACCAGGAAGGCCAGTAAAGAGGCTTTATCTGACGGCTGGTGTGCCCGAAAGTCTTTGGTCCTGAGACTGAGGGCCAGATCTGACTGCTCACAATGGCTTTCCAAGTAGATCCGCAGAATCTCCGATACATTGTCTCTGTTGATCTCCACACTTGTCAAGTATTCCCCTAAAGAGGTCTTGCGCTATAAGTGTTGAATCATTATAGATAAATAAAAAGAGAATACAACCGAAAATGTGGAAAAAATGCAATCCTGCTCCTACCTTGTGACCTTGAGGTAGACTAGGATCATTCACAGCAGCAGAGACCAGACCCACCAGCAGGTCCTGCACCTTGTCCACGCCATCACTGACATTAAGCAAGCCCTCTTGAAGCTCACTTAGGCTGAGTGCATTTATGTTTAAGCCAAGGACCTTTCCAAAGCTGTGCACAAACTGCAACACCATCAGACAGTCAGAGAAGGTGCTCCCTGATAATACCAGGCCAGGAATACGAGACAGCTCTGGAAGTGGCTGTGGAGAAAAACAAGGAAATCAAATTTGTTTGTGACACAAGACTTATTTACTATTTTTGATGATGAGAAAGCTAGAGTTTGGTCAGTAGTGACGGATGTTCCCTTTTATTAAATATCAATATTGGCAGATCCATTTTCTCTAGCGTGTGTTCCTTTACTACCCAAGTCACCACTTGATGGCAGTATTTTAACTAGTTGCTTTTTGAGAGAGCACTGATACCTACAGTATAGTATTTCCTCAATACTATTATTCTGATTGTGTGCAAATGACCATATGCAGTCATGAATGTAATAATTTTGATGAAGTCCTACTTTATGATCTGCTAAACACAGATCTTCTCTGGGGTTTTTCAGCTCCTTGGCCTTTTCCAGTTCATGTCTTCTCAGCTCCAGCCTTCTCTCTTTGTTCAACCGTTTCTCATTCTTCTTTTCCTTCCTCAGACGATCCTTCTCCTACAGCCAGGTGCCAGAAACCACATTCTAACACAAAATCTAGACCAGTGTAGCCTTAAATATTACAGTAATGCATAGTAAAAATGTCAGAAAGGACCCACCTCTGCCTTCTTGCGGGCCTCCACTGCCTTTATGAGCATTACGTGCTGCTTTCGTCTCTCCTTCTCCTGCCAGAGCATAAACACAGCCTGTCAATTGTTATTCTTCTGTTCTTTTTTTGTAGATAAAATAGGTCAAAGATGAAACAGGTGGCTTAGACAAAACACCATGCAGAGATGAAAAAACACAATCTGACTTTATCATCACAAGAATAAACTAAAAATAGCACTTAGCGTTAGAATAAACAACACATGTTATACAAATGAGACATAGCCATTAATGATAAAAGCATGTTCCAGAAAGGCCATGCAAGACAATGTATGGAATGACTGCAGGGTAAGCAGACCATATTTAATATAAAAATACAAAAACATACCCAAACAATATCTAGCCTATGCATTTCCATTTCCTGGTAGAAAAATATCAGGTATTAAGAAACATAAAATAACACTGCTGTCAATTAAAAAAACGTATACTAAAATATACAAGTAGAAAAGCCTTGGCTCACCTGGTGTTTTAATAAAAGAGAATGCAATCTACGCAACTCCCTCTCCTGAAAAAAGAAAAACCCTTTATCTACAAATGATGAGGTACACAATGTCACAAGCACTAATCTTTAAGAGGAAAATTACATATTTTTATGTTACCCAAAAAGAACAAAAGACCTAAGGTAAACTGATTCAGCAGAGTAGTCTGTAACAATACTGTCTTACCTTGTTCCGTTTCTCCGTCTCCAGTATTTTAGCATTAGCAGCTGCTTCTTTTTTCTTCCTTTTTGCCTAAAGTGGAAAAACGTATCATAGACACAATCACAATATACTGTATGTCATGCTGCACAAGAAATATACCATGTATATTTCCCATAACACTGGCTGCCTGTGTGACCTTATGCCACTGATATAGTATAATCAGAGTTAGTGCTTTCAGATATATTGAACTCTTGAGCAATGAGATAATTATTTCCACTTGTTCACACTCAATTTCAAATTTTGTACTTATTAGGAAATTCCAGCTGGAAGAATAAAGCAAAAACTACTATCAGTAGTACTACTATCACTGCCTAAATGAAATCCTGTTAAAAGTTGCTTGCGGAGCGTGTCATCTGAAATGTGACCAAAATATTTCTCTTTTTTTGGTGAAAGAACAGAAAATAAACATTTTATCTTGCTGAGGTAAACTTTAGTCCACCTCATACTGTATTCCACAGCAACGCAATCACAGACTGAGGAGATTTTCATATTCAATGGGACTTTTGCGAGAAAGCAATTAAGCATTAGTGGTGCGTACTTACCGGATGTAACTAAAAAGTGGGGCCAAATAATTTTAGGAATAGCCTTTGGTTGGGGTTTTAATCCTATCAACAGCAGAAAGAAGTGTGTTACTGTGTCTCTGCAGTAAGTTTTAAGGACCGACCTCGAGAATTTGCTGTGCACGGACTTCTTTCTCCAAACGAATTTGCTGAATGCGCTTGATCTTCTCCTGGTAAACGAATGAGGGCGAGATCAAATTAATTAACTGTTAAGTCATGCATGTTATAGAATGGGGTGGGAGAAAGGTACAGTGGGTCTATGCAAATGGGAATGTTGCAATTTAAAAGGACAGCAACTTCTCTGCAAAATTCTCTAAGCAAATTCATTGTGCTTTAAACCTTTATGCCTTCAATGTTGCAGAATATAAGCATTATAAACAGCTGCACATAGCTTTGCACAGAGCATAAACATGGCGTGTGGTCCTTACTTGCTGCTTAATGATCTTCATCTGCTCTTTCTTTTTGCGTCGCTCCTCAGCTGCCAGCATTGCTTCATGAGACAATTACATTACATAATTCACACAAAGTATAATTTTATGTTTAAAGATTGTACAGACATCTGGTCACTTATACCTTGTTGCTTCTTTGCTTCTTTAGCCGCTTGAGCCATGGCCTGCTTCTCGAGTTTTCTCATCATTTTGATCTGTGTGGCTTGTCGAGCTATTTCTGCATTTATATATAATACATTTAGTGTTTATAACTCAAAAAAAATGTATGTAAAGTTATGTATTTGAGACACTACAGATGCTATATATACTGCATGTGTCAAGATGGTTCCCACTACACTTTAATATGACTTTCCTAGCTTTTATTCAGTAATCACACTAACCTTGAGCCTCCAGTTTACGAAGGAGCTTAGCATCAGTGACATCTTGTAAATGAGGACAGGGTTTAGCTTCTAAACCATCGGCTGCTGGTTGGCACTGAGCCTTTCTTTGACGTCTGCCGTCCATCGCTATGATGCACGGCACAATCTCCTCATCGGCCAGCAAGATCCACTGTAAACCCTTCCATGATGTAAAAGAAATGGAAGATTAAAAAAAAACTTAAGTTATCTGCTAATCACATTATGTTATGAACGCTAACGTTTAACAACTTGAATTGTTTCTGTAAAGCTTTGGTGTTCAGGCCGTGTAGACAATGTACAACTTGTGCCACTCACTTCATAACTTCTTTCACACTAAAGATGTAAATATAGAATTACAGGAGTTACCTCTGGTCCTTCTCTGGCTTCATAGAAGTCACCTAGTTTTATTTTTGTGCTGAAGCTGAAGTTATCCCGAGAGATTTCATTAATCCCATTCCTCACTAAGTACTGCAGATAAAAAGGTATGCATTAATCAAAGAAACAGTTTATTTGCTTGTTGATGGAGGCATTAATGAAGGTACACTTGCTACCTTCATCACATCAGGATACTGACGGAGTTTCTTTCCACACGGAGCGTAGTAACAGACTTCTCCTTGCAGACGTCCTGCCACAGTTTTTATCCGGGTCACTCTTTGCCAGCTGTGATAAATATACCCAATATGACAAAAGCAAAAAAGAAATTGCATTGACAGCTTTTTAAAAATACATCTTTTGGACATTCAGCAATATAAGAGCCAGTCAATAATAGCCAGTGAATATTTTAAACTATAAATAGCTGCATAGTTTTTTTAGTTTATTAAATTTGGTGCATCTAATTAACTTTTGCTCTTAGTATTGTCACTGAACAAATGTAATGTAAATGTAATGTAACAAAGTGAATAGTTATAGCAAACTAAAATACTACTTAAAGCAACACAATGAAATTTGTCAGGATTTGAACATCATCTGCAGCTGTACTGCTACAAACTCACATAGGTCTGAGGTGTCAAAAGATGTGTGAAAAGTTTTCTGGGGAGACGTGATCTCACAATATGTGCCGTATCTGATGAACCAGGTGCACTGTTCTTTTTTATTTCAGGGAAGCATTAAAATAACTTTATGGCTACATTAATTTTCAAACTAGGAATTTCTTTGTGTTGTGTCAAATTGTGTCTGAATTTTAACATTTTCATACATAAAATAAACATGTCTCACCCAAACCCAAGAGGTAATCTTAGTGCTTTCTCGTCTTTCACTCTCTTCTTCTGCTCTGGTTTGGGAAAATGAAGAAACAAATACAGTAAAAAAAAAAAAAAAAAAAATCCTATTACCGATATTGATAATAAAACTAGTGTATAAAAAATAAAATTAAAATAAAAATCACAAAAATAGCTATCAATTCAAAGTATCTTAAAAAGATACTTAAAAAGTGTCTTGTTCTCTGCATGTTTTACCTGGCAGTGGGACAAATGTAAAGGATGTTGTGTTGCTGTGGTTCCTTAATGCCTCTAAGCTGGTCATTGCTGTAGCGCTGCCAAGGCTGCCGGGAGGACAAGGGGGCTTAAGGACCTTCATGTTGAGAAGAGAGGCGTTAACTGAGATGCTAGTTGAGGAGTTGTGAGAAAAGGATGCTTTGGCTAGTTTCAAAGCAGTCCTATGTGCATCTCTGTTTATATCACTGTGCTCTTTTATATCATCCCCAGATCCAGAGTTAGGTTCAGGGTTGCTCTCAGATTCTGCAGTGAGAACAAAGAAAGTAGTTAGTAAAATACAAAAAATTAATAAATAGATAAAAAAATAAAACCCTATATACACTGTGTGCACAATTATTAGGCAAGTTGTATTTTTGAGGATTTATTTTGTTATTGTACAACTACAGTGCTCTTGGTCAATCCAAAATATTAACAAACCTGAACATTTAAGTAGTAAAAGTGAAATTTTGGTTTTATTTAGAGAATATCTATCCATGTTCACCATTATTGGGCAACTATTAGTGTGCAGAATTATTATGCAACTAAATGAAAAACAAAGATTTTTCCATCTCACTTGTTTATTTTCCCCTGTTAAAGTGAGAATAATAAACAAACTCAAAATTTACAAATAAGCATTTCTGGAAAAAATAAATAAATAAAAACTCAGTGACCAATATAGTTCTTTTTGATAACAGTCACAAGCCTTCCATTCACGGAGTCAGTCAGTTTCTTGGTCAGAATCAACTTTTTGTGCAGCTGCAACCACAGCCTCCCAGACACTGTTCAGAGAGGTGTACTGTTTACCTTCACTGTAAATGTCCTGCTTAAGAAGGGCCCAAAAGTTCTCAATAGGGTTTAAGTCAGGTGAAGAAGGGGGCCATGTCATTAGTTTTTCATCTTTAAGGCCTTTACTGGCCAGCCATGCAGTGGTGTACTTTAATGCATGTGATGGAGCGTTGTCTTACATAAAAAATCAAAGTCTTCTTGAAAGATGCAGACTTTTTCCTGAACCACTGCTTGAAGAAAGTGTCTTCTAAAAGTTGGCAGTAGGTCTGAGAGTTGATTTTGAGTCCATTTTCAGCCTGAAAAGGTCCAACTAGCTCATCTTTAATAATACCTGCTCAAACCAGTACCCCACCTCCACCTCGCTGACGTCTGAGTCGAAGTGGAGCTCTGTGTCCGTTACTGATCCAACCACGGGTCCATCCATCTGGTCCGTCAAGAGTCACTCTCATCTCATCAGTCCACAAAACCTTTGACAAATCTGTCTTCAGATATTTCTCTGCCCATTCTTGACGTTTCAACTTATGTGTCTTGTTCAGAGGTGGTCAGGTTTCAGTCTTTCTTACCTTGGCCATGTCTCTGAGAACTGAACACCTTGTACTTCTTGACACTCCAGGGAGGTTGCAGTTGTGGAATATGGTAGCACTGGAAGATAATGGGTTCCTGGTAGCTTCACGTTTGATTTTTTGCAAATCTTTGGCGGTTAATTTGCGTCTTTCCTTCTCGACACGTTTCTTGCGACCCTGTTGACTATTTGCTACAAAACGTTTGATGGTTCTGTGATCATGCCCCAATATCCTAGATATTTCAAGAGTGCTGCATTCCTGTGAAAGACTTTTTACAATTTTTGCAGAGAAGAATCTGCCTAATAACACCTTGATATAGGGTGATCTACTTAGGCCACACCCTCCCTTGTTACACAAATACACGTCACATGTTATGCATTAAATCCAATAAGGATTCAAGTTAATACAGCTTGGAGTTAGAAATTACAGATAAAATTATATTGTCAAAATAATCACTTGCCTAATAATTGTGCACACAGTGTTCGGTTTATTAATTATCATGGCATCGGTCTAACCTGATAAACTACAGTCTGAATCTTCAGTATCATCGCAGCCATAGTCATCATCTTCCAAAGAGTCATCTGAGCCCTCATTTTTGCATTTTTCAGACACACTTTTTCCATTTCCATTTGCTAAACACTTGGTTGTAGCTGTTGTCATATTACTTTGTGGCTCCTTGCTGCCTGTGCTTAAGTTGATAGCCATTGTAAATTGGGTTCTAGTGTCTATTAGTCTGTTACTATGGTTATGTGGTTTAGTGATAAGGGCCAGAGGAGCATCCTGAACGTCATTATGGATCAAGCTTTTTCTATGATGGTTTAGAAAAAGACTTGCACTATTCCCGTTTGGAGATGACAGCAAATGCCTGTTCACTGATGACAGCTGAGGCGAGGTCATCAATAAAGAGGACTGGGAAGCTGAATTCTTGTGACTTGTGTACCAGTCTTGAGTTTTGAAGGAGGCATTAATGGTCGAGAGGGACTGGGAAAAAAAAAGGGGGAAAAAAGCATGCAATTATACAAACCATCACTATAATGGTATTCATGCGTAATGTCATTTAAGGGGTAAGAAGAAAGGACAGCTTATATTTTAGTGATAATTATCGTAAAAGCTGAAGTGTAAAATAATACTTTCAAATTGTATAGCTAAGTGCCATGTCATTTTTTTATATATATATATAAATAGAGAAGCAAAGCTAAGCCAATTCTTTCACACACAGAATTAAACAATTATGAGATAAAGAGTTTAAATTGTAAAGAACTGCAAGAATTAAAATAAAAACACAACAAAATAAAACTGACAAAAAAAAAAAAAGCTAAACAAGTGGAATTTAAAAGCCACTGCAATAAATGTTGTGTAACGGTCATTATGTTTTTATTTGTATAAAAATAGTACTAATATAGAATTTCTAATGGTTACGTAATCCATCCATTTATGAATGAATGAATTGTTAAGCTCAAAGAAATAATTGCTCGTCTATGAAGCTTCATCAGTCAGATGACTGGTTTTAAATATTTGCTAAAGCCTAGCGTTTATCTCATATTCATATTGTTTTTGACTATGATTCAAAAAATTACAACAGTTCTTGTAGGATTTGCAACTGGCATTTACAGTCGCTGAAGTAAAAGTGAACAAGTTTAAAGTGGGTCAGAACAGACAGATGAGCACAAACTATATCACCACAACTAATTTAATGTGAATATCATAAATAATTGTGCGGTTCATCCAATTCTTCATAATTACAGCAGTGTGGCATTAATAAGGGAGAGCATGCAAGTAGATCCAAGTAGACATAATTATTGGAACGCACTTACCTCTCGCAGAGCAGAACTGTCTGCATAAAATAAAGCTTCAGGTTTGCCTTTGTTCCTTTTGTTACAAGCTTCATGTATGCTTTTAGGAGGAGACATCAATTGTCTGGGCTTGTGTGGTGGCTTTTGTGGGACTAACTGAGCTGGGGATTTCGGTACAGCTGAGTGTAAAGGAGATTTAGGTAAAGAGAGTTGTGAGGGTTCAGGTGAGGAACAAAGAGACATTGGCTTTAAAGAGTAGACAGAATGAGAGAAGTGCTTAGGTGAAGTTTTCCAGCGATTGGTTGAGGAAATAGATTTGAGTGAGGACCAAAGGTCTTTGTTGTGTGCTTGTGTCTTAGGCATGGCGTAGGCTGTAGGTCCTGTCGCCTGGATAACACTAATGTGCTGCTCCTCTGAAGGCATGGACACTGCTGTGAACAGAGGGGGGCCAGCAGGATGAGTCGAAGCCTGGAGGCGGTGCGAGGAAGTCAAAGGGACGTCTTCAGGACTTTGTTGAGCCGTAACGGTCTCACTGTCTCGAGCTGTATATCCGTCACTGGTGTAAGGTCTCTTCTTTTTAGTGTCAGAAGTGTTGTGTGTCAGCCGCTGAGTGGGAGGATGAGGAAGATGGGGGAGAAGACAGCATGTCATGTCAGTCCTACTGTGGAAGCCTGACAGTGGCAGCTCTGTCAGTGTCACATACATCCAATTTACCACCCACAACTACGACTACTTTTGGCAATCCGAGTGGCATTTACAAAAGAGCACATATTCTGTACAAATTTTGTCAGACATAACATCACTTAACAATCTTGCATTTCATTCATCAGTTTTTAAAATTTGCTTAAGTCTAAAACAAAGTGCATAATTTCTTTTTTTAATTATACCTGGATGTATGAGGATAAATGAAGCAAAATTTTCCATTTATTAAGAGAGCAAGCATTGGAACATTGGTACCTTTAGAGGCAAAAATATATTTGCACATGTATTTTATTTCCCTAACATTCTACTGTTGGACTTTTAATTGTTGGCTGTTGTGTTTACCATAAGCAAATGGAGCAGGAATGTTAGCTAGCTTTTGCCTTCACATATTTTTGCATAGCCCTCAGGCCAAATGCATGTTACTTTTCCTTCCCACTATGCATTTCTATCTTATCTTTGTCTAATGATGTCTAATGTAGATTTTGCAGCTTTAGAAATTAAAAAGATAATATTGTTAAGCAGATCTTTGTTCATCAGTCTTTGTGAAGCACAGGTCCTCAATGTGGCGTCTTCCAGCGTTCTGTCTAGCGTTGCCCTAAGCCTCTAGTGCAGGGGTGTCAAAACATACAAGTTTCAATGCTCAAGGAATATATACAGAACAAAAATTTAAGTGCAACCCTTTAGTTTTTGCCCCCATTTTTCATGAGTTGAAATCAAAGATCTACAAAAGGCCTATTTCTAAGTACAAATATTGTTCACAAATTTGTGTAAGTGTAACTTCTCCTTTGCCAATATAATCTATCTATTTCACAGGTGTGGCATATCAAGAGTCTGATTAGAGAGCCTAAGGACACTCAATGCCACTATGACACTTATCATGGTAAAAAAAAAAAAGAAAATACAGCTTGCAAGATAAACTGAAATGAGAAAATAAATAAGTTGTCTGAGGAAACTGCAGTTTTTACCTCATAACCAAGAGTTCAGTGATGAAGCAGTGAGTGTAAGCTACATTATTGCTAGCAAAATAGCATTAGCATTGAAGAAATATTGTGAGGCTAAGTTCATGGAAACCAATGATTGTCGAAACGTACATGCTGAAGGCTTTTGCCAACATTAGCCTTTTTATATTTTTTATATTTTACATTAGCCATTATAATTTAATTGGACTTTTAGCACTAAAACAAAAAAGGAGGCAAACATTTAATTTAAATTTAATTATCTTTAGTTAATTTTAAATGAACCTCCGCTACCAAAATGCACACACAACCTGTGTTGTTAACAAACCCTGAAAGGCGTTGTTTGTCAAGCTCTGCACCAGACCTATTTACATAATATTAATTTCAGTCAGGGACACTTACTGGGAATTTCCTTATAAATGTTGTGTCTTTGTCTGAGTCAGATGCATCACTTTCATCGCTTGGGTCATCCTCATCTCCACTGTTGTCATTGTCCTCCTCCTCCATGTCATCAGGATTACTACTGCTGTCCTCACCATTAGTGGAGTTTCCTGACAGGGACCCAGAGTGGCTGCCGCTCATGCTTGCAGCCTCCACTGTTCTTTTCTGGGGGTTCTATTTGGAAATGTGAGTGAATAATAGAGAAAAACTGGCCAACAGTGTATGAAAGGTTAAGAAAAATGTTCCTTACGTTATCTTTTGTTGCAGCTTTGATTTTCTCTTGGTTCCCTTTTATTGCAAATGGACTAGTGTTGACAACAGCTTTTCCACTCGGGGACAAAGTATGTCTACCATTTACAGTTCCATTTAAGTCTACAGAAAATAACAGTTCAATATGAAAGAGCACAACACAAGCATTTCTTAATGTAATGTAAAGTTCTAGTAACCTTTGATTTGTGAAAAGGCAACATCCTGGTTCTTGAATGTTGGTGTAAACATTGGCATGCCAGCAAGCAGAGGCGAGAAGAAGGCTGCTGAGCCTCTGGAGAGGGCTTCAGGTGACCACCATGGCTCTAGTGGTTGATTGGGAGATATGTTCAAAATTAGCAATTTTATAGAAATTACAATTTTAAAAGACAACTGGTTGAAGTTAATTTGCTGCCAGACAGTTATTTCACCCATTATAAAATTTAACGTATGGGTCATGAAGTCTGATATCTGCGTGTCACCTCTTCAACAGCAATACAGCTCCCCAGAGTGACACTGTAATAAAATACCATCTGGTTTTTCATTTAAATTGTACAAGGTGTAAAAGTCATTAGGTCAGCTGTAAGTCACTGCCATTCAAAACCTTTGAGCAATATATGTACAATCTTTACATAAAAAATAGAGAAAAAAAATATTAGTCTATGTGAATTAATATTTTCCCTACCAGGTATTGTCCCAAACTGGGAGTGAGCAGCAAGGACAGCAGACAGACCTAGACCTCCAAGACCGCCAAAGTCCGAGCGAGGCATGTAGAGGCTAAACGCTGGACTACTTCCTGAAGAAAATACAAGAGTGATATGACACAAAAGGTTTTTCATGAACCATTCTAACTAAATGGGCCTAAAAACATTTTTGAGTACTAAAATATGTATAGATAATATTGTCCCAAACTGAATTTTTATATCTTAGTGCATGTTCCCTCTCACTCTAACTGACTAGCAGCAGGTGATGCACATATTAATATATATATATTAAAATTTAGTACCTTATGTTATTACCTTTTAGTATTTACTGCTCAGTCTAAAATAAATTAACATTTTTTTCCTTTGAGGTCCTACAGTTGAATAATTTATGATAAGCCATGTGTGCATTTTTCATTGTCATAGCATGAAGTAAAAACAGGATTTTTATCATGAAAGGAAAATCATCATAAAAAGGGGAGTATGTAAATGTCCGCATTATTTGGTGGTCAGGGGTAATCTGACAGCTTATGCATCACTGCTGCTTGCTGCATAATGGCTTTGACCACAATTAGTATTCAGCGAAAACAAGAGGATGTCGGCGGCTGCGTGCACAGTGTGAGGCTGACAGACGTGTCAAATCACACTGAGGAAAATAAAACTACAGGTTGTCAAAGACATCCACAAGGGCAAACTGTTTTTAGCATTCATTAATTTAGCAGCCTTTCTGTTGTACAAAATTATTTTAAAGTGAACCATTGCACAAAGGCATCTTAAAGCTTCTTTTTGGTAAGGCTTCATTTCTTTATAAATTTGTCTGCACTACAACAGTACAAAGTCGAGAATAATCAAACAGTCGGCAAGAATGAAGAATTATACATTTATTAGTGGCTAGGAATCAATGCCATTTTGAATGTTATTTTTGATCAATCTTTCACATGAACTCTCTTCTAGATGTCAATTTGAGACACTGCAATTATATCCATTTTTAAAACTGTAAAATTCACTTCAAGTGTTTGGTGTTTGTACCGCAAGTGGTTTGAGGGGAGTGGGCTGAAGAGCTGCTTGCCGGGCTACACTTGGTGGGTGGCGTCTGGGACAGAGAAGGAGTTAAAGTGTCCGAAAAAGAGCCAGTGTGGAGGGAGGATGAAGCCGATGGTGGGGAAGTCATCTTTTTTTCTGTATCACACAAAACATACAAAACACCCCTTCAACAGCCAACATAGAGCTAGAACATAATTCTTTGAAAGTAAAACATCATTAAGGACAGAAATAACAAAATGTTCCATTGTGTCTTATTATTTTTTGTTGCAGTTGTAGATAACTACATTTTTAGATGTCCGTAACCCTGTCCTCTGCTGATGAAAACAGGAGCGGTTGATTAATTTGCACAAACAAAGCTATCCTCTGAATATCAAGTATCATCCCTCACCAGGAGTAGCTCTGATTAGATGTAAATGACATGAAGCCGTGGCCATGCTTCACTGAAAAGGACACCGCTTCCTGTGCTATTAGGAGGTTGTGGCTAACAAAGGACGGAGGAAGATTTGGTATTATATGAATCAAAAACATTAGTTTGACCATACAATGTTTTTTTAAGATGACCAGTGATTATGTCCATGGTGAACTGGAGGAATGTCAGGTGATTTCAGCTTCATAGTGAGGATATACTTTTGGACTGTATAGAGAGATGTCTACAGTTAGTCAAAGTTTGTACTCAAGTAAAACAGTTAAGATCAAAGTCCAGAAATTTAGAGGAAGGGGAGAAAAACCCAATTCACCATTTAGACCACGGTGCCGAGGAGCTTTAAAGTATATATGCAGAAAGACCTTTTTATCCTGTCCTAACACAATCTGTAACATGCTCTATTCCAGAGATAAACACTCCTACATTATCTACCTTAATAAATATGATCCACTACACAATGTTGAACTAACACCAATAGACTTCAACTAACATTGAGAGTAACATATTGCACACTTTGACAATCTGCTAAATAATTGACATTTTCTATAAATACTAAACCTGTAAAAACCTTTACTTCTGACTTTTCAAAGTTTTAAAAACAGATTATTGTATATATGATTATTGTGGGCAGTAATATATGAAAAATAAAACAACCTACTGTGGAGTATTATAATGAATGACGTGTTTATAGCTCCATCTAATTCATCAGACTTGAATAATAAATATCAAAATGAAAACAATATAACAGTTTGGCATACTGTTTGCCTGGCAACCCCTTAAACAGTAGGTTGCAATTTCTATAAAAAGCCCATGTATCCCACTAATATACCACCTATTATTTACAGAACAAATGACTCTGATCAAACCCAAGTCATGTCCATATACAGATGATACATCATGCAGAGTGCAGCCTGTCATCTCTGAAAACAAACATCCCTCAATATGAAAACAATGAGCTCATCAACACAATTGATGTTCTAATGAGGCAAGAGACCAAGGCATTAATCACTGCTGTTGTAAAGGATGTATATTCTCAAATATCCAGCCAGCAGAAAATGCTTCTCTACTTTCTGTTTATTATCTGATACTACATCAAAATTCATGTGACTATGCAACCAGGTTCAGAGACAACCTGTATCTTTGGAGTGTCACATCTACTTGACATGCACATCCCTGTAACATAAAAGAAGATGAGTACAGGAAACGCGTCAATCTTACCCCTGAGCCGGGGATCAGACCCAGATGCCTCCCGCTGTGAAGAAGAAACGCTAGACGATTTTGCCGCCACGTTGCCTTGGATACAGAGGAACAACAGAATTACCGGGCTCAAAGCTAAACTTAACAAACAGCACTATCAAAGAAAGTGTACAATTACCAACATTGTTATATCTTATGCCTTGTTATCAGGGCAAGAAAAAGACATTTAGTTTGATATGCCTTAGTAAATTCCTAAATATATTAGTTTGATGGGATACTGTATACATTATTACTAAAAGTTAGTTTACCTTAAAGTTAAATGCATTGGAATTATTGAGGATTTTGGAACCCAAAAGCTGTTGTGCTTTTAGAGACTCACCTTTGTTCATACTGCCAGGAGGATTAGCCATTTTATTCTCATGTAGTGCTGACACTCAATCATCATTCTTCAGGATGCATCCATCATTTAGGCAGACCTTCACAACAAAATAAGAAATATTTGTCTCAGTATAGTTTTCTTCAATACAAAGGAAAGAGCTCTAGAGCTAAGAATATAACTGATAAATGTAGTAAGGGCTCCACATGATAAATATGTCAATGCATGTGTCCTTCACAGCAGCGGTTTGCCATTGAAAGGATATAATAGATTTCATAAGGGGTAATCTGGGGAGGGTCGCAGAGCCTGGAAAAGAGACTAGCACATGAAGTGAACAGACTGACATCCATCATGTTCCTCCAGCACCTGCCCTGTCAGCAGCCAGCCTTAGCCACAAATTGTTTTGCTCAGCTTGCATTTTTTAATTAGACAGAGAGGGAGGAATAGATAAAAAGGAGCAGAAAGACACTGAAAGGGACAAGTCATCTAATGCATCTGCCAATCAGCTGTTAAAAGTGTTGTTGGTTTTATAAAATGTAGATGGCACAAGAGGCAGGGGATTGCTACATGCCATTCTTAGGCCCAATTCCAATTCTCTAACTTATGTTCAAGTACGTCCCATGCGCAGCTTCCGGGCAGATTATCTTGCCATCAATTTTGACCAAGTTTCCTGTATGTTTGTAGCTCACACATCCCCAAAACATCAGTGATCCACCTCCATGTTTCACATATTGTAAGCGGGATTCTTTTGCGTAATAATCTTTTTTTCAACCATGCAGCCCATTTTTCTTCAAGTGCCTCCATATTGTGCATCTTGAAACAGCCACACCACTTTTATTTTTTTTATATACTTTTTTTTAAACAGGGTCCTGTATTTCAGCTGAAATTTATGTTTTTTTCTTTGCATCCCAAACAATTTTCCTGGCAGTTGTGGCTGAATTCTTTTGTTGGTCTACCTGACCATTCCATTTTCCACTTCTTAAGCATGTTGTCATGCCAAAATCATCAGTTCTTTATAAAACAGAGATTTGTGGTTCTAATTTTACTTTCCATTTTGAGTCTGTCCATTTGAGGCATTAATACTTTCATCTTGAATGTACACAAAGACATACAGGCACTAAAAGTGCTTTCAAACACATTTGTCCAAGATGTCGTAAATGAAATAAAGGCAGCTAGGATCAAGGTAAACATCGCCATCAAAGCTTTTTCCATTTCCTCCTCCTCTGTCTTTCTCTGAAGAGCACAACATAAATCAGATTACAACCATAATGGCATGAGGCGCTGCGGTGTGCCAAATGAAGCAATAAAAACAGATCCCCAGTGTCCCTCTCAGAGCATTTGTCACACTGTGTCCATATGTCCTCTCTTTAGTAAAAGCTAACCGGCCTGGATATGTTTGAGCAAACACCTGTGCACTCTCTGGTGGTTCTTTAAACAGGCTCACAGAATTATAATTTCCTTAGCTGAACTTACATTACTTCTTTAATAGTGATGCACAGGGAATATACCAGTCACCTTTACCACAGACTAGAAAATGGGTCAATTATCTGCTGCTTATTTTGAACATTTTTAGCTAACCAGCTAAGATTTTGTCTGACATATTTCAGTGTTTTAAGGAACTGTACTGAAATCAAATATAAAAGATAAAAAGGAGTCTTGTTTTGAAAGTGCTAAAAACAGCTGCTATTCAAAGGAGCGTTAAGCTCCTGGTACTTGCAGCTGAAGCTTCAATACATGTAAAAGCCACTCGGGATTGATATAAGACTATTTTTATTTTGCTATATGCACAACAAAAATAATTTGTTTCCTGTTTTTCTTGCCTTGGACTCATTTTTCACAAGTAGCTTCTTCTTTGCTGTGTGTGTATTTCTATCACCTGATTATACTGCCTGACTGATAATATTTGGACTATGGCTAGTCACCAGACTGGCCAGGATAAGTCACTTTTTTAATAATATGAGCTATTACTTTTAAGTAAATGTGTTAAATTTGCTTTGAATTTAAGCACAAAGCAGTGCCTGGTATAAACTCAATTTCTAGTCTGAGGCAAAGATCATGTGTATGGGTTTGTGTGAACAGCAGCACATTTAGCCTCTTAGGCTAAATGTGTTGAAGCACTGAACCTGCTATTTCTCTTCTTAGACAATGCCTCCATCTGCCACTATGCCATTTGCAGCCTCTGTGTCAGAATATCCATGATTTCTGCTCTAAAACTGTGTGCTCACCTTGGACTCCTCTCTGTAGCCATCTGAGTGCTGACACCACACTTCTTCTCTGCCAACAAAACCCTGATCCAGCAAAGAGCCATACATGCCCCTCCAGACTGGGATGTATTTTATTAGCACATTTTGTCCTTTTGAGATTCTAGTTCAAGAGGCAGAGTGCTTCATATTTGTCAAACCACTCAAAGGAAGCACTTTCAGACATGAGGAGAGAGACAAAATGCAACTTGGAAGCTTTTTTTTCCCCAAGACACATTGTAAAAATAGATGTACACCATGCAAACTTGACACAGATAAAAAGGATATGTGATAAAAATGATGTGATAAGAATTTTGATGATAGTTACTATTTATATATGACTGACTGTTATGACTTAGAAAAATAGGTCTTCATTTTTAAAGTTATGTGTTGTGTATTATGTATATTATGTATTGTAATGTGCATGTGTAGTGTATACACAATAATATTTTTATTTTACCGATATGAACTAACCAATCAACTTTTATTTAAAGTCACTCATTAGATCTGGTAGTTGTAGCTCCAAAATTCTGCTGCAGCTAGACAGTAGTATTACAACAACTTGTATACGATACAATATTATGATACAGCAAAGGCAATAACTGTTAAATCTTCCTATCCAATACCTTATATGATATGGCAAAATGTAATTTTCGCTGCTTTTTTTGTATCTCTTCACAAGACCCACTTTTTGACTCTGAACAGATAAAGCTTGAACTGCTTAATAATAATCAGATACCTGTAGTTTATGATCACAAATGTGTAAACGTCTATAAAACACAGTGGTGGACAGTAACAAAGTAAATGTAATTCGTTACTGTACTTAAGTAGTTTTTTCCAGTATCTGTACTTTACTGAAGTATTTCCATTCGGGGATACTTTTTACTTTAACTTCACTACATTTCAAAGTCAAATATCTTACTTTTTACTCAATTACATTTTGCAAAATTAGTCGTTCCTTTTTATTTATGAGTGGATAGAAAAAAACTGAAGAGGGCAATCACGCGGCAAACCACCAATCAGGATACAGCGCGCGCTCTGTTTTGAATTTGGTCTGGTAACTCTGCTTAATGCTTATTTAGTGCGTCAGTGCAACAGCATATCATTCTGAGAGTGCCGATTGTCTTCACTCTTCATTAGGATGGAACAATCACAAACTCCTGAATCTAAAGTGCCAGTGCCACAACATCCGTGGCCTTATTTGCGGTGTTATTTTGAAGTCGTTGAAAAGAAAAACGAGTCATTTTCAACTGCCTTCTTCTGACTGGAATTCTCCTTCCAATCGTAGGAAACACATTGAGATAAAGCCATTTTCATTCTGGTGGTCATTTTCTTTTGAGTAATCTTACAGTAGCTCGCACCATTGTGTTTAAGTTAACGTTAGTTCGCTGTTTCACCAACGTTTGTAGTATTTATTTTAAACTGAGTGATTTGATTTTGTGAAATGACAGTCGATTGATGTTAACACTTTTGGTAGAATATAAATAAAATTTTGACTAGTTTTATATGCAGCTTATGATGCTAAACAGTTGAAGGGTGGAGTGCTGCTTATAAACCGAGATCGTTATTTTCAAAAGATCAGCTTCCAAAGACTGTGATGTACAGAGCCCTGCACATGGCATGCAAGAAAAAAATATTGTGCACGATTTAACATTACTGTGTTTTCCCCCAGACTGATTTACTAAAACGTGCGTACTATTACTATTACTATTTCGCTTCCTCGATTTATAAATTATGTGCATTATTTTGAAACTCGATGGAATGAATTAGTAAATCGTGTCCTGCATGTCATGTCTGAGGCTCCGTAGTGATCTACTTTAAGAATAATTTTTAAATATATCACTAGATTTATTGAAATCAATCTATCATCTATGACATGCAAAAAGCATATCAAATTATTTTAAGCAAAAGACTGACAAAAATTATAAAGGCATTATAGCCATAATAAATGATAGTACTTGGATACTTAAGTACATTTGAAGGCAAATACTTTTGTACTTTTACTCAAGTGAAAGCTAAAAGGGAGTACTTTGGATTTTACTGAAGTAATATTTTACCTAGTGTATATGTACTTTAACTCAAGTACTTGGTTTGTGTACTTCGTCCACCACTGTAAAAACATTATGTTCAAATATTATAGTATTAGTAGAGTATCCTAACACAAAGTAGTATACTGTACAGCGCAGAAAGAGCATGCAAATGTAAGAATATGTTCATATGGTTGCATTTCAAAACAATAGATAATTTAGGACCGCATTTGTCATGTAATTTACTACAGAGCTCCTTTTATTCATAATTTTTTTTATGCCTCATGGTCTATGTTTAGCCACCATGTGGAATTATTTTGACAATTTCTCTTTATTTTGTTTTAATCCACTCCACAAACTACAGCAGCCTCAGAGGGTTTACCCTGGATTCATGAAAAGGCTTACACATTATAATTACACTGTTAATAACTGAGTGAAATGTTCAAATGTTTTAAAATGTGAAATAAATTCTTTGGGACATTTTGACAAATTGTTTTTAAAATGACAATGCTTTAGTGTCTCTCTAGTCCCACCAATTACAGTTTGACACAATTCTTTCTTAAAATACCCTGTAGTCCAAAAAGTTCTCTTTCCCTCCCGAGAGATTTGAATATATTCTGAAGGCTTGACGCTAATTTCCAAAGACACAAAAACTAATTAGATGTACACAAATTGCAAAGTGTAACGCAGCACAAACTCATTTTATGGAGGAGGACAAATCTCAAGTTAATTGGGAAACTCTAATCCTCAAACTAAATAGTGCATTCAAATTAAGTGTCCTGCTTTTATTCACTACTGGCAAAGTTAGTGCGGTGATATGTGTCACTTACTGAATAAGATGGTGCTCAGGGCGATGACATCACCTGGAAAACACCTGTTGGGTTTTAACCTCTCTCGTCAAAACACCAGACAAAATCTAATAGAGATGGGGGAAAAAAGCAATACAAAAAGGAAGGGAGTTGTATAGTGGCAAGAAAACCATTCACTATGTGAACCTTTTGGAATTTCATTCCAATTTTCTGAATAGATTTGTCTTAAAATGTGATCTGAGTTTTATCTAAGTCAAGGGTATTGACAAAATGTGTCTAAAAATAATTACACAAAGAAATTCTGCTCTTTTTTTTTTTTTAACCTTTATTTAACCAGATAAAAACTCATTGAGATTAAAAATCTCTTTTTCAAGAGTGACCTGGCCAAGACAACAGCATTTACATACAATTTAAAAAAACATACATGACATCAAAAAAACAAATGATATTTATTCACTGTGTACAAGTTTAAAAACAGTTACATTTTCCAAGTTCATTGAGTTCACGCTTCTTTAGAATAGATTTAAATTCTCCCAATGTCACAAGTTCAGAAACATTTAGGTCCTTTTGCTCTTTCATGTCTTTATTGCATCACCCACAATCTACACACATTTAGCTGACGTACATTATCCTGAAGAATTCATCTTCCCCTAAATGACTGCAAGCTGGCCAGGCCCTGATGGAGCAAAACACAGTTGGGATAATGTTTTCATGATGATATTCTGTGCCCTTTCTACGCCTGATGTAGCGCTGTGTGTTTTTTCCAAATAGTTCAATTTTAGTTTCATCAGTCCACAAAACATTTTGTCAATACCTCTGGAGTGTCAATGTGCTCTTTTGCAAACTTCAGGCGTGCAGCAATGTTCTTTTTAGTAAGCTGTGGCTTCCTTCAGGGTGTTCTGCCGTGGATACCCTGCTTGTTCAGTGTTTTACGTATCGTAGACTCATGAACAGAGATGTTAGCAAGTTTCAATGATGCCTTCAATTCTTTGGCTGTCATATGGGGTTGTTTCTTTACCTCATTAATGAGTCTTCTTTGTGCTCTTGGTGTCATTTTGACTGGGCGCCCACTTCTTGGTAGAGTAGCAACAGTCCCAAAGCGTAGATTTGTAGATCGTTTGCCTATTTGTAGACTGGTAAATTTCTAAAGTCTTTGAAATAACTTTGGAAAGAGTTACAGCTTTATGTAATGGAACAATTCTTGATTGTAGCTCCTCTGAAAGCTCTTTTTGGCGAGCCATGGCTCACATAAACGTGTTCTTCTTGTGCAGAGAAAACTCCAAAGGTTTGAGGGGTTTTTAAAAGTAGTCAGTGTAGCTTTAGTCCACACCACCAAACGTATTATAACAAGACTCCAGGAAGGTTGGTGGTTCAATTCCTGCTCTCCCCACAGTTCATACTGTTGTTGTGTCCTTGGGCGAGACCCTCAACCTACCTTGCCTCCAGTTGTGTTCCAGCTGTAACACTGGTGAATTGAAGCTTAATGTAAGTCGCTTTGGATAAAAGAGTCAGCTAAATGAGTAAACGTAAATGTAAAGATGGGCCTGGCAACACAATAGTTGCTGCTGCACATGACAAAAAGATTAAGCAACAATATGTGTTTGTGTGCACACAGATATATAAAAATAAGAAAGACATTCAAAGATCTAATGTCTGAAACATGGCGCACCATAATATTACTGTATTCTAGAAGTTCACTGCCATGTGGATATTACAATTATTGATTACCATAAGAGTAAATCTACGAGCCCTAAATTGACATACATTATTCCATCATAATTAGTAGAACAAATATTCCCAAAATTATTTCAACCATAAGAAAGAAGGTTAAACATCTAGGCGTAAGTTCTTATCTTGCTGAAATTCTATTCATGACCATGAGTGTTATTTTGTTTCTGTGACACATTTAAAATGGAAAGTGTTGCTTTATTAAAGAAAAAGCCATGTTCCACTATCTAATAAATGACAATTATGATGTGACGGGATAAACGCTTACTCAAATAAGCAAACAAGTAATTTACATAATGACGCAACAAATGATAATGTTATTAATTATGGTTGCTGTAATTAGTTTAACTGACTGTGATCCACTATAGCAACTGTCAATGAGCTTATTTAACCGTAAATGCTTCAGACCTGTACGTTTAAACTGACTGCGGCAGCTCAAGTGGAATAGTGGCAGCAGTGACTAGATTTTTAATGCATTCGGATCAATAAAAGGGATGCTGTCAAAATTAAAGACACAGCATTATTTCAGTATCCAATCATAATGCTGAGTGGGGAGTCAATGAATCCATTTCTAGCAGTTATTGACAACTATTAAAAAGCCAAACAAACAAATTCAAGCATTAGCGTTTAAAATATCACCACCATTAGCATAAAGCCCACAATTTAATCTCAGGAGCCTCAGCAGTTCAAATCAAACACTATGACAAGCATCTAGAGGCTGAAAAAAAGAGTGATCTCCCTGACATCCCTAACGACCCACCTGCGTCGTGCTGCTTCCCCCAAAGCTCAGCCAATCACCGAATGTCAACATTGACCTACAAAAATGGACTCCCGTCAGGCCTCATGTGTTTCAAAACATCAATCACAGCACACAAAGAGGGTACAGCAAATTATACAGCATTAACCTTCAGGGCGTGCATATGAAGACCATAGATTTATTTACACTCCGGTCTTAAGAGCTTCCTCACCGTTTCTTACAGCGTGCTAATCTGACAATTGGATGAACCTGCTCAGCCTACATCAGGCGTCCATCTCTGATTAATGAGCACAAACTTGTGCAAAAGGTGAAAGAGAAGAGAAAGATCGAAAAATGAAGGCAAACACATTTATTAACAGCGCCTTGTTATGGTTTAGCACTTTCAAAAGGGCACTTTAATAGATGCATTAATAGATACATAAAAAGGTTTTAATATCTGAGATTTTGTGTTGGATTTTGTGTAAGAATGAGCACCGCCAAGCCTGAGGCCAAAAACAATGGCACAAGAGAAAGTTGTGCCTAAGGAGGAGAATTATTAGTATCTTGGGGTCTTATTCATGAGAGAGGAAAGGGTACAATAGGACAGTCATGACTTAAATCACAAGGTTCCAAATACAAGCCACAGAAATAAGCTCTCTCTACAGTGAGACTGGGCTACCCTTTAGATCTTAGGAACTCACAGCTGAACTAAAGTAACTCGGACATCTGTTTGCTTCCTCAACACCACAGTGTCCTGTTGATGTACTATGGGTAATTTGGCTAATTGTGTGTTCTCTACTCCTTTCTTAGAGTGGAAGTTATTGTCTGTGCACAAGCTTTCCGCTGTCCCAAAGCTCTTAACGCTGTTCCAAGGATCGAGGAGGGAAGAAAGAGGAGACTGGAGCCTTCTGTGAGGTGACATGAGTGACGATACACTGGTGCCCCTTACTCACAGAGAAGTAGAAAAACCCACCCACACCATAGCCGTTTAATGAGACACGCAACATGCGTCTCTCCTGTTTTGTTTATGAACAACTGAGAAGTTGCTCTTTGATGCAATGGTTTATCCCTTGTGGATGTTTATAAAAAGTCATAATGTTTCTGAACTGTATTTAGATAAACTTTTATCTTTATTTAAAATTTAGCAAACCTTCAAGGGAAGCAATCAGATCACACTATATTAAAATTCACAAGTAAATTTGAGATTTGTCTGTGGATCCAGCTGTCTAAATTTAATTATCGCTACAGGTGACGCTCCTGAAAATACAATGTCCCATTGCACTTAACTCATCTCTCCTCATTCTCCTTTCCTGTGTCTCCTCTGTGGGTGGGACAAAGATCTGAAGAGAGGAGGCAAAATCAGCCAAATGAGACCTACACTATGTCAGCCCGGAGAAGCTGGAGGAAGTGTCTGGGTAGTGGACCTCTCGGCATCACTGACAAGACTGTTGCTTTTGCAACCAGGCTCAGGCTAAGAGGCTAAAAATGAAAGGATGGTCCTTTGCTAAACCTGCAAGCTCAGAAAAGCAAATACAAATCAGCCATTCACTATCAACATTTTGAAAGCATTTTGATGTATGACCAATAAAGAAAATATTAATTGTGTAATGTAACTAAATGTAACTTTCCAAATCTAAAGCAATCATTCCATTTCCTACCATATCATTAAAGCAAATGACAATTTTGTACTGCAATTGTTAAGTATAAATAATATTCCATTTATAACATCATCTATACAATATTTAGTGAGTTGATTTAAATGTAACAAATACCAAAAATGTCATTAATTTTACTGTGCATAAATTGATTAATGACATTTCAAAGCAGCCATGAACCACGCTGAGTCTTTGGTGCCCGGAAGAACATCATACAATATCTTAATATTCAAATGCCACCCCCCACAGGCTTTTGATTTCTTCAAGCTCACATCATTAAAAGCTTTTGTACACACTGCTTCGACACTATTCTCAAAGGCTCTCAAGGGCATGTGCTTTGAATAAATATGAGACAAATGTAGTGACCTTCTACCTGTGTTTTGATTCATTGGCAGTTACTGGATGCATGCAAAACACATCAAGGCTGT
Organism: Perccottus glenii; assembly: GCA_024416835.2. NCBI lineage: Eukaryota > Metazoa > Chordata > Actinopteri > Gobiiformes > Odontobutidae > Perccottus > Perccottus glenii. The sequence continues at coordinate 10,919,970 of CM044560.2, read as the reverse complement.
GATCTGATTTATCCACTATACCTTGGCTACCGAGGCTATTTAAATGATGGACTTTAGCAGGAATAATGTTTACTGCCCCTTCCACAAGGCACCGTGGAGAAGGACCTGCTCTTTTATTAGGCAACTATTGTAGGTGTCACAAGGCCTTTTGTTCTGGAAACAAACAAACAAACAAAAAAACAAATAGAAAAAAGCTAGTTCCAGATAATACTCATAAGTTTGCTTTATGGATTGAAAGTTATTTAGCCACTTTTGAGTACTTTTGCGTAATTTCTTATCAAATATAACATATTTAAGGTTATTTACATTTTTTTACTTTGTTTTCTTTAGATTCAGAAAAACCGGAAGTAGGAAACTTAAAGACTATACTAACTAACTATACTATACCACTATATTGTAACACCTAAAAGGTAAGCCTACGGTTTGAAAATCGTAATTGGTACTATATTTTATTCAATAAATAATTTACAAAACAATACAATATTTGCCTCTGGTCTAAACTATGACACTTCGATGTAAGTTACATAGTATTATTTATAGTATAGCCTATGCTCCCCCAAAACTAAGGTGTTATCAATATTAGAGCAACTTTATTGAGCTAAATAACCTGTATAACTGTATAAAATTGCTGTCTAACACCAAAAAGTTAGTAAGTTAGTATAAATGTATTGTTTAGTTCAAATTCTCCGTGTCAATTAAAATTCCTTAAAATGACGAATGTAACAGTTACCTATTGCTGTCAATATAAAAAGGGTAGTTACAGGACCAACAAAGAAGGAGAGATATTACATAAAAAGTGCAAAACAACCTAAGCCTGTTTTTGTTGTCTTTTAACGTTTGTTTTTTATTTAGTGAGCTATTTACTTGCACCTGCCCAAACCAAAAAAAAAAAAAGCTACGGTTAATGACAACAATGAAAAGGCTGTCGTTTGGATGGTACCGTAACTTGGTCAACTCTTTGCCAGCCCAGAACTTTATTTCTAGGTTACAGTTTCAACTTGACAACACGTACTAGCTTGTCACAAAACGTTTTAATTAGCTTCTAAAAATACTTTAACGGCTCACTTTCATACTGACTTGCCGAAGAGTTAACATTTCATAGTGGCGAATAGGTACGGTAAAAAGGTAAGGACGCTACACCTAGCCGTTTGCATTAGCCGCAATGTAATTACGCTAGCTCAGCGCGATAAGTGTCATGAAACACAGCTGCATCCTTAACGCCCGTAAATACCAGATAAGACTGCAAACTCGCAAAACAATAACCATAAAAACCTACCCAAGCGTCGAATGACTCTGTTTTTTTCTGCACTTAAGGTTTGTCCCAGTCGTGCGCTGGCTGAAGGATGCTGAAGGATGCTGAAAGACGGTGAACGGAGAGGTAATTGAGTCCGGCTGTGAGTGTGCTGTCTTTGGTCTGGACGCAGATTTAAGAGACTCCTTTTCGCCCCGCTCCAAGCAACTCAGGAGAAGTGACGTCAGCTGAGGCTTTTATCGTGCAAACTTATGCTCTGTAGGGTCATCAAGTAAGTGAAGAGAAACAATCTGCCTGTCCTGTCACCATTAATATCACAGACAGACTGAGATCCAGCTGATGAGACTGCATAATGTAACATAGGCTATTAAAGGACATTGTGTAAAATGTTAAAATCTAGTTGAACAAAGTGGAACACATCAGTCAAACCCATGTTTTCAACAGTGTATAATCACCATAATCAATTTCTGTCATGGAAAAATGGACAAAATATCCAGAGTGCCTCAGTCAAACCCCACTTTAATGCAAGTCAATGAGGAGCAACAAACCTTACCATAGATGTTTGTCCAAGTAAAATATAGTCTTTGTTATTTATTCATTTCACAAATTTATTGACTACCTAAGTGTCATACTGACGACATAGTGTTCAGCCCACATCCACGACTTTAGTGATCAATAAAGAAAAGCTATACAGTAGACATATAAAGTAGCCACTGTTTGCAAAAACAGATTAGTTTATCGCTAGTTTACAGGTCATGTGTATTATAAGTAATTGCTACAGTTCATAGCGGAAAGTTACACTAAATAAAGCAATAACTAGCTTTCTTCCTATGAAATGTTGCCTTTTGAGGCGACAAACCTATGGGTAAATGACACAAAGGTGATCGAAAATAGTTCACTGCCTCTCAGTGACTTCTCTTCAAAATTGATCTAACTATAAAAAGAATCAGTATTAGGATAGTATCAGTTTAGACTTTAAACAACAGATGTCACCAAATGGGCCCACAAAATACACATTTAATAGTTCATCTCTGTTGTTGCTAAAGTGAACAACAGAGATGAACTGTTGTCTACTTTCTGAGTCACAGTGTGGCTTTCTAGGACTTTTTCCAGAGCTATCCAAGTGCCCGCTTACTTGAGAAGATGAAATATTGCTTTGAATATGCTAAAGAAGGCATTTGTGTCTGTTGACGTTTGTGAATAAATAAACAAGTTAGGACCTCCAATTCATCCAGTCAATCCAATGACTCATTTTGGCCAAGGACGACCATCTGCTATTTTCTGAGCATTAAGCTTACTCTACTCACTGTTACAGGCAAAAATTCAATTGGCACGTTTTATCTGTGATCTCCACTGCTAGATATAGTGTGTAGCTGAGATATTGTACATATTGCAAAGACTATTGTATCATACTGTCTCTGAATGTGTACCTTTTATAAGATAACAAGCTGCAGCATGCTCAAGGAGGGGTAAAAGATACTGTCCCCTTTATTTTTAAAAGATCCCTGATTAGAAAGTATAATGAGACACAAAGACACACAGCGACGGTGCTCTCCCCAGAGACTGAGGAAAAAACAAATGAAGACACTGATTGTGCTCCATTATTATTTTGTATCCATCCACACAACATTTAAAGATGGCCCGAGGGTGCACCAGTTAGACTCATTGCCACTGATTTTTTCCCCGCTATTTTAATAATACAGATTTTAATCATGTCACCGCCACACGATGATCTGATCCCATTAACACCAGAGCCTCCAAGCGCCTGTACATGTAGTTGATTTAGAAAACGGTACAGGCTCTGGGCTTAAAACTGGTACATTTAACTGTAAGAGAATAAGCTGTCTGCATAAACCCACATTCTTCTAAAATGTCACGCAGCATTGTTTGTGAGAATCCACAAGCTTAATGAACTCCAGCATGGCACTAATTTCCCTTCAGCCTGTCACATCACATTCATGCATACCAATGTCCTTTTTTAATTTGTTATTCCAGGTCAGTGTGGTCTTGTTTTTTTAATTATTATTCTGGTAATCAGTGGCTTGGCAGCTGTGTGAGTATATGTACAAACACAAGAAAATAAAACTCACACACATTAAACATCTTGTTATATGAAGAGTGACAGTTTTCATAAACCACTTCAGTTGTTTGTTAAATGAATAGCAGCACCACAAAAGGTTAATCTTAACTGAAATGTTGAAATATGTTACAAACAAATGTAATGACACTTTTTTTAAACTAACGGTGCTATTAATTAGCTTAATTATAATTATTTGTGAGCATGAAACAATATTTAGAGAAAGAATGGTTTTCATGTGACATTGTTTAAAAAAAATTGATAAGAAACGCATGCTATTTATTGCAGTCTATTATTCAAATTAAGAGTATTGTTGCTTTTGTGTCAAATGCATTTTAGAATACAAAAAGAAACATTGAAGAATTTCACCAATCTGCAAAGAAATTAGAACTTGTGGAAAAATTACAGTAAAATTGTAAAGACTTTATTTTAGATTATATTCCATCATCTATGTAAATATCATCAAAGGATTCAAGGGACAAGGCTGAAGGTCAGTATTGGAGGCTCATGATCTTTGATGCTCAAGTGGCACTGCATTAAAACAGGCCTGATTCTGTTCTGAAAATCACAGCATGGATCAGGAACACCTACAGCAGTCATTCTCAATGAACACAGTTTAGCTCCTTCCAAAAAAGTGAAACAAGTGAACAGAACACCATCCGAAAACTTCCCCGTCTTCTCTGGGACAAAGCTCATTTAAAAATGGACTGAGGCCAGATGAAAGACTGTTCTGTGGTCTGAATGAATGAATCAAAATGTGAAATTCTTGTTGGACATCATAGAAGCTGTGTCTTGCAGACTAAAAGACAGGACCATCGAGCTTGTTATCAGAAGTACAGTCCAAAAGCTTAATCTCTGAAGACATGGGGCTGCATTAGTGCTTGTGGCGTGGGCAGCTTACATCTGGAAGACACCAGCAGCTGAACAATATATAGAGGTTTTAGAGCAATATATGCTCCCATCCAGACAACGTCACTTTGCATATTTCAGAAAGATGATGCTAACTGCATAGCACATCTATCACAACAGCATTGCGTTGCAGTGGAAGAGTCCGTGTGCTGAACTGGCCTGCCTGCAGCACACACCTTTCACCAACAGAAAACTTCTGGCACATCATAAAACAGAAAAATCCTCCAAGGAAGACCCAGGACCATTGAGCAGCTAAAATTTGTTACATTGTGAATGAAATTTGGTTCTATGAGATTTGCTAATAATTGCGTTGTGTTTTTATTGACATTTTACACAGTGGAATTGGGTTTGTATATAGAACTTGTCATATAGTTTATTTTATATGTTTTATTGCATTTTTATTTTTTGGTATTGGGTCAGTGTAGCTTCTCTTGGAGGTCAGTGCCCTCTGCTGTTTGGATGTCGGTCTTGCATAACTTGTATTACAAATCACAGTACTTCGACCCATGTGGGTTTTGTCTCTGATGTATTGTATAAAATAATTGTTTTGTGCAAAATAAAAGCATTATTCAGCAAGTCTTTTTAATCAGAATACATAAATCTGTAGTATGGATTTGATAGAAATGTTCCACCTTGTGGCCAAGTCTAGAAAAGACCTAGAGGTTGTTGTGGGTTTAATATTTTAAAGCTTTTAAATAAATTAAAATTATTTCAGATGCATATATTATATGACATTTGAAAAAAAAAACATGCAAAGGGCAGGTTTAAAAAATAATGTGACTGGTCATGGCTTTCTTAAAACAAATAAATGACTTCACAAATCATCATTAACAGTTTGCCTAATCAGGGTTCTCAGGAGTATCTTTTATATTATTTAACACCAAAAAGAGTGTGGTTATACTGGTGAGGACAAAGGAGGGCAGTAAGGCTGTGTTTTCCTCTTTCTATCTGGCTGGACAGAGTTATGTGGTAAATAAGGTCAAATATCTTGGACCCATAATCAGAAGTAACCTCTGTGACGATGACATTTAGAGACTGTATTGATAATTGTATGCACAAGCTAACATGCTTGTTCGTAAATTTAGCATGTTTACTGATGACGTCAAATAATGGAGTGCAACTCATTTGTGAAAGCGACTTGAAGTATCTAAAATGAAATTACTGAGGTTTTAGAGAAGAGCAGTGTCAGCTACACCTCAGCACTTTGGAGGCACTGGAGAAAGTGCTATATGAACTCTAGATGTAAACTATTCTCTTAGTCTCTTGTTATTGGTGTCCATATTTTTTTCTTTTATATGAACCTTTTTTGTTGTTTGAAATAATAAAGCAACCAATATTCTGCATCATTTTCACTGTGAAATGTTCCCAGACATTTTTTATGCTGCATTTTTTAACATCAAGACAGTTCCTCGAAGCTGGTATATTAGAAATACATCAAGAACCAGTTAGACAAAGCATTAGACACTTTGACTTTTATTTAAACAAGCAAAACACAATAGGGCTCAGACATTATTCACAAATATTGCACAGAAGCAATCATGCTGCTTAAAAAGGCCATCACACAATTAAACATTTTACAAAACGTAGAAAGGTTTTCATGCTTCACTCTGTAATTAAAACAATAGTAAAATGCTGATTGTCTTCAAACACACATCCAGCATAGAAAAATACTGCCAAATTGAAACTTTATTGAACATAGGGTTTGTTTCATTAGTATTTCACTGTCTTTTGGATAGCTCTCAAAAGGACAGGCCATTTCTCAGCAAGCTTGTAAGGCAATAATAAATGTTCTCCATTGTTATGTAGTAAAAGTTTTTTTAAAATGAGGTCCAATTTTGCATGATGTCTGGGGTTATAGAAAGTTTGTAGTGGCCTCTAAAATCTGTTTTTAAATGTGGAATAGAACATAAAAGAGAAACCATTTGATTGTTCTGTGACTAGAAGAAAGCAGTTCTTCACTTTAGAACTACAGTACTGTTGAAAATCAACGGTGCGAAAGACTAAAGTTCAGATGTAACAGTCTATTTTCCAAGTGATTTTTTTTTGTTCTCCTAAATTATGCTTGTTGAAAGCTCCATAAGTGACATTCAGGTTGGTAAGAAAGCACATGATAATCTCTAACCTGGTGTTACATCCCATCACAGATGTACACCACATACAACTTTTGATTAAAAAAGAACTTACAAGTAATTTTAGCAGAAGTAGTGAGATGTGCCATAGAGAAGGGTTAGTTTCAAGAGTAAGCCTACATGCCTTAACCCAAACTCGCTTTAGTCACTGTTTAAACTCAAGCACTACAACCCACTCAGCGAGGAATCAGCTGATGCTTATTTGTTGTGTTCCTTCTACGGCACACTGTCGGTCTCCTCGGCCTCCACCAGGCAGGACTGGTCGTTGTCCAGGACTCGGAACGGGGGGTGGTACTCGAACGCTGAGAGGATGCCTGAACCAAGGCTGTGGTGTTTCTGTTGCAGGAACCAGATGACCACCGAGATTCCAATAATGGCCACCACGCTGAGTATCACCAGGGCAGACACCAGCACGTTTGGTTCTGAGGACAAGAGACAAAGCAAGGAAGGTCAGTGTTGTAAGCACAAGCTAAAAAAAAACAGACTTCAAAAAAATCCCAAGGGGTTGACTTACTGTGCGTGGCGTGCACTGCCTCTGAAATTCAAAAGAAACCACATTGTTTATAGTCACGCAAATCTATTACTACATTTAGAACCTTTTACAAAATACTACACAAAAGAACATTAGGTCTTACTCTGAGTTGCCTCGCAAACAACTCCATTCTCCACTTCATCCAGGCAGCTGACATTTTCCCACCTCCCCGACGTGCTGTGCAGTGCCACACACGTGTCTATGGGCACTAGGTCTGACGGGGACGGGCTGTACTCCCAGTTAGTGTACTTCACAGGGTCATCACCAAACCATTTCATGTCCTCACCTGGAAACATAAACCAGTTAACATGACAGCATCGAGCACTTACTTAAAACTGTATTACAGCCAGTCTACAAATCTACCCATAAAATAGCTTTATTAAAAAGGCTATTATTATTTAAGCCTTTCCCTTTGGACCTAATGCTAGTGTGAAAGTGCCTTAAGCTGTACATGGATTTACAGAGAAATGTGAGTCAGGGCAAACAATAAACCACAGTTTCTCTCTTTATACCACTAAATAGCATTTTTGAAAATAAAACAATAACCGAATCCACCAATCAGCAACTATATTCATGTATGAATAACAGTGGTCTGTACATTAAACAATTAAATAAATTACATTAACATAACATTGTCAACATAAAGTTGCAACGTATTCTCCTCGTTGTATCTTATGCTTCTGATTTGAACTAAATATACTCCAGCCGTTGTTCACAGTTACCCGTTACTTAACTGTTTGTGTCATAATACATTCCTAGCCACACGTTGACATTGCCTTTCCACACCTCTGGGCTATATTTAATGACAAAGTCATTCTCCTCAGCGCTCTGGATGGTCAAAAGATCTATAATAAAAAAGCAGGCAAAAATAAATCATAATAATCATCGCTCTGCTACATTTGAATACTCTGAAATCCAGAGTGTCACATACCAAATCCCTGGCAGAGGGATTTTGCTCTTTCGAATGTATAGCTTTTGATTTTGTCTTCTTCTCCGTGAACAAAGTGGTAACATCGGTCTTTGGAGGGCACCCAGGTCCTTCCATCTGCAGGGCAATCTAAAAGATATAAACAAGCAGTTCATTAAAAGCAACTATTAACACATATAATATCCAACAAGGATTTTTATGACATTTGTGATTAATGCTCACAAAATAGCCCATAAAGTTGAGTGTATCTGTAAATGGGCTACATTATCCTCAGGCTGCTTGTATTTTTTTACATTAGAGGGACATTTCTTGGTGAAGTCTTCACCCTTTAACAGCTCATTAAAGGAATACAAATACAGAAAAGCTTTTTGGACAGATGACTAGTAAATCTGAAACTGGCACTGTGCACTAAAGTTTGTTTTTATTCAGCTAGAAATACTGCATGTTATGCCTGAATTCACATTGTGATTGGGCCACAACACAGCTGGTTTCAGCTGGTGACAGCGGTTCCTCTTTAAGAATTCAGACTGTGATTGTTAAGCTAATGCTGATTAGTGATTCACATTATTAGCCTTGTATTTAGCAAACTTTCGGTTTGGGGTAACCTACTTTTGTGCTCTCACTTGTAGAGCTAACTCCCAAATACTATTTGAAATGCTTAGATGAACTGTTCTAAAATAAAACCATGGTAATAGTTATGGTATTTTGAACTGGGTTTCTTGCTAATGTCAACACACATTTTAGTCCATAGGTTATCTTTTTAGAGCTTGCTAGTTTTGCAATTCAAAGCAGCTTTGCTACGAAATGTCTAAATGTTCTTTCCTCTTCCTAAATCCATACTCTTTATCGGGTTTGTCTCGCACGAAACAACAAGCACATTGAAACAAGGACGCTTATTGCAGGCCTACAATGTAATGTATCTGCGCACAATCACGGCGTCAACAAACACCTAACGTTAATATTTTCTTATAACCATCAATGCGTTTGGAAGCCTTACCCGCCAAAGCCCACCGCAGACGAAGGCATAACACGCACAACAACAGTAGTCTGGAACAAAGCTTGCTCGTCTGCGCCTCCATAACGGCATGCGCAAGAGTTCTGCCTCCTACACAAGTTTTTCTACTTCTGTCAGCTACAATGTGGAGGAGACCACGTCCACTTTTGTAAATCTCCGCCCCGTTCTGTCCCCCCCTCCCAAATCAAGGCTTGTCCTTTTAATGACCTTCATATTTTCATATTAACATACTCTATAAACAAGTAAGTGAAGGTAAAGATTGGACTTTTATTGAATTCTGAGGCGAGCTAGTGCACAAAACAAGCGAGTAGCGATGCATTTCAGCATTTAATATTGTGCAACAGTTAGCCTCTAGATGGTGCAATACACACAGTGAAGACGTGCATTGACTGTACGTGACATGTTTGTTTAACACATGAACACACTTACGCAAACACCCTTACGCAAGATGTGTTTTTTGTCTTTCCGCTTTCGTCTAACATAGGACTTTTGACGACGTTGAAATAAGCAACACAAGCCCGGTTGTTGTAGGCATGTTCAGTTGATGATAAATAACATTTTTTTTTGGGGGTAAATGTAAAGAGCAAGTAGTATAAGTTATTTTTGAAAGGTAGGCTACGGTGTGGAGCTAGTTAAAGTTACAATATACAGTAACTAGTATTGACAAGGGCATAAAGCTGTCATATTCCAATATCACATCAATATAGTGAGAGCTGGGGACAAAGAAGTTCGATTCTCGTTTATGTAAACTCGGACAAGAGTGAGAAATCCGGCTGAGATGGTTTAATCCAGTTATGAGTTCATTAAGATTGAACTAAAGAGAAAGTAGTACCTAGTTTATAAGCTTTTGTATAGAAATCCCTTACAGTATGCCTTAAGCTTTTTATATTGTACCCTCTTATATTTAAGGGCAAATAGCTTGAGCAATAGCCTACAAATAGCTGTTGTAGGCTAAACATAAAAACAGTACCTCTCACTACAAGTTGGGAGATATCCTCCACAACCCCCAGGGGCAGTGTGGTGGTTGTATCCGAGGGAAAAGGGGGTGTATGCTTTGTTGGTTTGTGGGCGTAGGTGGCACAAACACAGACAGCTGGAGCCTGAGTTTTGCTCCTCGTCTGGAGCTAGCGGCGTCCCGTAGAGTGGCACAACACCCTGCAGGATACCGCGGGGGACCCATCTGCCGTGGCAGAGCCTGCTTGCTCAACACAACATCCAATGCTTTACGAGCACTCCTGTCCCTTCCATACCTCTTGTGTTTTTCTTATTTATTTATATAGCGCTTTTCTACATAGGCAAGGTGGGTTAAGTGTCTTGCCCAAGGACACAACGACAGTATGAACTGTGGGGGAGAGCAGGATGTTATGATGTTTTGGGATGTTTCGAGCTGGGGTCGAAGGCCGCTACCACTGAGCTGCGTGTGTGACTGTACCATGTGACAGTGTTGACAGTAGGCTTACTTACCAGGCACTCGCAATCTGGGTTAAATATGACCATAACAGTCTATATTTACATATTAAAAGGATAGTCTACTATTTTGTAAAATGGGATTTAAAGTAGAACGGTTGTCCTATAACCGGAAGGTTGGCGGTTCGATTCCTGCTCTCCCCAGTTCATACTGTCGTTGTGTCCTTATAGGCAAGACACTAAATGTGGTGGTTGGAGAAGATTATGAGTGCCTTGTGTATGGACCCCTCTCTGTCTGCCCCTGGTGCTGGTGTGAATGGCAGCATCATGTAAAGTGCATTTGGGTGCCTGAGAAGGGTTCAAAAGCACTATATAAATGCACACCATTTTACATGTCTCCTATATTGGCTTCTCTACATGGGTTGCTGGGTCAGGTTGTTTCTTCTCCACATCATTCCTTCACTCTTGTCAAGCTTGTTTCTTGTATAGCAACTGTCTACCAATTAGAACATTTTTTTCTCCTCACATGGGTGCCTTTAGACTTTCTTTTTACATTTTATTCAAAAAAATGTCAAAGAAATGAACAGAATAAACCATAGGCAACAATCTGCTGAAAAAGTCTTTGGCTTTAACAAACACTAGAAAACAAAATACACCAGAAACATTCCTTAAACTGTACAAATGCCACTGACAATTTGTGGCACAAGTTTAAAAAAACAAAAACATTCTTTCATAAACGTCTATGAAAATCTCTCATTTCCTCAAGCGGTTTGTACAAAAAATCTTCATAAATTATAACTTTTTTCTTATAACTTAATGACGGATTGACATGGTGGTAACTATTAGGAGCGTTTTTTGTCTTTGATGCACCTCTGCGACTCTTGAGCCAGATACTATGGCACTTGGTTTTCGACACTACTAGCAGCATAAACCTTACAAGACAGTATCGATTCTCAGTCTCAGGTATTACACAGATTATCAAGTATAACCACAGTGGCCCTTATAGGTTTTCGAACTGTACAGAGGAAACACTGCTGTGAATTTGACGTACAACAGAGTGAAGCTGTTTGAGTTTGGATCCACCACAGCAGCACTTTCAAAACTAAAAAGTGTGAACATATAAACAATTCTCTCCCTATAACAACATATAATAGAAAAATATGTCTGAAGAAATAAGTACTAAAATGACCTGAAAGGAAAACGGCTGTACACGGGCAGCTCCTGAGCATGCCGTTTGGTCTGGAAGGCTGGGCTGGACCTGCTAACCCAGCCATATACAGAGGAAATATATCTGTGAGGTAGAGAACTGGTCCGACTGACCCATTGGATTGGATCAAAGGTTTCTTTACAACGCCATAATAAAAAGCCTGCATAAACCCAGCTTAAAAAACAGATTTGATTAAAAACACAGTTTTTAGTGCCATGCCACATTAAAAAAGAAATGTAGCTTTTTTGCTAAATCTTTTGTAAATGAATCTGTGGCACTTGTTGGACCCTTCCTTCATACTTGTATGTCCATATTCATGAAAGCCTGATGAAAAAGTGAAAAAGGCACACTGTCGAAACTTCAGCAGAACTCTACAGAGATAAACGGTGTATTCATCATATTTCCTATGATCTTTGGTGAATTACAGTTGAAGGTGCCAAGTTGTTACCTAAGAGTGAGGTGCAATAAAACACATGTTTTTCTAGCTGTAGTACAAGGCTTGGATGACTTTTTGCATCTAAAGTCTGTAATTTCTGAATAAAGAGGGGAAAAAAATTAAACATCACTCAAACAAAAAAAAACACAAAAACTATCACATTTCAGACCCCCTCCCAACAAGTTCAGTTTCAACTACTCTAAAAATACCCATACCAGTAATCACAACAGGCAAAATTCAATTCATCATCCACAAACATGTAGGGCATTTGAATCTAAATAAATATTACATCCAAGAAATGATCAGATATAAAGTGAGCAAAAGATTTTCCTAATTTAGCTGACTTTCCATATTTTACATGATTTTCTGTTTGTGGTCATTTGTACAAAAGTTAAGTACAACTGTTAAGGCAAAGTTAATCACAAAATGTAACACTCACACAGCAAGCACAAACAGCATTTCAAAACACCTTGTTGAGAAAAAAACAGTCAAGACATTGACTATCATGCACTATACACAAGTAATAATTACATGATTCTTTCTCATGTTGTGTGGTGAGTTTTTGTAAAAAATAAACGTTTGTATGAAAATAAAACTCTGTTTAATTCGAATCATTCAATTGATGAAAATGAAAGTAAACTGTGTCTTGTTTGAACAGCTGTTGAACCTGTGCAAAAGTGAAAGCTCCTTTGCAGGTGTCGACATGATTGTTGTAGCTTCTTTTCGAATGTTACCACGGGCCTACTTGGTTTGTTGATAGGTGTACGGGGAGGGGTTGCCGGATGAGTCCACTGACTGAGCACCGTTTTCCTGAGAGAAAGACAGGCACAATCCAAATCACTGTTGCCTTGCCAAAGCTGATTTGTTTAAAACAGATAAGGATAAAGTGAGTAAGGCCACACTGATATCATGTACTTACCTCTACTGAGACAGGTGTTGACTGCATTTGTGCATACTGGTGTATATAGGCGCCTTGGATAGGTGTGTTTGCCGGAACAAACTGCACATAGAAGGTGAAATGTTTATAGAATGTAAAATACTGCTAGTGCTTAGAGCAGCTGAAATATGGCTGTACTCACACCCCAGATGCTAATGAAAACAAATACAAATAATCACCAAAGAAAGGTTGTCAAATATGTCTGTAATGCTTTGGTGTAACGAGGGAAGACAAATGACATAAACATGAACAGTGTACCAGCTGCGCAACACACTATATAGATTTGATTTATGCAAATTATACACAGGCTTCAATAGAAGAGACCACATGAATATGGGGACTCTAAATGAAACTAGACCTGCGAGACAGAATATCTCTGTATAGCAGCATCATTTTCACTTTGAGGGTGATGCACATTGATTTTGCTTTTGTTGTTTTATGTTGGCATTGAGCATAAATAAGAGCTAAATTTTAACATCTTTTCCTGAAAACCATTTTGGCCAAGTGTAAACATATGCGTCTGTAGTGTTCTGTTCCTCACCGCTCCTGTGTTTCCTAGAGAGAGGTGACCCATCTGCTGTGTGAGGGGGGCCATCACAGAAGCAGGCTGCAGTGACATAGAAGGGTCCATAGAGGGTGGTATCAATGTTCCCTGGTAAATCACAATGAGGGTAGGTGAGGGAAAGGAAATATATGTTGATAGTATACTGTAGGTCTTTATAGGTTCTTACTCCAAACATTAAATTAGATGTAAATAACACATAAACATGTTTAGTTAAAACAACAGAGTATACTCTGAGAACGAAAACTGAGCTGAAAAAAAAGTATTCATCTGAATTGGTTCTTACTGGATTCTGCATGATGTAGGGTTGATGAGGCATCCAGGATGGGTTAACCTGGAACAACACAACACACTGGGTCGACCGCAATTTCTCTAAAAACATATATCCTATTTTAATAGTTTTAATAGTAGTACTTGAGTTACAACTCAAGGTACCTATGGATCAAACTGAATCTAACCTGGTATGGTGAAACATGAGAAATATAAGGAGACATGGACGTCTGAGCCATCATCCTGTATGCTTGCGGGAAAAATCTGCTGACGCAAGATTGAAATGTTTTAGAATCAAAACAATGCCAGTGCAGTGTAACATGACGCTGCTCTTTTGTGTTTCCAAAGCTTACCCGTTCTGCAGTGCAGCTGCACTCGGGTCATATGTGAGCGTCATCCCAGCCTAGAAGAAGGCACAGATTCAATCTTAAACATATTAAATACATGAACAAAACAGCACACTTTAGACTTGATTTATGCAAATTACATGTGTGTTGCAATTGAAGAGAGGGCTTCTTGCATCTTTTAACAGGACTTTGTGGAATTTAGACCTTGTTTAACAGAGAGGACTGAAACTAAAAGGCAACTCAACCTGCTTTATTTTCACTCTGAGGGTAATTCCCATTAACTGCAACTGTTGTGCTGCTGTGTTTTGTGTAAGCGTTAAGCATAATAATTAATAAAATATTTTCAATACAAAATACAACTACATATATGCATAAGTATGTAAATAAAATGTAATAAAATACAAAACTGAGATAAAAGTCTAAAAAGCAGTATTTCACAAAATACATAATGATGATAAACAGTATTTACAGCTTTATTCTTTGTGACACATACCAGTCTGTTGTCACAATCCCTCACCCAAGCCCGACCATTTTGAGCAAATTTATTTTGACTTTGTCTTTTTTTCTGTCCACCATCAGCAAACTTGCACAGCAATGGCTCTGTAGGAGCTGAAAAAAGCACAATCAAAAGATGTGTATATTATACATGTGCATCATTTGTGAGTGATTCCCAGCACTGCACACTGGTCAGCCTGGGAAGACATCTAATTTGGCAGCTGTGGAGCTCTAATCCCCTCCCCACTCTGAGGGAGTCAAAGCAGCACACACTATTTTAGTCAAATAATCCAATTAAAAAGCTTAGTGCGGGAGTGATGGCCACACAAGGCAGCTTCCTCTTTTGTTTTTATTTTATTTTTTTCTGTCAGTGCTACTTTAGTCCTTTGTGCATATGAGCTCATCTGCAGCAGACTCACAGACTCCTGCTGGAGACATGAATCAGTGGCCTGACTAGTTTATACTGCTTACACTACTCACTACCCATTAATACTGCACTCATTAAAATACACCCTGCTCCTGCGTCTGCGTGCACTACCGTGAAACTCAATCATTTTACATGACTATAACTATACATATACTATACATATACAGTATACATCTTCTCACCTGGTATGCCTGCTGGTGTCTTAATAAACTTTCCATTGAAGTGTAAAATGACAGCGTCACACTTCTCAGTCGACTCCATTCTAAAGTAGCAAAAAACACAGAGAGCTTCATTAATGGCTGAGCGTACTGTTAATACATGAGAATACTTTTTTTTTTTTTTTTTAAATAACACAGCTTACAACACATAAATGATAATGCATGTTACCTGGCAAAGCCTACACCTCTGCTGGCTCCATTGGAGTCTCTTAAGATCCGTGTGGATATGACCTGACCAAAGTGCTTCAGCATGTTCTCTAACTCCTGCTCATCCATAGACAAAGGCAAATTGGAAATGTACAGGTTTGTAGGGTCCTGTTCTTGTTGCTGCATGATGAAATAAAAAAAACAGACAAAATAATTTTAAGGTATGAATAACTCACAGAAAATAGCATGTTCTCAGTGCAATTCATTTATAGAAGAATAATGTTTACAGAATATTGAACAGACTCTCAATAATGGAGCCTGTGTTGGGCTTTTGTTCTCTCATTATGAAAATTTATTCAAATATTAATTCTGCAGTTCAGGACTGCTTAGGGTTCACATCAACTAATTTATTTCTACATTTTATAAGGATCAGCAGAAACATAAGACAGTGCTACAAGCCCACGGGGAGCAACCTCCTCGTCATTAATATTCATCAGAGCTGTGTCGCAACTACACGGATAGATTGGATTACAAGAAGTGATACAATGGAAGAAATATCAGTATTTAATGATAAACAAACCTGAGTCTGTGTTTTAAAGCAAAATGAAGATGTTAGCTTATGTATATGTATTTGAGATGATGGTAAGAGAAGAACAACCAAAGTGTTTTGTTAATGCGTTGTAAGTTGCAGCAGCTGTAGGAGAATCTTTCTTATTGATTGATATAAACACATAGGAATAGTATTATGGTTAATGTTAGTATATGAGTTAATGTTAGTATTTTTCAGTTTTGTCTTACAACTTGCCTGTACTTCAACTTGAGCCCAGATTTTGACAACTTTTCACTTTGCTAGACAGACTTAAATAGCAACATGAAGTGAAAATAACCTTTCTTTCTCCTTTCAGTTGGTGACTAAAAGCTTGTTCCTGATTAACTGCAGCTCGTGGAGATAGATTTTGACTAAGACTGAGTAGGATACTGGAAAAAGAAAAAGAGGTTTAAATTCTGTTGTTTGGTAAAGTGCACGCTCAAAACCTTTTAGTTGTAACTTGCACAAACTACTAGCTGATGACAACTGCGCTTCTGACCACAAAAAGCAATGTCAAATACAGCTTCTACTTTTTATGTAAGGTAAGTCACTTTCAAGACTTCATTCAAATCACACATAATTGACAGGAAGAAAAAAACAAGCCTTTCATGCAGCCTTTGTGAGAATGAAGCCTGGAGTTCATAAAGGCATTCACCTTCCACAAGGCAAAGATTAAACTCAGCCAAGCTGCTCTGAGCTGCTCTATTTAATTAAAAAAGTCAAATGGGTGCACAGAAGCATGTCAGGAAGCTCTGAAGATCCCCAGAGAAGGAAATCAGGCCAAGGACTCTTGCCTAGCTTTGTATGGGAACCTTTTTCCCCAGGTCCAGGTTGCCATAACAACACACAACTATTTACTTCCTGTTTTAATGCCACACAGTGCAGATGTCACAAATACAAGCTTAACAGTCAATGCTACAAAAAAAAAAAAAAAAAAAGAGATTTATATCCAAGCAAAGAAAACATTTAAGGCTTTACAGTCAACACTGTGCAGCATCAAACTGACAGTCAAACTAAATATATCAATGTTAGGCAGAAAAACTGACTGGGCTCTTGTTCTGATCCGGATTGAATGCACAGCGCCAGAGTGGATACCTTCTCTTGTACGTCATTGAGCTGTCAGCACACTGTAACCTGACTCTCCACATCCAGAGCCTGACTCTTGACGCTATTCTGAAACCCCAAAGCCTGGCTCGACACAGTCAGCTTGCAGTATATACCTTAACAGGCCATTAATATGTGCAGTAAGCAAAAAGAAAATACTTTAAAGGCATATTATGTAGGATCATCCTATCTTTACATCAAATATGAGTAATGAGTAATAGTTAAATCCAGCTTTACACTGGCCATCTGCTTATTTCTATTTTTTCTGTGAGCTGTTATTAGACAAGAGTCACCCACTTAAAACATCCCTCCTGTGTAAACACAGGTGTAGAATTGCAAAGAGATGTTGAATTAGCAATACATTCACCTCAACATTGTTCTCAAGTGCCATGAGTGTGAAAAAAAGTGATTTCCATTGAACAGGGATTAATTTAATTGCAACACAAAAACCCTGCCTATTAAACCTTTAAATAGTCATTCAATATACTTTCAAATGATTCCCTGGCACATCTTACATTATTGGTTCAAGATTGTAAACTAGGCTAGTGTTTTTATGAATGTTTTTCGCAAAGAATGAAAAGAATGTCCTTCTTAGTTTATCACCTTGCAAATTCAAAGAAATCCCAAAAGAGACAATGGCGCTGTCTCCCAACTTTTCACCGCCATGATGCCAGCCATGGACGAATTGGCAACATAGACGGTGACATTCTTGCCGCCTGCTGGCATATAACTACTCCCTCTACCAATCTTGTGAACAAAATACATGTATCTGGTGTTCTATTACCGGAGATCCATTGCGGTAACTGCTTTATAATTCAGTTCAGTCGCTCTAAGCAGTCTCATGTGGGAACTCACTGTATGGACGTGATATCAGGATTAGACCGTAATGAATCCTCACCTTTGCCATCTGCGCTTGGACACCGGTCGTCTTCAGGGCAGCCACAGCTTTCTGAGCCGCCGCTGGGCTGTCAAAGTCCACAAAGCCATATCCTGGGGGGGACAATTTGAGGCCATTTTAATAAGGCTTGAAGCACAGGCCATTCAGAGGATTCAAAGCATATTTATTTGTAGCATTATTCAATACAGCTACATAGAAATGGACGCTATAGGTGCAGTTACTAACTAGTTACTCATCGCAGTGACACGCCAACAAGACAATGGCTCGGAGCTTACAATAACAAGAGCCGAGAGGCCGTCCTAAATTGTTTGGCTGTTTGTTTTCTCACTTGCTCAGCTTGATATAGCTGCATTTCTGTCCAATGACTAAAGTCTGGGCGGATTTCACACATTGGATGTTCACCAATTTTGGAAATGTGTAGTGAAGTCTAGTCTTTCACAGTGAGGTGTTGTAAATCCTCTTAGGGCTTTGTTGATCATTTGGAAGCACACGCAAGAGGGAAAACCATCACACACCTTTGCATTTATTTGTTGCCTTGTCCATAATGGCCTTTGTAGATACAATTTTGCCGTACCTAGGGGAAAAAGCAGAGAGACATAGTGTTGTGAGGAGGAGTGTGTACCAGACAGTGCGAGTTATAAAACAGACAAAGAGGAAGGGTTGAGCAAGACTCAAGACTCTATGACATCATTGTAAAAACATGAGAAACAGGAAGTGGTTTGTATTTGGTGCTAAAAATCCCCACCATGTGAGCACAAAGTCAAACAGACCCCTTTTTCTTTCTGTGTCAAACATTACACAGACCCACAGTGACTGATTTGCTCCATTAAGAATCACATCATTTTATTTTAATCCCCTAAATGTACTTTTTCTCTCTAACATGCTCGACACATGCTTTCACTTTCCACTGTACTGTTTAAAAGCATCTACAGAAGCCAGGGATTAGGTTAAATGCTCAACTGGGTGAAAGAGCATGAACTTATGACCTTTCTTTATCTGAAGGCTAATTTTAAATCATGAGGAACAAGTGTGGTTAGGTGTACTATCGCAAATATAGAAAAAATGTAGTACAAAAAAATCTGTGCCATGACTAAATTCCTAAGAATGCTTTACTCACACTCAGTAAGGTTCAGGTTTCCTGTTCTAGTAAATGCTACCATATTTTAGTAGAAGTAGAGTAGAGACAGTGACATTTATTCTTTCAAGTAACCCTTTTGTTCCAACTTTTTATAAAATCTTTTCCCAGGAGTTTTTTCACAACAACATATTCACACTTACAACAGACCCTCTAATTCTATATTACCCTACTGTACTACAAACTACAGTGGCCACAAAGGGTCAAAACGCAAACTCCAAATTCACAATGAATTCACAAACAAACTTTGACATAGTGATTCTATGTCAGGTAGACCAACAAATATTTCAGCCACAACTACCAGGAAAATTGACATGTAAGCTACAAATGCACAGGGAAAGATCAATACAGCATGTTATCAGAAAATACTACAGCCCGGAAGCTCCTCATGGGACGTACTTGGACGTTCCAACATGACAACAATCCAAAGCACAAGGCCAAGTCGACCTGTCATTGACTACAGCAACATAAAGTGAAGGTTCTGGGCTCAGTCTCCTGACCTCAGTATCATTGAGCCACTCTGAGGAGATCTCAAACGTACAGTTTATAAAAGACAGCCCAAGAATTTACAGGAACTGGAGGCTATTTGCCAAAAAGAATGGGCAGCCTTACCATCTGAGAAAATAAAGAGCCTCATCCACAACTACCACAAAAGACTTCCAGCTGTCATTGATGTTAAAGGTGGCAATACACAGTATTAAGTTAACTTGTCATTTGGGTAGTTTCTATTGATATTATGTTTTAAAAAGAATAAACACAATTGTTTGACAATAAATGGCATCACCCAACAACTAATAATGAGTGAAAAAGATTTTTGTGTTATTATTCCTAATCTCTGAAAAATGGCCAATCACAAATTCTGCCAGGGTATGAACACTGTATACTGTATAAACATTGCAACATTTTGTACTGAAACAACAATCAGATGGCAATACTTCACCAAGAACTCATGTTACAGCAATCATGCATTTTCGTTTGTATATTTATCTAATAATAATTTCTTATACATCTTAAACAGGTCAATATTACTAGTCCATTCCATAGAGTTACTCCATAAACAGAAACGCATAGCTCTTAAGTGTGGTACGTGCATAAGCAGACTCTGTCTTTGAACATCTTTTGTATATTATATGGCATTGTATTATTTTTTTACTCTAAACACAATTTGAGCTATTTTAAACTGCCAAAGGTATTTTTATAAATAATACATTAGTATGATCAAGACATTCTGCATGATTAATAATTCTTTTTTGTAAAGTTTATAATCCTTGTAATGGTCTTGTGAGTGTTCCCCCAGGCTCCAATACAGTAGTTGAAATATGGTAAAACAAGTGCACAGTATAGAGTGTGTAAAGGTTTTTGATACATATCTGCATTTAGATAGCACACCAACGCTCCTGGATCTTTTCCCACAGAGATAGTGAAAGTGAGCCTTCCAACTCAGTTTGTGGTCAAGAATCATTCCCATTTCATATGATGCTTTACCCATTTAGTGTGCTGGTCGTGAAGCCCTTCCCTTCACAACCATTTGCATTTGTGAGAGATTTTGTTGAAACAATCATAGCGTTTATTTGTATTGGGGCAGGCTTTATGCTAAAACTCATGCATAGACTAATTTCTTTGGTTGCCGTTCTGCGGCCATTGGTTCTGGCGCCTTAAAATACAAATCAAATTCATAAAAAAATTATTTATTTTTTTTAAATAGAAAAGATTGGGATGGCTGGCCAGGCTAAGTTTGGTTGGACTGGTTCTACTGTGACCCACCTCTAGCTCCACTGGACTGCAATAAAAAAACACTGATTTAAAAAAGAGGGACGCAGATTCTATAAAGTTGGATCAGATTATTATTATTTGTCTTGTCCTACCTTTCCTTCCCTGTTTTTTCCAAAAACAAATCAGTTCCAACTGAAACCGAGGACAATCAATGGCATCAATCAATAGCTAATAAAAATCAACAGTTAATATAGATGGGAAGTGTGCTACTCACGGCTGACAGAGCTTGACCAGGTCATGGTCTGTGGTACAGGGGGACAGGCCGCGGATGTACAGGTTGGTTTTGCTGAGCTGTTCCCAACCGGCCGTGCTGCCGCTGCTGTTGGTGCTCGGGCTGGTGGGAGCCATGGGCTGTAACAGTGGGGTGACAGGCGGCTATGTGGGACAGAACACAAAACAAGATAAGTAAAAATACAGATACGACAGTTTAAGAACATAGGCTCTGTGAACATTACATTTTCAAAGTTAAAAATCTGATTGACTTTTTGGTAGAGGAAACAAGCATTTATTATCACCTTTTAAACTGAAAGGTGTTGATATTTGCACTTTACACTTCCAGAAGTTGACACAAAGGAACTGTAATCTCCAACAAGCTCTTATGGAATAAATACGGAATAAAATGTATTATTTTCGAGGCAAATGGTAACTTATCTTTGTAACTGTATTTCCAACCAAATAAAATGACAAAAGAATGCTAGAACTTTCATAAATGTTGTCTTTAGGGGCGTTTTCACACTTGAAATACTGCACAAATTGTTACACAGTACTATTAATATAGAATACAAACAGCTGAAACTTCAATTACACTTTTTAATACACAATTTTTTAATCTCTGTAAGACTCATTGGGAAATTGTTGGTTTCACAGGAGGAATCTGTTGTAGCATAACAATAAATATAGAGCCATATAAACGTAAAACAATGTAATCTGTGCGGTTTGTGTGTCTCTAAACCCGACCGCCTGTTTTCCCCATTTCTTCCTTCGTTCGCTCTTCTTTGTGACTTAATTGGCCGTGACTTCTAGGATTTAGTCCTAAAGTCCAAACTAGGTATCACTTTCACACTTTCACACTACAAACAAACCAGACCGTGGTTCAGTTTGATCCAGACCAAGACCTCTCTTTGCTGGACCAAAGAGCAGTTGTTTGGTCCAAACCATGGTTTGCCGGAGTTTTCCCACCTAAAGATTTGGTTCAAACCAAACGGGAAAGTCTAAAAGTCCAGACTAAACCAGTGCAGGTGTGAAAGCACCCTAAAACAATTCCAAAACAATACGCTATTGTATCTTACATTTTGGCCAATTGTAAATAATTTTAAGCATAAAGAGGTCACAGAATTGACCCTGTTGAGGAAATGCAGATGATCTGTCTGTTCAGAACAGTGATCTACATCTGCGTTGCTATCTCCATCACTGCTTTACAGTCAGCACAATCAGGGTCCAAAGAGATCCATGGCTGTGGCACTGTCACTCTGAGAATACATAAATACTGGAATCAAACTGACTACTTAACTATAAATACAGAGATGTCATGAGCTTTTTTCTGCAGGGACTTGTCTTCTCTGCCCTGTCGTCTTGCATCTGACACTGATTATCCCCCCTAACCCCCCTCTCGAAAGCGTCACAAAATGAGAGGAAGCTAATGGAATCCCAAGCATGTGGTGTCAGGATTGAGCAACCCAAGACCAGACTTTAGCCCCGAGGATCTTCTGCTGGACTGTCTCGCGTCCTCAGTCTCTACACTGCCCTGTCTGCTCTATGGAATTAACGTCATGTGTATGCAGTGAGTGCATAGTGACACATACATAGCACATGTGTAGACTGTGTGGTACGCTAATAAGTTTATTCTTAGAATATCTACTACTATATGTCTGTCAGTCCATTACTTGAACTCTTATCATTAGAGCTGGGACAATATATTGTATTATTTTATCGTTCTACAGATATTTGGGATAGATGTAGTTTAATTTGCACAAAATCCAGTCTAGGGCTATCTTTCCATTACTTTACAGATATTATGATTAATTGCAATTTAATGTCAACGGATGTATTGTGATATTATCAGAAAATCAGAAATCCCATCGTAAAAGTTAAATTTTTCTGAAGAAATACAAGGTTCTGGACAAACTTCTACTGGTCAAAACTAGGGCTAGATCAAAACTAGACCAATCTATTATTTGTTGATAATGCAGTGGTTAGCACTGTTGCCTCTGTGCAAGAAGGTGCAGGGTTCAACTCCCAGTTTGGGTGGAGCCTCTGAGTGGAGTTTGCATGTTTTCCCACAGGCCTGATAAAAAGAATGATAGCTATTTATTAGTTAGTTATATTTTATATTATAATTTAGTAGGTTATATTAGCTATAACTAACTACTTTGCAACCTTACTGTCCTAGTGTTTTGTAAGCTTTAATTTTGCAGACACAGCAATGTAGATCTACAAGAACGCAGTAAAACATACACAGCAAATGCTCATGCCATTAGGACTGGTTAGACCATTAGCTTTTAGATAAGTAATAGTTCAAGAATGCATTTATACACGTTGTTAAATGCAACATACAGTATGTTACAGGGTTTCAGATCTTTTTGGCTCCTCTGGTTTATTCTCTATCTAAGAAGACACCAGTTTCAATTATTTTAACACCGGTTTTAATCATTTTTGAGCCGCACCTCAAACTTTTGACTCTTCCCAATCTCAGGTGAGAATAGCTTCCCTTTTTTCCTCAAAATGAATTCAGCGATCACCAATTGGTCTGACCACAAAGAGCTTTCGCATTGCCACTGTGATGGGACTGGGTGGCAGCTTATCAGCCACCTCCAGACGTGCAGAGCCTGTCATATCCGAGATAGGACAGCCTTACAGTACCAGGCCCCGCCCAAGGTGCTCCCAATACAGAAAAAAGAGCATGACACTGTAGATACTGTAGGCCTCTTTAAATCTTTTAGTTAAGAGCAGCTCAGATCTATATGTAACTGGGACAAATTGAATGGATCAGTGAACAATACGTCCATTTCTGTAGGCCTACAATACAGAAATGCCAATAAAGTTAGCATGATTTAGTCACATCAAATAGTTCACAAAGTAGTTAATAGAACATAATAAATGTTAGCTCCGGTGTTAGCATCAGTGTCGCATTCATAGTTTGATTGATAGATTTGTTATTGTCTTTTGCATACCATGTGCAGATTACATTGACTAAATACTTACTGGAAAGTAACCTAACTCCAAAAGCAAACCATGTATGTCCACTCACTCATGGGGCAACCACATTATTTGTAAGTCAAAATATGATGTAGTTCAAGGAGGAGTAGGCAAAATTTTAAAAGAGCTAAAATGTCATGCAACCATGTTTTGCAATGCACTTTGGACTGAAAGACTTAAAACAATGAACTACTGAAATAATTCATTTACAAATAAGGTGTACCACTTTTACATTGATCAATTAAACAACAACAAACTAAATGCACCAAAATATGCCATATTTTTTCAAGTCAAATTCAATACTTTTGGTAGATATGATTGCTTAGATAGACTAAGATAAACCAATACAAGATTATAGCTAATACTTGTATGTTATATGCTAATCAATGTCTAGACCAATAGCAATAAAGTGGATGTATATTTAAGTTCCGCAGGGTGGTTATTTTTCGTAACATTGAAGCATCAACGCTGTTCCCAGGCCTGTGTCTGTGCAGCAGAGCACTGCCCGAGCAGCAGGTATTTTAATTATCTCGCCTATCTGGATCTTACGTCACGCAAAGAAACACAACAGGCGCTTTATAATGCACACACTAAACATATCAAGTTTATACGCGTCTGCAGAGTTTTAAGTTAACTTACTTTTACACTGGTCTAGTTAACTTGTTAGATCAAGGTTATAATAGTTTTACCTGTTTGCGATAGGGACTCCTCATGGGGTTTCCAGTATTAGCAAAAATCATCCTCAGTTGAGATGGGGACGGTGCGTATTTAGTCAAGCTACCAATCCCGTAAACTTGGAAAAAAAATAGTCCGTGTCAAAGCTCCTCCTTATTCCACTAAAGGACAGAAAACGTAGCTTCTGTACATATTAGCTCTACATAGCGTTACCGTCGTCGACTATCCGGTTGCGGACACCGCTGTGAATTGTCCCAACTTCAACTGCCCAGCCCCGTTTGTTTGACTGGCTTCATTGATTTGCAGTCAGCGCTGCGCAGGGCAGACGCGGCTACGGCGGGAGAAACCATTCCGCGTCTGGTTGTAGGTGTGTCCTGTTTTCAAAATAAAACGTAAATTAGGCGTTCCCTGGCACAGTTAAGACTAAACATCACGTTAAATGAATAGATTTAGATAAACATAAGCTAATTAATACGCCATATTGTTTTTACTATGTAAACTCATATTTTATCAATTATTTCCTCCACTGTTGTTGTTTGTGTAATAAAGCATGCATACCTGACATTCCACTCTTTGGTTAGTCCTGCTTCTGTTAAATTTTTAGTGTTTTTATGCCTGTAACACCAATAGAAACGGGTTCAATAAAATCAAGCTAACAATTTATTACATTTTTTTTTTTATTTGTATAGTACAGTATCACAACAACAATTACCTCAAATGGCTTCACAAACATTAAAGGCCGTAAATATGCAACAGGTATATCCCCTGTCCTCAGACCCTCCATCAGGGTGAGGGGGAAAAAAATTTGTATTTGGCTCCATCCATCTTCCCTTCAATTTGAACCATCTTCCCTGTCCCTGCTGAAGAAAAGCAGGCCCAAACCATGATGCTGCCACCACCATGTTTGAGACTGGGGATCAGTGGTGGACGAAGTACACAAACCAAGTACTTGAGTTAAAGTACAGATACACTAGGTAAAATATTACTTCAGTAAAATCCAAAGTACTCCCTTTTAGCTTTCACTTGAGTAAAAGTACAAAAGTATTTGCCTTCAAATGTACTTAAGTATCCAAGTACTATCATTTATTATGGCTATAATGCCTTTATAATTTTTGTCAGTCTTTTGCTTAAAATAATTTAATATGCTTTTTGCATGTCATAGATGTAATTGATTTCAATAAATCTAGTGATATATTTAAAAATTATTCTTAAAGTAGATCACTACGGAGCCTCAGACATGACATGCAGGAAAAAAATAAGCTAAATCGTGCGCACGATTTACTAATTCATTCCATCGAGTTTCAAAATAATGCACATAATTTATAAATCGAGGAAGCGAAATAGTAATAGTAATAGTACGCACGTTTTAGTAAATCAGTCTGGGGGAAAACACAGTAATGTTAAATCGTGCACAATAATTTTTTTCTTGCATGCCATGTGCAGGGCTCTGTACCTCAGTCTTTGGAAGCTGAACTTTTGAAAAGAACAATCTCGGTTTATAAGCAGCACTCCACTCCACCTTTCAACTGTTTAGCATCATAAGCTGCAGATAAAACTAGTCAAAATTTAATTTATATTTTACCAAAAGTGTTAACATCAATCGACTGTCATTTCACAAAATCGAATCACTCAGTTTAAAATAAATACTACAAACGTTGGTGAAACAGCTAACTAACGTTAACTTAAACACAATGGTGCGAGCTACTGTAAGATTACTCAATAAAAAATGACCACCAGAATGAAAATGGCTTTATCTCAATGTGTTTCCTACGATTGGAAGGAGAATTCCAGTCAGAAGAAGGCAGTTGAAAATGACTCGTTTTTCTTTTCAACGACTTCAAAATAACACCGCAAATAAGGCCACGGATGTTGTGGCACTGGCACTTTAGATTCAGGAGTTTGTGATTGTTCCATCGTAATGAAGAGTGAAGACAATCGGCACTCTCAGAATGATATGCTGTTGCACTGACGCACTAAATAAGCATTAAGCAGAGTTACCAGACCAAATTCAAAACAGAGCGTGCGCTGTATCCTGATTGGTGGTTTGCCGCGTGATTGACCTCTTCAGTTTTTTTCTATCCACTCATAAATAAAAAGGAACGACTAATTCTGCAAAATGTAATTGAGTAAAAAGTAAGATATTTGACTTTGAAATGTAGTGAAGTTAAAGTAAAAAGTATCCACGAATGGAAATACTTCAGTAAAGTACAGATACTGGAAAAAACTACTTAAGTACAGTAACGAATTACATTTACTTTGTTACTGTCCACCACTGCTGGGGATGGTGTGTTCAGGTGATGAGCTGTGTTGCCTTAACGCCAAACATAACGTTTTGCATTGTTGCCAAAAAGTTCGATTTTGGTTTCATCTGACCAGAGCACCTTCTTCCACATGTTTGGTGTGTTTCCCAGGTGGCTTGTGGCAAACTTTAAACGACACTTTTTATGGATATCTTTAAGAAATGGCTTTCTTCTTGCCACTCTTCCATAAAGGCCAGATTTGTGCAGTATACGACTGATTGTTGTCCTATGGACAGAGTCTCCCACCTCAGCTGTAGATCTCTGCAGTTCATCCAGAGTGATCATGGGCCTCTTGGCTGCATCTCTGATCAGTCTTCTCCTTGTATGAGCTGAAAGTTTAGAGAGACGGCCAGGTCTTGGTAGATTTGCAGTGGTCTGATACTCCTTCCATTTCAATATTATCGCTTGCACAGTGCTTCTTGGGATGTTTAAAGCTTGGAAAATCTTTTTGTATCCTAATCCAGCTTTAAACTTCTCCACAACAGTATCTTGGACCTGCCTGGTGTGTTCCTTGTTCTTCATGATGTTCTCTGCGCTTTAAACGGACATCTGAGACTATCACAGTGCAGGTGCATTTATACAGAGACTTGATTACACACAGGTGGATTCCATTTATCATCATTAGTCATTTAGGTCAACATTGGATCATTCAGAGATCCTCAGTGAACTTCTGGAGAGAGTTTGCTGCACTGAAAGTAAAGGGGCTGAATAATAATTTTGCACGCCCAATTTTTCAGCTTTTTATTTGTTAAAAAATATAAATATCCAATAAATTTCGTTCCACTTCATGATTGTGTCCCACTTGTTGTTGATTCTTCACAAAAAATTACAGTTTCATATCTTTATGTTTGAAGCCTGAAATGTGGCAAAAGGTCGCAAAGTTCAAGGGGCCGAATACTTTCACAAGGCACTGTAGCTATGGTCCAGTCATAACTGGGACATCAAACAGCGGAACAGTGAAAGTGCTCTCTATTGTGGCCAGCCTTAGGCACACCTGTGCAATAGTAATGCTCTCTAATGAGCATCTTGATATGCCACACCTGTGAGGTGGATGGATTATCTCAGCAAAGGAGAAGTGCTCACTAACTCAGATTTGGACAGATTTGTGAATAATATTTGAGAGAAACAGGCTAATATCTTAGAGTTCAACTCATTAAAAATGGCGGCAAAAACAAAAGTGTTGCTTTAAAATTTTTATCCAGTATAGTTTCATTAAGTAAGACTTCTTTAAAGAGTTTGGAAGGGATCAGTTCTAAGATACAGGTGGATGTTTTAGAGGACATAATGACTGAGGTTACCTCAGTTTGGTCTACAGCGGTGAAGCAGTCTAACATCATAAATGGTTTGATTGGGTTTTGATTGGGTACTAAGGTACTAACCTGCTCTGGGGTAATAGTGGGGTAGAGTTATAGGGATGCTAAGTTCTACTGAGCTGTGACTGTTCGTCAACATGGCTACAGTGCTGAACAGAAACCTAGGATTATTTTAGTTTTCTTCTATTAAGCGTCAAATAATACGTAGTTCTTCTAGCCTTACACAAGGATTTCTTAGAAATGAAAAGGCTTTTTTTCCAGGCCCCGAGTGACTCCTTGGAGCTGAGTGACGACATTGCTAATTTTTGCTTTCTAATTTACGCATGGCTTGTTTGAGGAGCCGGGTTTCTGTATTAAACCAGGGTGATACTCTACTATTTCTAGTGACCATTTGTTTTAGTGGAGCGACACTATCGAGAGCTGTTTGATTTGAACACATGACTGTCTCAACAAACTGATCTGTTGTGTTGGGACTGGGGCTGTGGGGGCTGCTCTTGAGGATTAACCAGATAAATACTGGCTAAGATTGGCTGGATTAGTTTTTTCAACTCAGAAACAGTTTTATCAGATGATAATCTTCTAAAGTGGGGTTTGTTCAAAGGAACAGTGCAGTCCTGAAGCGTAAACTGAAAGGTAATTAAAAAAGAGATCTGAGAGGTCAGGGTTTTAGGGCAGGACTTTTAACCAACTAATCTCCATACCATAGGTTAATATAAGGTCCACGGTGTGGTTGTACCTATGAGTGGGTTCGCTTACATTTTGCACAAAACCAAAAGGCCTTAAACGCACTGCATAAACATTCTCTGCTGACATGAATGTTAAAGTCTCCTACGATACTAATTTTGTCAGAATCTAGAACTAAACAGGATAAAAATATCTGAGAATTCATTTAGAAACTCATAATCATAATAATGGACCAGTATAAAGGCAACAATCTACAGTTTATAAGTAAAAGCCATCCACTACAAGCTGCCATAATAAATGTGCCTGATTAAACTTCAAATTAAAAAAATAAGAAGGGAAGAAAAAAACAACAACAATCTATTCAAAACTGAACATATTTGCTACTAGATTTTGTGTGACCTATACTGTATGCTGAGCTGGTAAAAATGATTCATCAGTTGCTTATGCTAATTCTATTATTATCTTATAATTGTCCGATAAGATATACAGTTGAATTCTTGTAATATCTATTCTTTTTTAATTGAATTTGTGTATTTGTTTGTTAGTTATTCTTTATAATGTATTAGTATTTTGTAGGTTGATTGTTACATTTGTTAAGTAATCACCCTCTTGTGACATTTGCCCTGATTTGTTAATATTGTCATTTAGTTAAAAAAAAAAAAAAAGATTGATAACTGAGTCAATGCAGAATGGTCATTACAAAAGTTACAACCAAATCACTTCTATTTTTTTCTTCATCACTTGAGACTATTGTATAACCTGGCTCAAAAAATAAACATAAAAAAATACCTATGGGTTTGTACTAATGAAGCAATAATATTTAGATCTGCAGTGATGGAAAAGTTGATTTATCAGCGCTATGATAGAGAGACCTGCTGTTTGAATGAGTTTCTTTTGGCGCAGGTAAGAGAGACAGATTGGCAATAAATCAAAAGCAATCCAGCCAGCACTGTCAACCCTGATTGGAAAACCAACACTGGTGGTAGGAAGTGTGAATTAATGGCCTAACACAGGCTTTATTCCAAAATCGTTGTCATGATCTGACTATCGCTCTTTAATCTTTTGCTCTAATCAACCTCCGGGCTGAAAATGCATTTCAAACATCTGTAATTGCACTTAAATTGCAACCTATTTGAGCCAATGTGTTTTAATTGTTTTAAAAAGCCTGTATTCAACTAATTAGGTATGCAAAGGTCACTTTTAGGGCACGTGGTGGAGTTGACCAGGTAGGTCAGTGGGTCAGCATTAGGAAGGGGAGAGGCGTCTGATTCAGCACTTTCCTCAGGGAACATTTGGGGGCAGGGAGAAAGAACAGCATTCAAACCACCAGCTTTATCAAATAGTGAAAGGAAAGGTTATCTCCTATGTGTGCTTTTGTGAGCACTAAAAGCTATTTATAAGATTAAATGTAAACAACAGTAATTATTTTCGCTTTTCATATCAGAAGAATAAACACAGGAAATGAAACCATGTACAATTTCTTATAAAGATGTTTAGAAACAGTTGCTCACTAAAGGAGACTGTACAATAAGAAATAAAAGAAAGTTCCAAACACACACAATTTCAAACAGGCTCCAACTTGCAAAAACAAAGATTACAAGACAAGGCTCACACACCTATTAAAAAGTGCAGACACACATCTATAAGGGTACTGCCTGGGTATTTCCAGAGGAAATCAGTAAGGTTACTAAAGGAAATGGAGGAATGTGTTTCCAATTTAAAAAGGAAGTGTCTTTTGCAAATTTGCAAAAGTTAAAAGTATGTCTCGTATTACATTCTCTGCTTTGTAGACTTCTGAACCACCATAATCGGATGTTTTAGTGGTTTGAGATTTCAGGAATGGCTTTGTACTTTCCTATCTGCAAAAGGGTTGTGCCGGCTGGGCAATCCCTCTTTGGCACAAGATTTGTTCCCCTATTTTTCTAACTACAAATTAGCCACATCCTATGTATGTGTCACACATTCTGCACAGCCATACTCACAGCCACGGAATCAAAATTACTAGGCTATGGATATAGTGATAGGCAACTGTGTCATAGACGCAGTGTAGTCTTGTTTATGGCATTTATATAGGGCACTGCATGCAGAGTTTGGTTAGACACTGAAGAGGTTGTGCAATTGTAGTTGAGAGCAAAGCGAAAATGCAGCAGTCTAAATTCATTCACTGTTTCTAGTCTAGGCGCATCCAAGCCAAAAATAATCACTTGCATGTAGAGCTGCCACGACCCGACGCAAGTCTCGGGTCATGTTCATGTTCACGTTCACACTAGAGTGACAAATGGCATATACACATAGTGACCTCCCGCAGTATGATGAGCTCATGATCTCGCGAAGATTATACCAATATGGCATACACTTTATTTCATCATTAGTCATGGTGGAGCCATAAAAAAGACCAAAAAAACTTTGTCCAAAGATACTAGGAAGAAAAAACGTCAGTTCGACCAAGGCCAGGCTTTTACGGAATGGAGTCTGCTCAAACTAAGTGAAGGACTCAAAACCGGTGTGGCTTTTATGTTGCTGAACTTAAATCTATTGTTATTTTATGCCCCTTGAGATATAGACACTGATATGTTACATTTATTTAGGTTACAGCTTGCAGAGATGCGAGCGTGCTGTTTCTATGGAGGAGTGTTTGTTTCATTTACGTGCTTTATGTGAGACAACGGCAGTTCACACGGTAGTTTCAATATTATACTAAAATGCCCAGAAAATTGTTTGCATAGCGTCACCAGCACACTAAATTTGCAAAACTGATTCACTGAAGGAAGCTATAGGGGAAGCTGCGCAAATCTTACTTAGTTTAAAGTTCTGTGGGTTGCATAAACTACACTCTAATGTACATTCACTTTGGGCAATTTAGATTCACCAAAATAGTTTAATCACCTAGTAGGTTGTTTTATTAGGAATCATTAGAAAAAAAGAGACCATAGGCTTCTTTTTGGTTTTACTAAAAAGGATTTCAACACATGAGAATGTTCCAGAAGCTTTGGCCAATCACAAGAGGGGGTCGGTCTACACTGGTTGTCAACATTGAATCAATGCAGGAAATCCTACTGTGAAAGTTTCTATTTCAGCTGTGGCTGTGTCTACTTACACGGTAAAACAGTGCAAAAACAATAAAATGAAATAGAGAAAAGGAAAGTTTTGGTAAGTTCTAAATTTTAGTGTAATTAATAAAAAACTGGTATTTTGCTGTGGTAAATTGGTTTGGTTATGCTTTTACTTTTTTGGGGTGACTTTTGGCTGCTGTGGCTATTAGGATGTGAAAGCTGAGGCCAGCCCATTTCAGCCTCCTCAAAAATTACAGCTGTTGGTAAGCCTTTTTAATGAGAATGAGAAGTCACATGGGATTTTCAAAGTTAGTATTGTGCTAAAACAACAAAAATATGTTTTGTAATAGCATAAGTAAGAAAAACACTTTTAAACATCACAGCATTTCATCTCCAAGTCAAGCCTTTCAGTATTATTATTTTTTATTTTTAGCCTAGTATCATTAGCCTAGCTCCAACAGCTATTACACTAAAAAGCAAACTGCATTATATCATAGTGATATAAAATGTGATTCAAAGATATCATTAGCTTATCCTTTTTTTGTCAGATAACGGTTAATGCACAAAGCCATGACCTTATGTACAAATGAACAGGAAGCTGAAAATCATTCCCTCCATCTTACAGTTACACTTTATGAATTGGATAAACAAATACCTAACCTTGCTTTCAATATGAGGACATGTTTGCATTGTAACTCACGGGCTCCATTTTGCTCTTTACAAATGCCCTGAGCATGACAGTCATATCTTTACAAAGCCATTTGTGTCGGGCCTGGCATAGACATAAAGAGGAGCAGCGCCACTAGGCTGTTTCATTGTGCATTTTCTGCAGCCAGGCAACTCTCCAAACTATATTGTAAACATTGTTCGGCTGTTGAGCCCCTGCATTGTTCTTGTAATGCCATTCTCTAGATGTATACTGGAGCGGTTAATGCTAAGTTGACTGAGATATAACATTTTTATAACAAGTGTAGATGACTTGCAAAAAACATCTGCACAACTTGCTGCTAATGTTAAGTGCTTTATACATGAGGCTTGTGGGCAGGGTCAATTCTGTTTATTAATTTCCTGCATGCGCTACATTATAACCACAAGTATCTCTTTGCTGTTTGGACCTTTCCTTTATAAACAGTATCCCTCCTTCCTTTTAACTACGAAGAAATGTTTATCAAACTCACTGAAAAACACAATTTCAGCAGCATTCCGGATGCGTTAATTGATTTACGTGTAACCTTTTCCTTCCGTGGCCATCTATACTAAAGCTCTTGTCACTTGCTGATAAAATTTTGATGAGCTAAAGTAATGAAGAGCCTGTGTGAGCCCTGATGCCTGCAGGTCGGCTAGGGACTTTCCACTTAAAGCCTTGTGTGTGCTCTTTTGCTTTGAATTTGGTTCCATTCACAGCAGATTTCTTAAGATAAATGCACCAATTTCATTACAGTTCAGCCTAACTCAACATGAATGACTTGTTGTCTGATATCCAATACAAAGTTGCTAGTGACTAGTCAAAACTTGCTCTGGGAGAAGTCTGCAACATGAATGACACTTTTGTGCACTGTGTTTAGAGTGCTTTTAGAGTGTTTTAATCTACTTGCATTCAGTCTATTATTAATATTGCATAGGCTTAATGCAGCGGGCCAGTGCAATGCAAACATATTCTAACATGTAAAACAAAGCATTTAGAAGGATTTGCAGCCATAACTTGTCCAAACATGCTACTTACAAATCACATCTTATTTTGGACATTGTGTATTTTTAATTTTGTAAAGCGTAAACTTCATTTTGTTCAATGACAGTAAAGCGTGTGGTTTTGCTCTTGTGCAACAGGAACAGGGAGAGAACATCCTCTCACTATCAATCAGGAAGTGTCACGCAGGGAAGTTCCTGCATTTAGTCTGCCCTGTAAAAACGCCAGCATCGTGTAATGTCTCATAATGTCATGTAAAGGTCCCAGAAAAGAGAATACAGAGAGCTGGATTAATCCAACATTTTGAAAATACAGTATAATATACAGTATAAACAAAAGCTAATTTTGCCTAAACCTAAATGAAGGGCTTTCATTTTTGGTATTTGAGGGAAAAAATGTATTGTCTTCCTAAGGCGTTGTCTAGTCTTTATTAGAAAGGATTTAAATAGATGAGAATGTCCAGCACATACCTAAAGCTTTGGCCAGTCACATTCAAGTGGGTTACACGTTTGGGACGCTCCCATTGGCTGTTGGTCTACACTTCTGAAAAGAAAAACACCTCAGACCCAGGTACATTCTATTGGATGTGCCCATGCGTATATGACCTTTATAAATGGTAAATGTTATGCATTTATATAGCGCTTTTTTGCACCCTTCTCGGGCACCCAAAACGCTTTACATCGTGCTTCCACTCACCACATTCACACACATTCACACCTGGGGCAGACAGAGATGGGGGCTGCCATACAAACGGCGCTCAACCTTCTCCTACCACCTATAGTATTGTTTTCCGGGCACGCCCCACCGATAGGAGGCCCCGGGGATGACCTAGGACACACTAGACGGACTATGTTTCTCGGCTGGCGAAGATGGATGGATGGAACTCAGTAATTTGTTATCAGTTTCTTGTTTTGAAAATGATTATATTCTTTGTTTTAAAAGTAGTTTTGTCTGTTTACAAGACATTCATTCATTTATTTCAAATGACTGCAACACAGTAGTACCTTAAGTACATTAAGACAAAAATCTATTTAAGTAATTACGTTTAATTTGCTCCTACATCTAAAATAGTTTTTATTGTAAGTGCTTGAATATATAATAATTTACAGAAGTTTAGCAAATAAATATTATTAAAATTGAAAGAGAATATTATTTATTTTTCAAAGATACACCAGGCAGGCAACACACAAAACAACAGACAAAAGCTTCTTCATAGCTCATATCGATTTTGAAGTGTATAATTGTATAAAATTTCCCAGCCTATAAAAGATAGCATTCATATCTCCACCCCATCTTCAGAAAGCATGAAACCCCTTAGGCCAGATCCTGAGCCAAAACAATGCTCTCAGTTCAAATGGAACCAAAGTGCTTCAGTCGTCTGACGTAAAGTGCTGTAACATATCCTGTTCGCATTTCCTAAATACAGCGTTGCACACAATGATACATGATCACAGAGAAGAAAAAAGTGTCATTAAAGGTTTTAAATGACAATGTAATTTCTTATTTCATGGGAAAGTAAAGTTTTTCAATCGTTGTCTTTAATCTGGTGAAATCCGATCTGTGTTTTCCCCCTGCATTCCTCTCCCCTCTGCATGCCACAGTCCTCAGTCCTGGTCTCAGGTTTCTCCAGACCTACAGCACATTGTTTATTTTGCTTAACATGGGGAGAACATGGGCGGAGCCTAAGCAGTCTATATGCTCCTATCTGTCCCGGTGCATTACAAAGGACAATAGGAGTGACTGCCTCGGGAATACCACATTAGAAGATCGCATCAGTGATGGTGTTGCGCATACAAATAACCCACTAGCCCGCATTCAGATAACCCACTCGTCTTGCTAATTGCAGAAACTGGGGGCACAGATCACCCAATAAACCACATACAACAATGTCCTTTAATAGATAAAGGGCACACAACCCCATCTGAGCTCTATGTCTTCTCTATAAGCTGCATTAGGCTGGAAAAGGACACCACATTTCCCCAGGGATCATTTCTGGTGAAATTTATGAGGCTTCCCTGTAAGATGTCTACTTGTAAGTGGTGAGGGTAGGACATTGGAGATCTCTCTGCTCACTTTATGTTTGTGCTTGTGTATGTAGAGTTTAATTGGCTGCATTGAATCCCATAGATCTGCGACCCATACACTTCTCCCACCTCTTATTTATGTATAGGATATTTAAGAGGCAGGAAATGCACACACTGTTGACGGAAATACTCCATTGTGACATGCGGGAGGGAGGGTTAAACCTTGATGACAAATACGCCTCTCAGCCCGAGTGATTGTTGTGGCTGACAGTAATGCATGGTCCAGCTCTGTGGAAGCACTTTATATAATTTATGAGTCACTCAGGGGAGAGGAAAGGGATACATTCAGTACTTTCTGGTGGAAAAATGAAAGAGAAAGATGGCAAATGACTAAGAGAGAAAAGGAAAGGTTAGGGTAGAGGGAGACCACATTAAGAAACCTGGGTAATTCAGAAATTCTACTCTTTGTGGTTTACCCTCACCACTGAGCACGAGGACATATTCTTTTGATATGTGTTGAACATAAACTACAATATAATGACATATTGCATAGTTTTTGCATAGTCAAATCTCACAGGTACAGTACATTAGAGGTAATATATTGATGGTATACCCTGTTAAAAAAGCTCACAATTGATTAAAAACAGCCATTTGACCATTAACCCCTCATTTGCTTCTTCTTGAAAACTGATATGTTGAGCAATATCTTAGTCAGAATCAATCAATGGGTTATCACCTGTTCTTATTTGAAAGTTTCACTATTTAGTTATGCTCACCTTACAAAAATGTAGTATAGTGTATAGTATTAAAGTATAGTATAGTATAGTATAAGAGTACAATAAGGCAATTTATGGTATGCTATAATGTGGTATACAATGGAATGGTAAAGGTATGATATGGTATGATATAGTTTAGAATGGTAAGGTATTGAATAGCATAGCATAGTAGTAAAAAAATAAGTATATTGGTATTTTATCTGATCTCATATGGAGGGACTTACCAGACTAATTGGGAGTCTCGGTTTCAAATAAAGGCGTCATGCTTGCCTCTCAGCAAGAAGGTTCGGGGTTCGACTCTGACAACATCAACATCAAAAACATGTTGGGCTCCCCTTGGTGTGGCTGCCAACTAGAATTTCCCCACAGGATAATAAAAAAAAAAAGAAATCAAACAAATCTAAGGCCTCCAGCAGTGTCATTGCACTGCCTACAGCTTCACTGTTATCTTTAGCCAGCCTTTGCCAGATCTACTTTGTTTGAATTCATCCTGGATGGTTGAAGAATATATTTACAGTGTAGTCCAGCTGGCCTCTGAAACATTTGTAACTGTGAGCAAATGAAATAAAAGCAAACTTATTGGATAATAGACATTTTAAATACAAAGAATGTAGATAAGATACAAACCCAATTTTGATTATTTGACTTTTGAATTATGTGACTTTAATAATGTTATTAAATAAATCTGATTTAAATAATACTTCTAGTGACATATTTGTCTTCACAATTAAAGGGTCATGGCTACAAATAAAATTGAGTAAAAATAAAAATGCGAGAAATGCAAAACTGAAGTGTTGTCTTAAAGGATTTCTTGTGAAATTCATCAGAAGAGGGGTTGTTTGTGTCAGTCCGCGTGACATCAGTAAGCCTTTCCCAGCATGAACAGAGGGTGAATACCAGTGAGGATCAGAGAGGGCGGCCTCTGTGAGGGCATCCTCAAATAACCTGGAAGGAAGCAGACAGCGAGGGCCCTTCTGTGATGGAGAAACTATGTTTACACGCTTTGAAAGATACAACAGAAAAATGGAAATAGAATAAATGCAGCAATAACTTTTAGAATATAAGAAATCAACATTAGGGTACACAATTGGACTACACCAGTAAAGTAATGATCAAACTACAAATGCCTGATATGGGAATACACAGCATAATTTTTGCTACTGTTATTTTAAATGATTGTATCAAACATATGCCATTGTTTATAACTGACATTTCTTCTCTGGTTTCATATCCTCAGGAAAAAAAAAGTGTGCTAAAAGTCACTCTGAGCTGCCACCTACTGGTTCCTCTGGTTCCTCTAGTGTGGCTCAGAGGCAAAGGCTTTTCACATATACTTCACCAAGTATGTCTGCACTAAGCACATTTGGTTTGTCTAAATTAGTGCAGGCACCAAAATAAAGAACAGGAACATGAATCTTTAAAAATAATAAATAAATAAATAAATAAATAAATAAATGAAATAAAAGAAAGAAAGAAAGAAAGAAAGAAAGAAAGAAAGAAAGAACGAAAGAAAGAAAGAAAGAAAGAAAGAAAGAAAGAAAGAAAGAAAGAAAGAAAAGAAAACATGTTGCTATTGTAGGACATATTTGCATATGTGTTTCTAAAAATACTGAAATGCTTAATTCATTCTGGATGTAACAAATTGCTATTTACATGTCAGGATGTTTAATACTGAGGCCATAGAATCATATGATGTAACTCAAAGCCGCAACAAAACCTTATCCTGTGTGGTAAACACCGTGGCCACAGGTTTTTTTTACCATCAATATCAGCAGAGGGCATCAGAGCTCAGCAAGGCACAGCTGAAATGGAACAGCAAGCCCTTTTTTAACATTCAAGCTACTTGATTATGTGAATTCTGTGTATTTTTGATAAAGCGTCTAGCAACATTTGCTAAAACCATCCACATTTCTAGCTCTATTGCAATCTTGTGCAATCATGTGTAATTGCTAACCTACATCTAGGAAATAATGTTTTTAAAATATATCAAATAAACAAAGTGGTAAAAATAAATGGTAAATAAAATCTAAAATACAAGTTCATCTAAAGCATATGCACATGCTCCACTTTAATTGATTATTTTTTGTATTCATTTATTTTACATTGACTTAATTTAAGGACTTTTGACTGATGAATACACAGATATTTTGTTGTTGTAGTATTGATTTGTTTTGAGAGTCATAATTGTGCTTGCTTAAAATGTATAATGAGCTCTTTAACTTTTTTTTTTTTACTGTAAAACATTACATGACTTTATTGCTACTTAGTTACACAATGAGTAAGCTAGGGTTTTCCAAAATCCAACTTAACACGCGCCTCGTTTTGCAGACTTTATAATCTGGTTGTAACAGTGTTGTTGATTAGGTGACAAGTTGATTTTCGATAATGTGTACACTTTTATGAGGTGACGTTTGCAGCACTTCGCATTGCGTTGATGGTAATGTTGGAGGTGCAATAGGTGGTCCTAAATCTGATTACTTTATTCAACAGACACGCACATTTGACGTAAACGTTTAGTAATATTAAACCAGACGCAGGTAGTAAAATGAGCACATAAAGAAGTTAGTTTGGTTACTGTTTTCACATGCAGAGCAGTCGGTTTGCAGACGCGTAGGTTGGAAGAACCCTCAACCAGCCGGCTCTCCTCCGAGCTGCGCGCTGATTGGCCAAGCCCGGGTAAAGGCGGAAGTCTACAGAGCTGGGGATTCCCCGAGGGAAGTTCCCAACTCAACTAGGCTATGTAAAACTTACATTGCCATATCCTCTCCAGCGCTTCTAACTTTGCTTCTCGAGATTAGGGGACGAAACCTCGGTGGTGTCAAAACATTAAATTCGGCTTAAGCAGTTACTCGAATGAAGGTAAGGAGAATTCAGCGAAGCAGTGTGAACTCGGCTATTGAGCTATTCTTCATCGGCTGAATGGGTTGAAATTGTTGCTAGCTAACGAGTTTGTGTAAAAAATACGGAACTCCGAGGAATAACTTTTAATCAATTCTTTAAGACACAAGACTCTGACTTAATGCTGGCTCAAATAGGACTGCTCCTACAGCCTGGTTGACTTTACTTTTCTATGTGTTTACAATGTGTGTAGGCAGCAGCCTTTTAGTCTGCAGGGTCACTGACAGGTAGCCTCTGTTATTGTAACATGGATTACCAAGAATTATTTTAATTTGATGGACAGAGACTCTATTGCCTGCGTTATTATTTAGTAATATGTTAACTATTAGGCTACAACAACGGAAGTGCAAATTAAGTGACGTTTTGTCATTCTTGACATACTCTGTTATGCAACTACAATAGACTTAATTAACTAGACTTAATTTCTTTATCATTTATTATTATACTATCATGTTAGTTGCACATGAGGGCGTTGCATTTGTTAGCATTGAATGTTACAAAGAGATTTTGTTGTAGCCTCTTCCTATACAATACACAATACGAGATTATTAAATTAGTAAAGTTAGTACATTTGTAATAGATACTATTATATATACACAAAGTTAGGTAAAAAATAGGTGAGATAGTAGAGGTAGTAGCTATTTAATCCTATGATTGGGGTAATTATTTGTGAAAAAAGGTTAAAAACATTACTAGCATTACAAAGTTGCAATTTTTTAACATTCTTTACGTATATATTTGTGTTTTCAGAGCTCATGTCTTCTGTGTCAGTGATGATTGTGGAGCACACGGAATGGAAAAGAACATTGGAGACCAGCTCAACAAAGCTTTTGAAGCCTATCGCCAGGTCTCCATTGAAAAGGATATTGCTACAAAAAATCTGCAGAAAATGGTAAAACAAACAAAAGAAGGTTACATTTTTTTATTGGGACGTGAGTCAAAAATATATTTTTTAATAAAATATCAACGTGACCTTCCTTCTTACAGACTGAATATTATGAGGGCTACACACGAAAACTTCAAAACCAGATTGAGGACCAGCAGCGGCAAATTTCATTACTTGAAGCTAAGTTGTCAGCAATGAGGCCAGCATCGGGTTAGTGAGACGTGCCAGACGGACTTTTCACTTTATGTTACATTTTATGTTGTCCTTGTTTAATGCAGTGCTTTATATACTTTACAATAATTGTTTAGACTATGATGAAAATGAGGTTACTTGAAGACACTGAATGAATTTGTGCTCTTATACTCATAGGAGAGAAATGTGACCCTTCCGATCATCTCCTTGATGGGGCTAATGCTTATAGGAAAATGCCATACTCGGTAATTTTACTATATCATTTCATTTTTTTTTGTGCTGAACAGTTTTACTTTGTCCTTTGCAGTTCTGCTTAAGCGTAGACACAGCTTCCTCTTGTGCACAAATTTACTGGTAGGACAGTGGTTTCACACAGTTTAAATGGTCAGTGAATCTAACAGTAGACCCATTTGTTCTTAGTTTGGGTAATTTCAACTCTTTAATATCAGTCTACATGTGTATTATTTATTTCTTTTATCTCAGAATGAGACTAGAAGGAAAACACATTATTTCATCACTGTTTAAAAAATAAAAAAAATAAATAAATAAAAATATAAACATTGAACTGTGGTTTACACAACTCTTAAGCCATTTGCAGGAGTCAAGCAAGAGTTTGTCCTCGTTTTATTAGCACTACTAATATTATCTACATATTTTGTTACTTATTACAGACACTTTTCTATTTTTTGCACCTTCTGTTTCTCTGCACAAGGTGTATCCATGGTTTTCTTCACCAGATGGTGCTAGAGGATAAAATCACTGCACAGTTTTTAAACCAGTAACCCGGGCCTTACTACAGATTACTAAAACAGCTACTTTTCCCTTGAGCATTTAAATGTTAATATGTAAACAAAGTAACATAATATAAAGAATATTAACCGTTAAAAGTGTAATTTGTCTTTTTTCAGGATAATATGGTCACTGGTGCTGTTGCTTGTAAACCTTCAGCCAGCAGCACTGTCGACTGGTACGTGTTTGTTCTTGTTCTTTTTGAAACCATTGACATTTAAGTTAAATTAATTTCTGAATCTTATTTGTGTTTGTCAGCCAAGATATGCAGGA
This sequence comes from Perccottus glenii, assembly GCA_024416835.2. Classification (NCBI taxonomy): domain Eukaryota; kingdom Metazoa; phylum Chordata; class Actinopteri; order Gobiiformes; family Odontobutidae; genus Perccottus; species Perccottus glenii. The sequence continues at coordinate 10,878,431 of CM044560.2, read as the reverse complement.
TGCATTTGAAGCCATTCAAGTGAAATTTCGGAAGATTCAGTCTTTGACCAGACGACAAAAAGACCATCTGAAGAGATTTAATGGAGGAAATGATACATTTAATGGTAATATATTCAGTAGTGTATTACAGTTAATATCACCTGCTGGTGTTGCTTTCTAAACATATTATTATTATTATTGTGATATAAATAGGTGTCTACATAAACGCATCATTACTGCACTCCACCTGGATGACAACCACAATAGTCCTTTGAGTTATAAATAAATAGAATACATTACATGAAATCACTAAAACCTGTGAAAGAAAATGTTTTTGGGATATACTGTACTAAGAAAATGAGAAATGCTTTTGTTTGCCTGCCAGCGTCATCTCTTGTTTTTGTGGCATCTGACAGATCAGCGGTTCTCCATGCCCATCCAGTGCACGGACCGTACGGCAGAGGCAGAGCGACCCTTTTCCTCAGGATTAAGAGCCCCGGTGGTGGATCTACCACCCCCGCCTGCGTCTCTGGCGTCCCGCGGCGCCAGTCCCGAGGACAGGGACTTAGACTCTCTCGCCAAACTCAGTGTCAGATTTCCACCGTCTGCGGACAGTGAATATGACTTCCTGAACAGTGCCCCAGAAAGACACGGTCTGAGCGTGGCCACTAAGCCGGTTCTGGGTAGTGGCGCCTCCACATTGACTGAGGAGGAGCCCGTGGAGTTGCCCCTGTCTTTTGTCTACTCTACGTCCCCCTCCCACTCCACATCGTCCCCGCTTTCCCAGGAGAGCGTACGGGGACCCCAGCAGGTGAGAATCAGAGGAGAAGGTCTGAGAAAACTAGTAGCAAATTATCAGTTTCTGATTGGTCTTTGCTAATGGAGGAGTGAAACAGTGTGAAGTCCAAAAAAAAAAATCTCCTCAGCTTAAGTGGAAACGTATTAATGTGTGCTGAGTCTTTTTTTACTTAAGCATGCGTGCTCTGGTTATATTTGGCATATTTGCTGGAAAGTGTGAGCCAGATGGAAGCACATTACAGTGTGTGAATCTGATGAAACAAGTATGATGGTTAAAAGGAGGATTATTTGCTGATGTGTGTAAATACAGAATAGAAAATTATGAATGACATGTGATAGGATGTAAAGGATATTATAAGCTCGTTCTGTGGAATAATATCAAGCTGATTCTATTGCATGCATAAATGTTTTGAAGTGTTGCATATAGTTATGAATGAGCAGATTTATTGCTGGACAATTGATCAAAAACAATCTAAATAGATAATCAGAATCAATATAATTATGCCTATGTCAAACAATTTTATATGAGAGTGGATTTAAATATATATGCAATACACACATAACTAGTTTATCTTACTTTAAAATTGCAAAGATATATAGATAATTGCAAGATAATAATCTGATAGCAAAATTACAGAACAGAACTTTAAGGGGATAAAACAAAAACTAAATAATATTGAATTAATTATAATTGGAAGTAAAATGTCTAAATCAAACACATACATTTAAACAAGCTTATATCAAATAGCCATAAGGTTATGAATAATAATAATGTGCATTTTTATACACATTTTCTGTGTATAACTACTGTGGACAGTGGTCATGTTTAAAGACACAATACTGTTTAATGCATAAATAATATATGGTTTTGTTTTTTTTCCTTGGCCCTGTCCTGTAGCCACTGTGGAGCCCTGAGCTGTGTAACGCTGTGGACATGGGGATGGGGATGGAGTTGGTGTCGCCTCAGAGCAGCAGTCCTGACAAATGTGCTTTCTGCCAAACCGTGGTTCCTCCGGACCGAATGAACAGCCACCTCTACTCGCATTTCTCTCCCAAAAACGAGGCCAGCCAGTGACGGAGGATGCAAAGACTGACAGGCAACTTACTCTGGAGACTTACTGTGCTCGTGCTCTAGAGGGGCCTCTGCCACGCGCTGTACTGGATTTGAAATGACACTGCAACGAGACTTGAATGCATTTATTTAATACTGAAGAATTGAATGGTACACTTCTTTGCCCATTATATTTTACTAATATTTTACTCACTTTAATACTACATCATGATGATGCATAATATGGCATAAACGAGCAAATAAATTCAACATTTACTCTTTTAAAACCTTGGAGGATGATTTTTTAATGGATATGTTAGGATTAAATTAAATGTTTTTAAAAATACTTTTACAGCAATTTGGACAAATAATATGAATAATGCTCTGTTTTCTGGCTTATTAACATTGAGTAGTGTGATCTGCACCTTGTCCTTATTCAAACACTTTTCTTTGCGTCTGATGCTTCCTAACAACCAATATTATGCATTCTATCACGTTGATGATTCACATTGATTAGCACTATTACCTCATAAATTGACATCGCGCCATTTGTCATTCTTAAGCCCTAATCATTTGAAGCAGATGAACGGCATGTCACTGAAGGTCAGATGAAATATTTCCGACATTAAAAATCCATAGAGAAACTTACAACTCCATATGTCTGTTAAAAAAGCCAGATGGTGACATGTAATATTGAACAAACTTGCAATTACCTGCTTATTTTTCCCCTAATGTTTTGGACAGTTATGGGATGTGTATCAGCAGTGGCTTGGATATTACACATTAGGGATTATCAATGATTATATGCCCTGTGATTACACTTCCTATGTAAAAAAGGGCATACTACTGTATATCTTACATTATCTAACTAAACCTGTGTAATTCAACTTGGCAACTCTTACTCGTGCAGTATTTATTCACACCTTTGCGAACAATGCCTGCGTTTCAAACTGTTCAGTGCGACGATGTGTTTAAGGAAACGGCGTTGTGCCTTTTAGCTCTGGGGCTGGTAACACTAGTTCTGGTTCAGATCCGCTGGTGTGAAACGCAAAACAATGCAGTTTCCTCGAACGCACACTTCAGATAATCAAGCCTCCATAATAAAACGGATTGATAAGCCATTTGGAACTCAGTGATATTATGGGATAATGCATATATGGGACAGGTGTAAAAGATGTGGTGCTAATGAGTCATAAAACAGCATGTGCCTCGGAGACAATATATCTGAGAACATATCAGTTTTGTATAAATCTGTGGAATGACATCTGCGTCTTTTAGAATGACATCAGAGTTTATTTTACATTAAATGGAGAATGTTTTTTCTATATATTTCTGGCAAATACATATCCCTAATGATCTCATTGCTTAATCTGTGAAGAGTTGAACATAGTGCAGCCTGCCTGCTTTTCTCCCAGGGATCGTGAACAGCTGCTTGATCATAATTATGTTGTCCTTCATTGTTATTTGGAAGAGGAAACTCACACTGACAGCTATTATTTTTTTTTTATTCCTACACTTTATATTTAGTGGCTTTGGTACTGTAATATAGAGTGCTGTTGTAAGCTCACATAGCATACCTCTGAGGCAATTTTTCCAGTGGCTTCAAATCTTAGATCTTCATCCCCGGGACACCAGCGGCGGAGAAATATGCTATCAGAACAAAAAAAAATTAAATAGAACAAAAAAAAAAGGGAAAAGGAAAGATATGGATTGAGATGGAGAAGTAGCAGGCTGATTACAAGGTGTCAAAATTGCCAGGAGCAGGAAGGTGAAAGCAATCAGGGGTGAGAAGAGTGCAGCATTCGTGAGGGGCAACTAATTATCCATCTCATTTGTGGAGAGAAGCATTTGAGGCAGCTCTAGGCCCCGCTGAATGGTGACAGATTGGTGCGGAGGAGAGGGGAGGTGTTAGAACAATGGAGCCCAGCTCACCATCATTACTGCATGCTAATCAGCGCTGCCTCTGCAACCGCCAGTCGGTGCTGCGGAGAGTTTTTTTCCGGGGGAGACGGGGGGAAGTCGCCATCGCTTCCAACTATGGACGAAAGGGAGAAGAGAGACAGTGTTTCAGCTTTATCTAGTGCACAATAATGATCTCTGTGGCCTCTTTGCTCTGGGAGATCATTGCGCTGCTGTGTCTTTAATTAATTGTCAAAGTAAAAAAATAAAAAAAATAGCAGGTCACATGGCATATATAACTGAATGCAGTTTAATTTTGTATTAGGCTGCAATTCTAATCACCTCAATAGAAGACATATGGTATCACTAGTTCATAAACGCATGCTAAAAAAAGACACATATGGTAACAGCAGAATGAAAACTATCCTCCATTCATTGTGACAAAAATAGTTTGTTTTTAAAATACTGCATTGTTTCCAAAAATGGAGGTATAATCTTGGAAGCATTAAAACAGGACTTTTTTTTTAGGCTCTTTTTTTTTTAAACAACACAAACTATTGTTTTTGTACACAAAAAAAGAGTAATTATGTGTAAAATGTTTGTATAGTCCTCTGTTTTTTTCCCCTCAATCCTCCACAATCTTCTGTTTAGAATATTTTCTTTCTTATTTGAATTCACTTTAAAGAATTGTAAAAACAAAAAACAAAAAACAAAAAAACAATTGCATAAACACTCTGCATACCTTGCTTTAGTGGGCTCTAATTGGATTCTAATTGCAGTTAATAATAGACAGACAAAGCGCCATTGCACAAGTCATTATGTTCAACAATTACTCCTCTAAATATTTAAACAATGTTTGTCAGATCGTGCCATTGCCAAGAAGACATAATACCAGTGGGGGGAATAAAAGGGAGATTGTTAAGGAGTTTAATGAAATTGAGACAAAACAGACAGCTAGCGAGTAGATTAGGGTCACCGGGTGAGAGCGGCCTCTTCACATCAATGTCATTTAGACAATTAACAACTTAGTGGAGGAGCATATTCAACTGTCTGTGCACTGGTCACCGTTGGCATGAGAGACTGCCAACTCTCGTGGCGTCGCGAGCTGCGAGTATCACCTCACAGTTGTCTTGCCATGCGTCGGGCTGCTCGTGCTCCCTGTGCAGAAGTGCCGGAGCTGACTTTTGTGTTCGATTAAATGTGTTGAAGCCATCGCTGCCTGTCTGTTCAGAGCCACGCAGCAGCCTCTCTCCATTGTGTGTGCTTCGGTGCTGGTCTGAGAGCCCCTGATTTCTGGAGCAGAGATTTGGCAGTCACAGCAAGTGATGACAGAGGCAGTGGTGAGATCGCACCCACAACCCCAAAGGAGGCTCACATTTCAGGGCGAATGAGAGGCTCGCCCAATACGCACAAGACAAAAGCACTGATCATGTCTGAAATATCATCTACAGTCTGCTTTCTGTTGTTTACTTCCTTCTTGCAAGTGCAGGAAATCTGTAAACGTATGATTTTTTACAGACATTTGGCAGCCAATTTAAAATAACACACAAGTCCTGTTATTATATGTGGCCTATAAATGAGTGAAGGTTGTTTTTCTTCTTGACACATGGGGGTGGAATGGAGCATGGGGATGTTTGCAGAATGGTAACTTGCAATTCAAGGGTTAAGGCAGCATGAAAGAATCCATTCTCGGTTTAATGACCTAGCCTTGCTGGGCGAGGACGACAGGGAACATGCTCTTGACTTGTACTGAATTTGCCAATTAACACCTCCAATAACAGGCTGCCTCTGAACATCACCAACGTAGAGAGAGGAGGAGAGACTCCCATGCACTTTGTTTTTCAGCCTCTGATCCGGTAATGATAAGGTCTGTGATTTCCTTACACTAAAAATGATTTTGCCTTATACTATTATTTGTAAATCCTCCTCATTTGAGCTTAGTGCTACATTGTAGTCACATTCATGATGTGGGAAATGTTTTATTTTTCCAGTGCAGCTTCATCCTTATCTAGCCTACTTGTTGGACATTCTATTTTTTGCACATGCCCATATGGCCGTGTGCAGCCTCAATTAGACACACGGCTGGTATCTAAGATACACCGTGCTTGATTAGCTTTGTCCTTTCTCATTGTTTTACAGAAAAGCAATACTGTCCTCAATAGATGGATCTGAAATGTGATCTTCAGATAAGGTCCATGTTCTAGTCACCCCTCTGGTTTCACACATGCTTATCAGACTCCCAAACAACACCCAGTACAGGTGTGAATATCAAAATCCCCAGTGAAAATCAGCCGGTACGCTTGTGTTGTCCTCAGAGTCCTCTTACATGCAGCAGTGGTTTTGCATTGGGGCCCGGGATACTGGCCACTAACAACAACTGCAAAAACACCTTTGCCTAAGTGCAAGGTGGACATCTTGCACCAAATGTGCTTAATGACTGCAAAAAAAAAAATCACCTCGATGTAATTGAAAAAGGTGCCTAAGTGTACAGTAACTGAATGTTGCCTGTTACAATCACACCATAACACAGAAGTTTCACAATTCATTAGCGGATACTTTAACAATATACAATAATTGAAAGATGGCTGCATAATTGAGAGCAGTTCACACCACAGGAAAAGTGCAGTGATCCATCTAATAATAGGAATAAAGTGTAGTGGGTTAGAGTAGCAGTAGACAACACTGAAGGTGTGAGCTGTGTGCAGTTGTGACGACAAAGGCCTTGTCTTAACACTTTGTCAACATAACAGGTACAAACACAGCAAAGATGTTAGTCATATGCATGTTAGAGCGTTTTTCTATTCTCATCATGACCACTTTGTGTCATGTTTAGAAGAATATGAACCTTGTTAGAGGCTGGAGAAGAAATCAATTCATTTATGCAGTGTTAAGAAACCATCTGGCTTGATTAGAGCTGAAAGTCATCCTGGCAGGCCAGTTTCCTGACTGACACCTCATAGGATTAGTGGGAGGACGGCTTCATTTTCTGCCTTTACTCAGTGCAGACAACACAGATCACCATTAACTGTACACCCAGCTCAAAGATGAACCCAGACAACCCCAGTCTCTTTTACCTAAAGTCTTTGTTATAGTGCTTAACAGATATCTGGGTTGTTGTTTATTAGTCTCAGATAGTGAGATATAACACTTTTTGTGTTCTCTTTGTGGAAGCTGTGAAAATGGCACGCCATATGTAATACACTTGCTTGCTGTTGGTCTTGCCAATTCCCCCAAGATCAGTAATTCCTGTGCCAATGCTCACACTCTCTCTTTGTCCTTGTGATGGGCCTGAGCTCATTGGATTGGCTTCTTTTTGATGCCATATCGTTGGTTAATTGTTGAGTTGATGTCATTTTCTGTCTGGTTAAAATAACCGTTTGAACTGGAGCATACATGCTCAGGTGTACGTCAACTGTTGTAATTGTATTTATTGGATAAAACTGAGAAATATAAATAAAAGCTGGCCTCAGGAGCATGTCAAAGATAGATATAGGTGAAGCGAGGATGAGTATATTCCTGTATTCTTTTCAGATCTGCACAAAACAAATTGGCTGCATATTTTGTTCACACCTTGTGTAACTTGGGGATAGCAAGCCCAATTCTCCCTCGTCATACCTGTGACAACAACCTGCAAAGTGCTCCCAGTGCCCTAATCTGCAAGGCAAAGACCTGCTGCTGCAGCATGTAGATGTTGTTTTCTTCCTCCTTTGCTGCTTGTCCCTGTGGTTTTTACATTTACAGCCCACCACAATCACACAAGGTAAAAGAGAATATGTGCATGTCTCACAAGATATTTTTTTTTCATCAAAAACATGTTAGCTTCAGCAAAAGGCAGTAAAGCCATACTGGTGGTGTTTGATTTCGAAATGGCAGTCAAAGCATTTCAGCATCAACAGATGGCCAGTAGATTGGTTTAAATGAGTAACACCACTGCCTGCTTTGGAGTTGGCTCGAGCCGTAGAGTAGTGTACTACTGTCTTGTCATATCTGCCTGTGTGAATGGTGATGTCACCGTGATAGATGCGACTCAAGAGGGATCAGACCTACTCAGTGATGCCTGTAGAGACCAGCTCAGGGAGATCCCTGTCTGGCTGCATTATTCAACAATGCTCCCTACCTCTCCCAAGCAAAAGGCACTGCTGAATATTTGAACGACAGGTTTAGATTTTTTATTAAGTGTATAGATGTAGATGGGTGATGGAAAAAAATAGAGATAGTGCCAGTCGGTGCAGCCTGGATGGTCACCAAGGCAACTTGCCGAGTTTTTCTAACCGGTCTACAGGACTTCTTGGCTGTCTCACAGGGGGACGTTTTGGAAAAGTGGGCTTCTACGAGCGCCTTTTGACTGTGTCTCCGAGTTGACGGCTCATTGATCATTTTCATCTCTGAATTATACGCTCCCACTCAGAATTACCCTGTAAAGCACTACTTTCTCTTTCATGTAACTGCTGTCACACAACACCTTGCAGAACATTTGTGAAGCTCAAGCTGCAGTTCACAGTTTGCTTCTGTGCAGTTTTACAACTCCATTCTCTCATTTACTCCTTGATTAAGTAAAAGGTTCTGGGTTCCCTCTGGGCTCCTGGGCTGTTTTGTGAAATTGAATACATCAATATTTCAGCTGCAACATAAGAAAGGAAATCTGCTCATTGATAACGTACCAGACATCGCAGCAGACAGTGATAGCCTATTTCAAAAGCGGCGTTGTAACAAAACATGGCTGCAGAACCACTGCTCAGAATCTGATGAGCCAAGCCGAGTATCGATCCATCTGGCTCTGAAGACACTGTCATGTCACCTTTGCATTTAAGTGTTATCTTGTCAGCTTCAAATGATCCAGCTGTCAGATCTGGGGTGAGCCAGCTTGGGTGATGTTGCTTTGTTACTAGTCTTTGTTAGTCCTCGATTGACATAAGTGGGAGAGCAACAAAATATATATATAAAAAAACGGCAGATACTATGTATGATGCAATTATTTGCAATTTACAATAAATACATAACCGCAGATGCATAGGTTATTGTCAGTGATCATTTTTGCCTCCTCAAGTGTCATCCACTCCTGCACTTCTTATAAAGACAACTTCCAATAAATGTTAGCAGAAGCTCAGTGGTGGCACAAACCAAGTGCAAATTGCTTCAAATGATATTCTGTCTGTATAGTTTAACTGACTGAGTTAAAGAGTGGGAATCAAACGTTGAGCAGAAAGGGCACAAACTATTCCAACCGAAGGTGTTGTAACGGAGTGAAAATTTGAAAGCAAATTCCTCTGGCTGCTAATGTAGCCAGTGTCACCCCTTAAGATAACACACCTACTGTATTTCACTAACACTGCTAATTCTCCTGTTTGCACTCACTGTTTTTAGTCATACCACTGCTTCTCTTAAACGGAATCAGCGTCCAATGTCTAATTTAGTTCTAGCTGTTCGGCACCTGCTTCACTTAGGGAGTCCGTCACCTCTGGAAGTCTCAGGGAAAGGAGGCTGCGGGCCGGAGGAAGTGTGTCGGGGCTGCTGTGACGGCACCAGTGGGACGCCGGCCAGTGCTTCACACTTGTAGCGGAATACTGGTGAGCCTGTGAGGACAGATATAATGTGTTTATCATTTTATTATTTGTGTCAATCTAAAAGGAAAACCATGGTTGAGCAATCGAATTGGGCTCAACAGTTTGCCTCAAGAGTTTCAGTTCATTTAGAGTTAATAGGGATATAACACTGACTTAGGAGAATTAGTTTATTAGTTAGACAGGACACTTACCTTTATAATTGTATGGTTCTATGTGCTTTTTCTGGACAGTTGTGAGTTATTAAAGTTTAACGGTTTTGCAATTCTAAAAAGCTAAACTGATATGTAGTTTGTAAAAGTGCAAAAATACAGCAACTTTAAAATACACCTTATAATGTTATACAATATCCAAGAATAAGAACAATCAAATGGGCACTCTCTTTGCTGTTGGTCTACTACACAGGATACTTGTTCACAATAGCATTTTTTTTTTACACATTTTACATTTCACATTTTGCACTTGATGTTGAATTCCAGCACTTCTCAAACTTAAAAATAGGGCAGCACAATATTTTGCAAATTTAATCATTGAAACAGTATTCATATTGTAAAGAACTCCTTGAACTGCAATGGTTTCATAGTACTCCACGTGACATTCAGACTGAGCTCTACATCAAAACTAAATACAAAATTCACTCACGAGTTACTCTAGAGCCAGAATCTGTTTATAAATTTACTTTTATAGTGTATAGGGGCGCAGATATTGCAAATCAAATTCACCATAAGTGTTCACATGTTTTTTTTTATATTGTGCAGTCCAACTTTAAAACAATTCAAGCTTTTTTCAGAAACTCAGGCACCCACACGAATCTGATACTAATAAGTCCAGGAAATGTGCTCATTCAGTGTCAGCCTTAACCAGTAAAAAAAAGTTTCTTAGAAAAACTGTGTTTGTTTGTGGCGGCGTACAGTCGATGCGAGCCGGGCGACACAAATCATGTCACTTTATTTTTCCTCTCCACTTGGAGCATGGTTCTTTCCCTGCAGAATTCAGAGCTGATCATTAACCTTTCCTTTAGATTCTTCCCTTGCCTGGTCACATATTTGGTTCCTGGCCCCATATGCCACTTTCCTATTTCCTGCCTGCAGACAGCGGGGAGTAGCTCTATTATCACCTTCCTAGAGCTGTCTTTGAATGTGAGAGGCAATTCCATTTCACTCAGCCACGGGGAGGAGGAGGAGAAGGAACAAGCACACCATCGAGCTCACAGAAATTGGCTCAGGGTTGCTTCTTATAGTTAAATGTAAGACTATTCGCTTCTATTGCAGCCTGGATCTTAAGTCTTCTGTAGTTAGAGTGTTTTTAGAAGAGTTTCAAATCAGCCAAAGGTTAAGTGCCGTGTATCATGGTTTGTTGTTGTGCAAACACCCCATTTAGAAGTCAACCTTTGAAATATTAACAATCCTAAAGCAGATGTATTACACTGCTGTGAAGCTGTGCTAAACATATCGAGGATGTCTCTAATGCTTCCACTCTCATGTGAGCTCGCTGCAGTTTGCAACGTTTTACTCCGAGCCTGTGTTATTTTTGGGCTCGCCTTGGTCCTTTTTCCTGCTTTTATCAGTCTTTGGAACGGTAGGGCTCTTGACAATATTGCTCCTGGATAAATTAAACATGAGTTACGTAGAGTGATAATCTGTGGGCCTCTCTTTTCACACTGCATTCCCAATGAGCTGTGTGTTGGCCTGGTGTTGTTGCCTGTGATTTTAATGAAGATTATTCTTGTAACACGACTGTCGCCTGTTTGCTCTGATTCTCCCCCAAATATTTTCTCTTTGAATTGAGATTTTTATGATTATCTGCATGGATCTTTGTTTTAAACCTGTTTCTGTTTATAACAAATGAGTTCTTGTTTTTTTATTTCAAATTCATCATTATGTTGAGCCATTTATCGATTAAACAATCCTCTGGCAGACACAGATGTGACGGGGTAATTAGTGCTTGTTTGCATCTTGTCTGAGGAATAAAAGCTGAATTGAATGAAAGCTTCAGTTTGCTGTTGCTGTTTAAACCTCAAAGAAGTAAGTACTTGGCACGGCTACTCTTAAAATGGAACTGATGTTGTATAAATAATTTCAAAGTAACAAACATCAGCCTCACAATCACAGCGTTTCCCTGATATTCATTTGGCATAAGTCAGTTTCATTCCTCCGCGCTTTTCATCAGAAATGGCTTAAAAAGTCGAGCTGGTGTGAATTTTTCATGTCGTGGGCTTACTGGGGACAGTGGCCATGTTCTTCACTCGCAGACGTCTGACAGTGCATGGCAGCAGAAATAACAAAATGGTCACAAACCCCAACTGCACTCCCCGGGTCACACAGCCTCTTTAAAATTTAAAGAGACTAGCAACAGACCAAACAGTTGATAACAGGCCAGAAGCAGGTGATAAAAGAAGTTAGCCCTTACACTATCTTTGTGACATTATATCCTCCGTGTTTGGTAAACCCAATAATCCACATGGCAGGAATAGGGACAATTCTCTTAGGGAGTTGTACGCTACCCTGAGGACTACAATCTTTCACAAGTGTCTGTCTTACAAAATAGGTATGAGACAAACTTCACACTACAGCCTATAATTATGTGTGTGGATGTCTCTGCATTTGCTTGTATACTATTGTAAGCCATTTTAGCTAAACGCAGCGCATAACTTAAAGCTCATAGCATTATAAACTTATAACTACTGTATAGGAGAGTGTTATTTACCAGGCTGTCACCATCATATGATGTAAAATCAACTGGCAGCAGCTGGAAATATATCAAAATAACTTGTTCATGTGGCCAAGAACACATCTATGAGAGATTTGCTACTGTAAGAGAATTTTGTTCTGTTATGTAATAATTTGGGTAATCTTGTGCAAATACAAGGTTTATAATAAGGAATATGTGGAGATAAAATAAAATATGGAAATATGTAAAATACTAGGTTGTCTTTCTTTTGTTGTAAATAGGATACAGGTTGGGGCGGTGAATAGGTCATCAAACCTAGGATTTTGCCACAGACAACCAGTGTTGAGGGAGAGAGAGAATAAAAGTCACTGGTTTTAGTGCTTGAATTAAGTTTATGCAAATGTTGGTGTTTGTGTTTATGGGCAAGTTATGTCATAACTGCACCATGTATGTATATATATATATATATATATATATATATATATATATATATATATATATATATATATATATATATATATATATATATATATATATAGGGATATTTCCATTTTAATTTGCTATGATGATCATTTCTATGTTTTTCATATCCAACTGTAATGATATTCTACATATTGATTCTAAATAGTATAAAAATATTACATAGACCATTTAAACAGGATTAAAAAAATAAACATTTTAATACTATATTGCCATTCTAAATGATATACTGCTTCACTTTTAAAAATTTTAATTTCAATAGCACATTTAAAGTATGATGTTTTTCTTTGCAATGCTTTTGTAAATAATATTTAGCTTATAGGTAATATAGATAAATGATTGTTTAAATAAATGCAATTTGTACCTTGTTTCAAATAAATAACTGTAAGTGTTTTTGATTAAATCTCTATTTTTAATTTAATAATACACTATAGCTATACAAATATTGATATCCATTTTAGAGTATAGTTCCAGTGGTAGGTTTGTGACATAGATATGCACCAGTGAGTGTTGATCACCTGTCCTGAGGTTAATTTGCTGTGAGGTTTGTGGTGGCGAGACGCGGCTGGATCTGGTCTGGCTGGCCAAGCCTTAAAGGACATCAATAATGAGCAGGTGTAGGAGTGCACTTGTGCTGAGACGCGTGCCGCTGTGTGTCCAGGGAGGACAGCTAATAAGGGCTTAAAAGCCACAACTGTCCAGCCCGCCCCTCAGCAGGCCCCCAGCTGTCCTCTCTGTCAGAGCACCCTGATTCCCTGTGACACATCAACACAACGGGGGCACAGTTATGTAAGCATCGGGTCACATTAGTCAGCTTGCTTAATTAAGGACTCAACATAAATAAAGGTTTAGTGGTTTTAATCAAAGAGCCCGCAAAACTGTGAAAAATACTTCACTTTGATTTATTGATGGAAATTGGAATGTGACATCTGGCAAACAACATATAAATAAGTTACGGGCCATCTTAAATGCATTCCCATGAAAATTTTAGTGCCACTGTAATATAAGCCACTACCTGTCATGAATCCCAAATAACCTTGGCTCTATCCTCTTAGTTCAGCCCAGTGTGCCTCATTCCTTATTACTGGCCTGACAAGGAAATGTTTACCCATCCGACAAGAGACAAGCCATTTCATAGTCGGAAAAAGCAATTTCACCTGACTGGAGTAGCACACTATGTCCCCATATCCTTGCTGGCAATAATTTTGTTGTCATTTTGTGTGCGGTGATCATATCATTGAAGTGACAGTGCTGGGCATTAGGTAAAGTCCCTAAGCTGGTGCTCACTTTCAGGCTTTTTCTCTCCTTGTCATTCACATTGATTAGATTAGACCCAGGTGGCAGGCAGATTCCTTTGGCACAACAATAAAAAAGAGGATTATACGGCTTTTGAAAGAACACACACTTTTAGCTTGGCAGTATATATATATAAAAATGCTGATTGAGTTATTTGACCCCCAAATCAATATCACATTTTTTACAGTTTAATTTGATTTCAATTAATAAATGATTGTATTTTCTGTCTTGAGTTCAGTGACACAATTGTAATGTACGTACATCATCAGTTAAAGATGTTTAATAATTGATGAAAGTGCATATTTGTCTTTATAAGAGACTGTATCTATATTGTTTCATTGTCCAGTCCTTGAACATGGAAATTAAGGCTATATCAGAAAAGAAATATCAGAAGAAATATGGGATATGCAATAATACTATGACTTGCAATATATCATTTGCCTTTGGCAGAGTAAAAGTTAGTTAAAGTTTCTTAAAGAAAGAAGGCTTCTCCGCTGGTCAAACTGCTTTCACTAACATTTTTATTTGATTCCAGCACAACGTGGTTTAAGGCTCTGACCTGTCAGTTATTTTATATACTGTAATATCATTGTGAATAAGCACTGAATTTGCAATATAATGTGTAGCCATAATTAAAATCTGTGCATATATTTGGCAAGGTGACAAGTTAAACACCACTCTTCACAGGAGGCCCCTGGTTACGCTCAGCTGGTCAGAGTCACCTTTCCTCCCCCTGGGATAGATCAGGCCACAGGCACAGCACATGCCCCCATCCCCCCGCCCCACCCACCTCCTGGTAATGTCCACTAACTCCCTGAGCCAATAGAGCTGAAGACTTATCCTCTGGTAAACTGGGGACACCTGGAGAGTGGCTGCACGCCTGATTCAACAATTGGTTTGTTGAGGCCAAACGCTTATTAAAGATCAGCGATAGAAGTGAGGCATAATCCTGTAATGAGGAGAGTGCAGTGGCCACAGACAAGCCTGTGCATGTTTCACAGAAATAGATGCTGGACCCTATGGCCCTACTGTAATGACCCCTCTTGTTAGCTCTGTGGCTGTTCATTAGTTACAGAACAGAATCAGAGGAATAGACCACAGTCAGTCTCTTGAAGGAACCTTATGGAGATCTGCCATGTAAGAATTAACTACAATCATTTGACAGCCAGCGGAGAAGTCTGCATGTCCCTGACAGTATGAGAAGAAGGACCCCTCAAGAGATTTTTGCTTCATTGAAATCTGTGTTAGGATTATCTTTTGAATAAAGAAAGTTAGTTTTGTATATTGTACATAAAACAAATTCCAAAGTTAATGAGTCCTCAATTAATGTAGATATAAAACAGCAATTAAGACTTCTTCTTTCTAATACAACAATGATGAGATATCAATCAAATCAATCAAAATATTAAACAATGGCATAATGAGAAATTCTTAATATATTTGCATACTATTTAGAAAAAAGGTCATACCTGTAGTTGTATAGTCCTTGGTCCATACACCTAAAAAAAATTAAAAGGCACACAAGATATATATAAAAGATATAATGTTGATTCAGGTTGTAATTGAATACTCATATCATAAATTCTGAGTCATTCATACATTCATGCTTATAGAATTAATCTCAAAAGGCACCGTATAAAATATAAAGACTATACAGTGTTAAAGAAACACCATAAACCAACACTCTCTGGACCTCTATACAATAACATTATAAATCCTCTTTCCTCTCAAAAGGCCACAACATCATACACCTCTGCTCTTGTGCGTTACCTGTGTGTAACTTAGTAATAACCTTGATAAAACATAATGCAGAAAGGGTGCTCATAATGCATGCCATAGTTACAGCTGCCTTGATCTGCTGATCAGCGCTAACACTGTCACTTAGCTACCTCCATTTATTCTTTCAACCAGTTTAGCAACTTTAGAGCCAGACTCACTGATGGCTTCATATTAGGTTTAAATAATACTGACTAATCTTTGCTATTTGTGAATTTGCCACACCACTCGTTTTTTTAAGTATGACTAAAAAAAAGCATGACTTAAGCACTAAAATTCAATACATGTTTAAGTGTCTTTTTCATAAAAAAAAAAAAGACATTTATAAGCCCAATGCAGTAGTTACTTGAAGTATTCCGTGTGCTTGTGTGAGATGTATGTGTGCTGTTCTCAGTGCCCTGGTTCAGAATCAAATATTTAGCAGCCCTGGGACTGATAAACACATCTTCAGAGAGACGCCATGATTTCACGCTATATCACAAACATTTTAAGGCATCAGATGCACCGCCTGTCAAGGACTGTCATTCTTGGTGCGTTAATAATATATCCTGGCTGCTGCAGCAGACATCCTTTGGCACTCATGGCGCATAAATAGGTAAATAACACAGATAAATAGGTAAATAACACAACAGCAGCGTTTTATTGTGCGTTTGGGATCAGATAAATACAAAGTTACACATTGGACTCAAATATAGGCCCGTGTCAGACTAAAAACAAATCTCTTTGCTCACAGTGCTGTCCTAATTAAGAGCTGTCTAATTAAATTACAGCCTCGAGTTAACCAATGGCACGGCTTGTTTCATTAAAGCGAAGAGAGTGATGGATAGAAAATCCTTCCTGATTGCAGGATGGTGTCAATTGGCTAATTTGCTGCCTTCGCTACTTCAAGTCGTAGCAAGGCGTTTTCCTCGCGTTAGATTGGGATAGGCGTGTGATATAGGTTGAGCTAATCGTGGCTTCATATAGAGCCATGCAAGTGGAGAATTGCTTGTCGCCAGCGAGTGGTCTCTCCAAGAAATTTATGAATGTGGGCAGTGGCTTCTCGAGCTCGGATGGATCAGAGCTTCCGCTGCAGGACCATCCTATTCTATCTGCCAGTGACAACCTGGAGAGAAGTTCACCTCTGAAAAAAAACTCCAGGGAGATGACGAATCAGTCAGAGGCAGACAATTTCCCCGACTCCAAGGACGCGCCAGGGGACGTCCAGAGGGGCAAACTCTCTCCTGGTCTTCACTTCGATGGATCTGCGGGAGAAAGGTGTATCTTTTCTCCGTCTCAGCCCCAGTCAGTGTCAGCCGCAGCCCCCAGTGCCATGTTCCCCTACGCCAGCCAGCACGCGCCGCCGGCTTTCTCCATCGGCAGCCCCGGCCGCTACATGGCCCACCACCCGGTCATCACCAACGGAGCGTACAACACCCTGCCGCAGGGCTATCCAACCGCGGGCTACCCCTATGCGCAGCAGTACAGCCACGCGTACCAGGGAGGTGCCTTCTACCAGTTCTCCTCTGCGCAGGGGCTGGTGCCGGGCAAGGCGCAGGTCTACCTGTGCAACAGGGCCCTGTGGCTCAAGTTCCACAGGCACCAGACCGAGATGATCATCACCAAACAGGGCCGGTAAGTGCACTCAGCCTCTACTGCTCTCTGGACTCGGGCTTTATATTTACACCAGAATCATCGGCCCTTTTATTTATTTTTTGTTTCAAGAATAAGCCGCACTAAATATAAAGCTTTGATTTATGTTTTGCATCTTGGGAAATTTAACCTAAATTCGTTCATTTTAAACCAAAGCTTGGCATTATTAGACGAATAAGAAACTTTTTTTAAAATATTCGTTTTAATATATATATATATATATATATATATATATATATATATATATATATGCGTTTGAATTTAACAACAGATTTTACAACCTCCGTTTATTTGGTTTTGGTTGTTTCCCTTCAGACGAATGTTCCCCTTCCTAAGCTTCAACATCTCGGGCCTGGACCCCACCGCTCACTACAACATCTTCGTGGACGTAATTCTTGCGGATCCCAATCACTGGCGCTTTCAAGGAGGGAAGTGGGTTCCGTGTGGAAAAGCAGACACAAATGTCATCGGTACGCATTTTTTTTACATTTACCACGGCTTATATGGTCCACATATTTTTAATCATTATTTCAAAATAATAAACGATGAATTTGTTTTTGCAGGAAACCGGGTTTACATGCACCCGGACTCTCCAAACACCGGCGCACACTGGATGCGTCAGGAAATTTCTTTTGGAAAACTGAAGCTGACTAATAATAAAGGCGCCTCCAACAACACGGGCCAGGTATGTTCTCACAGGTCTTCGTTGTTTTAGCCATCTTCTGATTTGTTTAAACGTATTATTATTTTATTATTTTATTGTTTCTTTGGATAGTTCACCTGTGGCACGTCTCATCTGTGCGTAAAAACGGATATATTCTTCCCTTTTTGGAATGAAGGCTGTTATAATCGTCTATTATTTACTTGTGGTGCATGCTGTAATCTTTCAGTTAACCTCAGCGCAACTTTAAATCTTTGTAAACGAAGAGATTAGTCAGGCTGCTAATTTATTAGACCTGTATTTAATTATAAACTTTAAAAAAAGCTGTGCGTAAAAAGTTAACGATAACAATAGATCATCCTTTGTAAATGGATAAATTTTAGGTCATGGTCTCCATTTACTCCGTTTTATAAGTTATTTTAGAGTTTCTTCTGTGGATTGTGTTAAAAATCCAAATATGATTTTATAATGAAGGTTGCTTCCTTTATTGATTGGAAGAGTTTGGTCGTTTTGTTGGATGTGGCGCGTGTGTAAAACGCTGACAGGTTGAGTGTAGTCTTTGTAAAGGCAGGATGTGCAGGGGGGTGTGACGCGCGTGTCCGTGCTCTTTGCAGATGGTGGTTCTCCAGTCCCTGCACAAGTACCAGCCCCGGCTCCACGTGGTGGAAGTGAACGAGGACGGAACAGAGGACACGAGCCAGCCAGGGCGCGTGCAGACCTTCACCTTCACAGAGACGCAGTTCATCGCCGTCACAGCGTACCAGAACACGGACGTAAGAGCACGCGCATCCACCTGTCTTTGATTTTAAAAATAAAGCTTCTTTATATTTTGACTGCATTAGAATGGCTACACGTTTATTCTGAAAATAAATATTAGGACACAAATCTCCAAATTTATTTAAATGTGCATACAGTACATTCAGCTATAGTTTATTTTTCTTAACTTGTTTATTAAATTATGGACCTATCTTTCACAGATCACGCAGCTGAAAATTGACCACAACCCTTTTGCCAAAGGATTCCGGGACAACTATGACACGTGAGATAACATTTCCTCTTTAAAAAAAAAAAAAAAATGTCTTTGTCATATTTTGCTTAATTTATTTAGCTTATTATGTATGTTTTGTAATTACCTGCAGGTTAAATGTAAGGCTTTTGCAAACTTGGCATAAATTTGGTTTGGTTGGATGGAGGGTATATGGCCTCTACTCGTCAATGCGCATAAATCAGTCATAACCTTTCATGATATTAGGCTTTGGGAAACTTTGTTCTTCACAGTTTACACGTTTAAAAAATGAATAAATAAATGGAGATAGGTCCACGCCTGTGGCTCCAAAAAACATCGCAGATAAAATACTATTATTTGGAATTATAGATATATAATATAAATATAATATAAACAGCCTGAGTATTTATTTCTATTACAATTGCCCTATAATTAGTTTGTATTATGTTACACTACAAATATTTGCTCAGTAAATTATAGGCCTATTTTAAATCATAGACCAATAATCAGTAATTTTTTTTCCCCTTGTGGTGGAGGTGAAAGTGTTGTGATGCAAAGTCAGACTGAGTGAACTGTAGTTGAAGAGTCCTCCTCGTGTCTTCTCGTGGTCTCTGAGCTGTTTGTTTGTCCTTGCAGGGTGTACACAGGCTGCGACATCGACCGCCTCACTCCGTCTCCGGGTGACTCTCCGCGTTCACAGATCGTGCCGGGCGCGAGATACGCCATGCACAGCTCTTTCCTGCAGGACCAGTTTGTCAGCACTTATGCCAAATCTCGCTTTCACCCTGGCGTGGGGGCCGGGCCTGGCACGGAGCGCAGCGTCCCACTCGGCAACAGCTTGCTGTCCCCGCAGCAAAGCGAGGAGCCCCCTGTTGCCACCCCCCCGCAGCGCTGGTTTGTCACCCCTGCCAACAACCGACTGGACTTCGGTGCCTCGGCATACGACGCGGCGGATTTCGCCGGTAACGCGGCCACCTTGCTGTCTTACGCTGCGGCCGGAGTAAAGGCCCTCCCGCTGCCCGCTGCGGGCTGCTCCAATCGGCCTCTGGGCTATTATGCAGACCCGTCCGGCTGGGGCGGACGCACGCCACCGCAGTACAAGTCCAGCTCAGTGTTCTCCTGCTGGCCCGCTAACTCTCTGGGCGGAAGGGGAGTCAGCTACCTGTCCGAGGAAGGGGCGGAGTCTGTGGCCACGGAGAGGTCCCCCATCGGTGCCACAGAGGAGCCCAAACCTAAAGACATATCTGAGTCGAGCTGGATAGAGACGCCCTCCTCCATAAAGTCCATGGACTCCAGTGATTCTGGGATCTTTGAACAAGCCAAGAGGCGGAGGATCTCCCCCTCTGCCACACCAGTCCCAGAGACCGTGTCCCCGTTAAAGTCTGAGTGTGATAAAACCTGCACCAAGGACATTGGTTACTACAGCTTTTACCCTCACAGCTAAGACAAAGAAACAAAAACTATCTATCTATCTATCTATCTATCTATCTATCTATCTATCTATCTATCTATCTATCTATCTATCTATCTATCTATCTATCTATCTATCTATCTATAAACCAATCAAAAGACTGCAAAAACAATGAACCGGGACGCTCCGCTGCGCAGTTCATGGCCAAAGTGTAAATTCTTCCACTGCAGTCTGTCTGCCTCACTCAGCGCTGGGATGGACGCCTTGTTTCCACACTGTTACGTCTAAACACTGTAATAAATATGAACAAAGTGTATATAACATCTGGCCATAGTGATGGATGTACAGATAGTTCTGTTCAGTAGCCAACTGTTAGTTCAATGAGATGAGATGTTCTTGTGTAGCATATACTGACTAATACTCCTTCTCCAGGAAAATATGTATTTTGTACTTTATCAAAGCTGTAGGCACCAAAAGGCGTTCTTTATCTCTGTTATTTACTGTATGATACGTGTGCGTAAATCAGATGTTGGTAATGTAGGCCTAGGGTCTTTTATTTTAAAGTTGAGCGTTATTTTTTAAAGCCTGTATGCTGCTGTTGTGGAAACTTCCGTATCTGCTGTAATGTGCTGTAAACAGAATAAACAATTTGAAAATCAAGAAAAACTATCATTTTAAAATAGTTAATGTCATAAAATTCATATTATGTTCATGAGCGCAAAAGGTGAAACATTAGCTCTATTCCAATAACAGTACAATTAAGAGAATATAGAGGCTTGCAAGTTTTTTTTAGCAGACATGTTGAATGCACGTGCCAGGTCTTTCTTTTGCGCTCTTTCAGCTTCTCAAGATCAAAGGTGTTAAAATGAGTGCGCGTGCCTGGTTACGCGTTTCTGATTGGACACAAACACAGCAGGCGGCAGCAAACAATACAACCTTTAACATGGCGGGAAAATTATTTTCAACCAACAAACATTCAAAATATAAGAATAATTGCCCTAATGTTGCAGTCGCCATAATATTTAGCAATAATGCCATTTAATGTTGAATTGACATTTTACACTTGTTTTTCTCCCCTCACTCTGTAGCCAGCTGCAACGTTTAAATAGCCTATTAACTAAAACGCTCTATATTTGTGTTACAATATATTTTCTACACTCAAGCCCATGGTTATGTAAAAGAAATGCTTATGTAGCCTATGCATTTAATGCCAATAGCTATCAAGGCCATACACAAATGAGGACAAATACAGATGTCGTCGTCCATTTATGCTAACAAACTCTAGCCTGAACTGGATTGTTGGACTAGAATAGCTTATTTTCTGGACCTGAATAAATCTAAAATTCTGTGTACACCCTTGATAGCCTTAGGCTGTGTTTTATATAATTTATTGCAAATGACTTTAGTCCTCATTGTGGCAGATCACCTGGTTAAACATTAGGCCTTTTCTCTTCAAATCCATTGAACTTTGAACAAATTCAATAATCATTTTACAGAAGGACAAAATCCTACAATGTTAAAATATTCATTGTTAAAAGTGAACGAGCTGCTTGCTGGTTGCAGTGGCTATAAGCTGTGATTTTTTGTTATAGGGCTGCATTACAGTAGGGTGTAACAGCAAGACAGATTAGTGCAAGGCCTTCCCAGTAATAAACAGCAGATGGCGACAACTGAATGGGATGAAACGTGTTTGTTCTTCGGTTCTGTTCTTAGACCTATATAATTTACTTTAAGCACATTCAGCTACATGCAGGCCTAGGCACAAAAAAAAACTTACAGGAACCCATTTTATATAGATTGGGTGGGTGTTGGGTGGCATGTAGATAGCCTACGTGTTATTTGTGACAATTATTGTCTACATTGTGGTTTTCTCCTGGATTGAACAGTACAACAGACCTCTACAGCAGATGGCGATACATTACAGGAATCGAGCACAACACATAGACCGCAGCTTCTCAATTGTACTCCATTAACTCAGCAGCGGGAATGTCTTGTCATTTAATTACACTAAAAGCTACAGTGGAACTTGATAAAGATTCAATGTTCGGTCTAAGCATTATTTTATGGTGACATATACACAATGCCCCCAAAGGACCTTATGAGAAGGAATTTAGCAGCAGCAGGCGGCAACACGTCACGTTCAGTTTAACGTTACTGCTACAACAGACAGAAGAAAGATTTAGTGGAAGCAAAGTTGCCAATGATAATGATTTGACTGCTTCTTAAACAAGTTAATTTACCATAACGTGATGGTATTTATCCGCACTAATTTTTCTCTTTTTTTACATTTTCCTGGGTTGTGTTCTCAAATAAAAAATATGTAAAAGAAAAAGCTAGTTAGCTTCCAAATATGCTAAAACTCTTCTAAGCCAAATAAAGTATAATAAAAGAGCCCCTTACACGGTTTATCGATAGAAAACTACATTTCTGTAGCAGTAGGCAAGTCTTTCTGACTCTGAACTGATGTTGATAAGCTCTTTACTCTGCTGTAACAAAGGCTAAACCTTTTCAAGTCTGACGTCTACGTTAAGCTACCAGAGATGCGCCCGTTTGTGTGAACGAGCAGCGTTGGAGTAGCACTAATCACCACGAGCTAGAAACCGACAGCTGCACGAGCTGTGCACTACACCAGTCTCCGAGACACCTGACGGAAAACTGCAGCTGAATGAGAGACGGAGATGGATGCCAAGGAGTTAGGTGCCCAGACGGAGCCACTAGTGCCAACGGTAAAGACAATTACACTTTCTAAACAAATAACAGTTTACATTTCTTGTGTTAGCTTAATTACCGTTTAATAGACTACATTTGTGTACTGAGGTAGGCTAATTGAGGCTACACCTGTGGAATTACTCACATCTGCAGAGCTGGATCTATAATTTCAATGTTCTTAACAGAAAAAGAACCCAAGAGCAATTCCTAAATGTAAACTGTAAAAAGTCTCCTGAAAATAAGTTCTTCTTTAAATTGAACTCGCCTCCAATAACATAATAATCTGTCAACTATACCTCAATATTATCTAGTATGATATTTATGGTAATAACATTCAGAAGCAACTTAACATCTAAACATAAAAAAACAATAGATTTAAACATAATCTATTCAACACACAAGCCTAAAAAAGCCAAAAAAAATTATTTACTGTGTCTTAACTGTGTTGTTATATTGGCTTATGTCAAACACCAACACCCCTCTGCTTGTATTTCCCCATATTTCACTGTCCTGTGTTTGTCCTATGTTTTTAAATGCTTTGTTTTCAGCGAATCACAGCTCGGGACATGGTTCCAGGTTTATGTACTAAACGTTCTCAATCCTGCAGTATTCTTTTAAATGTATAAAGTTAGACCATTAGCCCCTCAAGTTTGGCTGTTATAGAAAGGGTGTGGTGATTCTATATCCTTTGATCTGTACCCATGTGTGGAATGGGTACAACTTTGCTCACAACAAATGCTTAGCGCTTCATTCACTCAGACCAGCGCCCCTATGTTATTCCATTTTCTCAATACATTTTGACATGGATTACACGCATACTAAATTGAATTACATAAAAATAATAAAGAATATGCACCTGGCTCACTTGGAAAATGGGGCAGGTAACACACTGTCCCCTGCCTGTATTTCAGGTGCATGCTTTACTTTACTAGGTTTAGCTTGAAACTCCTTACAGCTGCTCTTTGTCTATCTATATATACCTGTGTTGCTGATTGGTGCAATAAACAGAAATGTATTATTCCCAGAAGTGCCATGATATGTTGATGTTTAAGTTTGAAAGTTTTCAGCGACGTTAAATTAAACATTTTGCTGCATCTGTCCTTTCAGGTTGGTTCTCTCTTTGGATCGGTTAAACGTAGAAGTTTGGTAAGTTACGCTATCTTAGAGTTTTTTTTTTACCATTTGTCTGTGTAATGGAATTCACCACTTCCCATTCTGATAACGTGAGTGTGCATGGGAATGGTGCCAGCTGAACAAAGCAGTGGACTTGGAAGTGCAAACTGAGTTTTTAATGAAGATTTGTGTTTGATAAGATGCTGGGACCCACTGATGATGTCACAGCTGTAATCTTACAGGAGATGGCCGTGGCGATAGATGCTCAATCATAAATTACAGTGGTTTGACTCACCACCAGCACCAGCAGGCATCTGCGCCTGTCAGGCATGGTGTGAAGTAGAGCTCAGCTTGTAGACTATGCTGCTCTCAAGCTAAATTAAACAAGCCGACACTGGAAAATCACTGATGTATTCGAACAAGTTGGAGGTTCCTTGGCTTTACAACCATCAGGTAGGATAAGACTTGACATCCTTTAGCATTATTAATGTATAGTTAGTGTATATTTTTAACTTAAGGTGTACTTTCTTGGAGCTGTGTTTTAAGACATTCTGTGGTTTATGCTTCTCCTCAATAGACAAAAATAAACATTTAAGCTGGATAAACATTAACAGATCGCTCTTCTAGCCCTTCAAGGGGTATCACATCTGCCAGAGTGTCGGGTCAAAGCTGTAAAATATTGTAAGTGGGATTAAGATATGGAAGTTTGTAGCTAAACCATTTAAGGATTATTGAGCCTTTTATGCCACGTAAAAGCCTGCACAGTACCATAATGATTTTGCCGGCGCCGATGCTTTGCCACAGCCATCTGCACGGATAAGGTCCAAGTCTGCACCACATCCTGTGAGTCCATTTCAGTCGTGTGCTGTGCTAGTCTCGAGTCTTTTAGCATAGTGAGCATTTAGTTTGTTGGTAACTATTAAACAGGAACAGGTTGTAAATCTCAGTTTTTGTGTATTCCATCCATCATGGCAGCTGCTATTAGTAGATTTAAATGCTTGACAGTACACATTATTTCCTGCAAAGCTCTAAATATAAAAGCCTCTGTCTGCTATGATAATGCTCTACATTAATTTAATGTATGAGAGTATAATTAATGTGTGCCACTGTAGATGTTACTGTTAATGTTATTAATAAATGCAGACGGTTTAATCCATGTCCTGTGTATGTGTATGCAGATTATCACCAGCCTCGTGGCCAGAGCATCTCCAGCTGTGAACAGCAGTGCCCTTCATTATCATAATGCCTTGATGGTCAACTGCGGGTCAAGATCACTAGAGCAAAAGTTCTATGCCAGAATCTCAGTAATAGTGGCTGAATTTGGTTGTGTTGAGTTGAAAAAGCCAACACAAGAGGAAAAGGAAAGAGATGTGTTTAATGTTTACTTTAATGTGCTTTGGTTTGCACAACATGACAGTGATAAATGAGTTTTACTCTTAAGCCCATATAACTGGTGCACTTATTATGACCAGCTACAGATTTGATGTTGTTTCATCAGCACATTTTGTATAGGCATGTCAATATTGCACTAGTATTAATGTAGTTACTTTATCTTCCAGTAACACAATGTTGGCACAAGGTGTAAAGGGCACACGTGTGCTTAACAAACACCCTCTTGACAATAGTATGACTGCATCTGTGGCTGATGACTGTTGCGTTGTTGTAATTGAATGAACATCATGACCTTTCTTAGTGTCACTGTCTCCGCTGTTGGTCCACGGCATAAAGTCTGCCCTTCACTTTAACGGATTGTTTCCATAACAGTTGTGAAATTCTAAGATTACATTTGCTTTAAGTGATTTCATACTGGGTTAGCTCTAAAAAACAAAGCAATTATTAGTGGTTCCACAGTATTATCGTATATTTCATTCTTTATAATAATATTAATTTTCACACTCTTCAGTCTTAAACTTAATGTTAACATGATTCCTGTTCTATAAAAGGTGTATAGGGTGCTACACAGGTGCTAATGGGCCACTGGTTAAAGTCTGTGAATGTACTCTGTGAATATCCTTGCTGAGTTGTGATATCCTGTTGGAGTTTTAGGAGTATCTAGTCAGGGTTTTAGATAAGTGCTACTACACATACAGCCATATACAGCGCAAAGGTGAGAACAGGTTTGCATTTTTCTTTCTGGTAAGGCTGTATAAAAACGATTCATTGATGTTGTTTTGCTGTTTCCTCCTGTGCCACTTCTTCTCTCATCCACTGTTTTTGTTTCTCAAGGATTGCATAAGCGCTCAGAGATATTCACACCACAGAATGCTGCTCCTTCCAGTGATCTGACTCTAATCTTTGTGTGCTCCCGCTCGCTGCATGTCCGGATGCATTTCAGGAAAATTGGGCTGGTTTTGGATAACTGACTTTTTGTTTAGTGTTGTACAAATGAGCCCTCTGTGCTAGAGACAATAGAAATGACCCATGTTAAATTCCTCTTAATGGAATTTTCAGTCCACCATCTACTATTTTCTCTTCTAATCTCACAAAAGCTCTGAGCCACGGATTATGATTTTTATTTTTGTACAAGGCTTGCTTTAAATCGTTACTGTTTTTGAGTGTCTGTGATGTTTTATGAATGACCTCAAAATAAAACAAGGTCATTATGATGCAAACCTGAATATTTCTGGTCTAATTCCTTTATCAGTATTCTCAAGTGGCACAATTGTTTTTTTTTTTTACAAATACAATGCAGTATATTATGCTGTGTATTACTTTGTGTATTATATTTACTTTAGCTACATTTTCATTCTAGTAGATCTTGTTTGTAAAGAAGATACTCTGAAGTTTATTCATGGAAAGATAATTTGTTGTTGCCATTATGAAACACTTTCTGTTTGGACTAAGATGACAGCTCTCCCCTTCCAGATGAGATGAGATGCAATTAGTTGCCATGACAACCGCGCTATACAGTAGCATAATGTGTTTGTCCACCATTCCCTCAGCTGTGAGAGAACACCGAGTCAATAAAACCCTGTAACGTCTGTCACTAATTTCAGACTAATGATGTTTATAAGAAGGGATCATATAA
Organism: Perccottus glenii; assembly: GCA_024416835.2. Lineage (NCBI taxonomy): Eukaryota > Metazoa > Chordata > Actinopteri > Gobiiformes > Odontobutidae > Perccottus > Perccottus glenii. The sequence continues at coordinate 10,851,361 of CM044560.2, read as the reverse complement.
TGTTTTTGTCGATGTGTCTCACAGCGAAGTGACGATGACGCTGTGGTGGACCAAGGAGGGGCGAGGTCGCAGCAGGGCACCAACTTCGAGCAGGAGGATCTCGAAGGTAAAGCTCAGCAACAGTTGAACGCATGAGAAATACAAATGTTCCAAGCGAGGAGAGGCTGCTGCTGCTGAATTTGCCCACGCTGTCCGTACAACCAATACTTTCCTCTTGACAGCTTTTTCATACTCAATAGAGAAGTAGAGTGGGAGGGAGGAACTGTGGGGGAGTGGCATCAGTAATGCTACAGTTGTCAAAGGTCATCTACCATAAAAAAACATTTGCTTAGATGCCCTCTTATTTATTGAAAGCATGACAATTAGTCTGTTCCCTGATGATCCAAGTTCATCAGGGAACCAATCCAATCAAAATTCAGGCTTGAATGAGGGAGATTCCGACCCACTTTGGTAAGAAAGTGAATAAGGTCTGGCTGGCCAGGGTGTACAGTATGTAGTTGTCAGCACAATTCTTAAATTGGGTTCAGATGATCACAGAGAGGTGCTTGTACATAAGTCGTAAGGTACATATGTAAAGGTGCAATTGGATTCAGATGCAGCAACAGAGATTTAATTGTAGAAACTATCTTTAAGAAGGCCAAGCTTGGATAAAGGCAGGTAGACAGAAGCCCAAATACGCAGAGCCAACAGGATCTAGTATTTACCAGAATCAAAGTCCAAAAAACAGGCAGGGTTGGCAACAGAAACTCAGTCCAAGTGCGGCTGCTGGAAAGTCTCTCATTGAATGAAGTAGAACAATCTGTCAGTGAGGGACTAGCAGAGTGAGTATATATACTGTAAATGGTTTGATTGAGAAGGAGTAACAGCTGTGTGCACAGGTGAGTAGATGAAAGAGCGGACACAAGGGAAGAGAAGGAAATGTGGACTGGAGTTAGATAGAAAAATGGAGCAGGAATAGCTAAACTATGACATATAGTATGTATACAATGCTCTAAAGTTCATATATTTAAAATGGGATTTTAAGTGGTCATGTGTCAAAAACAAATGCATCTTAATACCCTCTATGGAACACACAATCAAAATGACCTCATTACATAGCCAAAATCGTGTGTGTGTCTGCTCCTCCAAGCTAGGAATGTGCTGGTAATAAGGTAACTATTGATAGTTGTCATAAAATAGTGGACTGAGATCAAGCCAAATTTGCTTTGACATTTTCAACTTTATCAGCATCTTTACATTTCTTTTAAAAAGTGCTTGTATGTGTTACTTGACCTTACACATGTAATGTTTTTTGTATTCTTAGGCCACAAGACTCTTTACATTGGCGTCCATGTCCCTTTGGGCAGTACCAGGCAGCGCAGTCATCGTAGACATCGACACCATGGGAGCAGACACCACAAGAGACGCAGCATGGAGCGTGCCCCAACACTGGTTGAGGGGCGGGAGTCTCCGATTTATGGTACTGTTTCGAAACAAAGGGTCCTGACCTTTGTTTTATGTAATTAAACCTTACCCTCTGTTTGTAGATACTCCCTCACAGAGAGTGCAGTTTCTATTGGGGGTTGAGGATGAGGACGAAGAGCATACCCCACATGATATTTTCACAGAGATGGATGAAATCTGTGTGAAAGATGGAGAGGATTCAGATTGGAGGGAAAGTGCCAGGTACAACACACATGAAGTAGTATCTACTCACATCTGTGTGTATTTTCTGAAAATGGTGATTGAATGCAGTGGTTGTGGGTTGCTGGTGATCCTACTTAAACTGATGAAAGCTTTATGAATATCAGTATTTCAATTACACTAAGTAAATTCCATTCCATTCTTGTAATTGTTCATAGACCCTTTTATTAATTCTATCTTTAACAGTAGTTGGTGGTCAATATATAGATGTCATTTTAGATTTTCCTCATCTTTAGTTTAACCTTGTTATTTGCCAGCTGTAAGGAGTTTTATATACTAGGCTGGTTCACAGAAAGGTGCTGGGCTACAGTCTTTAAATCACATTTTAATTTGGTGAAGGAATTTTGACTTAATAGTGGTCAACAAATGTCCATATAGCGCTATGATAAACATTGAACATATTGTATTTATAGTAAAGCCCTGACAAGAAGCAACTTAATGAGTAAAACCAAGACAAAAACAGATATATTAAACTTAATGTTGGGTAAAGAGAGAGTGGGCATGATTGAGAGATTTTATTGCTGCGCCAACAGATGGCAAGCCTGTTTGCCGTCTGCTGGCGTCTCCCGACTGGATCTCAAACTTGTGTTGCAGGTGGCTGAAATTCGAGGAGGATGTTGAGGATGGCGGAGAGCGCTGGAGCAAGCCCTACGTGGCCACTCTGTCCCTACACAGTCTGTTCGAGCTGCGCAGTTGCATTATTAATGGCACGGTGCTGCTGGACATGAGGGCTAGTTCCACTGAAGAGATGGCAGGTAAACACTGGCGACATAATAACCAGTGATATTATTATTATTATTATTAGATCTAGTGTTTAGCAAAATATATTGTAAACTGCTTTCCTGCATGTGTCTCTCTCAGATATGGTTTTGGACCATCAGGAGTTGTACGCACCGCTGGGAGATGAGCTCCGACTGAAAGTGCGAGAAACGTTATTGAAACAGCATCACCATCAGACACAGAAGAAGCTGGCAAACCGCTTACCAATTGTACGGTCTATTGCCGACATGGGTCGACGTGCATCTGAGCACCAACTGGACAAGAATGGTATAATGTATTTATATTCCATTCTCTTTATTTAGTCGTTGCCTTTTACACTTTAAATCTCAAATGTGGTTAAATAAAATAGTGGAATTACTTTTTAAATATGAAAATAAGTTTTTGCTTGTGTTATGCAGGTCAGCTGACAGCATCCCAGACTCAGTTAGGAGTCCCTGATGGGAAAGGTGACGTCAGTAGAGAGAACAGTTTTGTGGACTTGAGCAAGGTACAAATACAAATATGGTTCTCCATATTATGAAATGTTTATTAAAAGGAGAATCATGTAATTGTTATTTATCTGATGTTACTGAACCAAACCAAGTTTATATGCACATATAGCTCTTGTTTAAATCTGAAATAATTGAAACAGTGGGAGGTAGCAGTATTTCATAACAGAAACTGAGATCAAGTGAGGGATTAGGATTATAACAATGTTAAGTAAGATCAGTCATTTGTCACAGATCACATCAAACAGAAAAGACCAAAGATAATCCATTTGCATAATATACTTCATATTTAATGTGCTTTATACCATTTTATGTTGATTTATTTTCAGCCTCCATGACCACTCATGCAGTGTGGTTCTGCCCATATCTCTTACATACATGGTCATTGATGAATAACAGTAGTATTATATGTGAATTTAAAAGTTAATACTGTAGCAGCTGCATTTCTGCAAGTCATGGCTCACCAGTGTACAAGTCAGTTGCTTGTCTATGAAATAAACAACACTCCAGGCAAGATTTGTCAAGTCCACATAATTATCACTGAAAAATTAACACTCTGAGGAATGTGCTGTGCAAGGCATTTCCACTGCGTCAGAGACTGGACAACAGACATAGTAATCATGTAAGAGGATCTGTTTCAATGGCAGGTTTACCGTGGCTTTTAGCATTATTATTCAACAGGTCAAAGGGTCATCCATGTTCTGTAATCTTTTGTAATATTTGACAGTAACAAATGTTAATGTTGAATGGGTCTGCTGTCTGGGTTAAATTTAGCCTCATCTTTTTAATATTTGAATATGACTGTAATGACTGTATCACAAAGCAGCTTAGAAGATCACCCGGAAGGATGTATGAACCTTTAACTTACTATGTGTACAGATATATTTGAGCTTTTAACTTTTGACCTAACATATCAACCAGTTGTATGCTTCAAGTCAGTTTTATGTTTGTGCCCTTTTGCAGATTCATTTCATGAAAAAGATCCCTGTTGGTGCGGAGGCATGTAATGTACTTGTGGGAGAGTTGGATTTCTTGAACAAGCCTGTGGTCGCATTTGTCCGTCTTTCCCCTGCCGTCCTTCTCAGTGGACTGACAGAGGTCCCTATTGCCACAAGGTTATCATTCCTACCTACTTCCACTTCTGTATGTTGGATGTGATGTGTTCAGCTCTGTTTGATATAAAAGGTTTGTTTGTGCCTTTAGGTTCCTGTTTATTCTTTTGGGTCCCACTGGGAGAGGACCTCAGTATCGGGAGATTGGACGGTCTATTGCAACATTAATGACAGATGATGTAAGCATTTATTTGTAAGATCCTGTTCACAACATTTAAAGTGCTCCTAATAAAACAAGAGAGGTAAATATAGAGGCAAGAATTATTATATTTCCTGCATTTATCATATTCAGGTTTTCAGTGACGTTGCCTATAAAGCCAAAGACAGAAATGATCTGATCGCTGGGATTGATGAATTTCTTGATCAAGTGACGGTCCTGCCTCCAGGGGAATGGGACCCGTCCATAAGAATAGAACCACCAAAAAATGTCCCTTCTCAGGTAACTGGAAATTCACCTGTTTATGTGCACAGAGATTTTCAAAGTGAGTTTGCTAACTCTCTTTGCTTACAGGAAAAGAGAAAGAGTAATATTTTACCTAATGGATTAGTAGAGGGTGAAGAGGAAGACCACGGCCATGGAGGTCCGGAACTGCAACGCACTGGAAGGTGGGTAAATAGCTCTATGTTGCATATGGATCATAGTTTTTTTTGTCCTCACCGTGTTCTCTGTGAGTACTCTGGCTTTCTCCCACCGTCCAAACACACGCAGGTCAATTGGCAAATCTCAAGTGTCTTGAGGGAATGGTTGTCTGTCTCTAAATGTCAGCCCTGGGATGGACTGGCCACTGTCCAGGGTGTACTAAGGCCCAAAGCTGTTGGGATAGGCTCCAGTCACCTGTAACCCTTAACAGGATTAAGTGGAATAAAATGAATGAAGTGCTTTAAAGTGAAAGAAATGGTTACCCGTCTGGCTACTGTAGTCCCTCTTCACCAATATAAGGTTTTGGCCAAGATATTTGTTTAAATAAATTTGCTGTGATCAAAACTAAAGGCAGTCAAAACATTGAGTACCTCCTTGAAGTTGAATAATACATTATATGCAGCTGAAATAACCCTAACCTCATAAATCTCAGTTTAGTTGGTTTCAGATTGCTACCATCTCCCAAAAATGACACTGTAATGCGGATCTGCTATTTCTGGGTAAACTTGTTCTGTAGTTATAAAGCGGTTTCCCTGGAAACCGCCTGCCTCCAGATCTCTATTATCAGCTCGACTTTTCTATCAGAGACATATCACACTAATCTGAACTCAAGGAGCGCAGCACTGAGAGGCAATCCGGGAAAAACCAAGTTAGACAAAATGCACTTACCTCGCGTAACATATCGTTTGTTCTTTTGAGTTTTTGCCATGATTGTTTTCTGTGTTCTAGGTGGTTTGGCGGTCTCATTCTAGACATTAAGCGCAAGGCTCCTCACTACCTGTCTGACTATACAGATGCCATAAGTTTGCAGTGTGTGGCCTCTTTCTTATTCCTGTACTGTGCCTGCATGTCCCCGGTAATCACCTTCGGAGGCTTACTGGGCGAGGCAACAGAAGGACGAATAGTAACGCACCTGTTTTTTGCACCTCTCGTATACTCAACAATTGTCTTGACAGTTTATTATATTGATATGTGCTTTTTTTACCACAGAGTGCAATTGAGTCACTTTTTGGAGCCTCTCTAACCGGAATCGCCTACTCTCTGTTTGCTGGGCAGCCCCTCACTATTCTGGGCAGCACTGGGCCGGTGCTTGTGTTTGAAAAAATATTGTTTAAATTCTGCAAGTATGTTCTCGTTTCACATCACTGCGCATATAATCATCATAAAGAGCATACAGCTTATAGAAACCCATGACCCCAGATTCATTTAATTTATGTTAGCTTCAGTTGACAACTCTTCTACATCTGGTGTCCTATTTATTTGTATTAACAATTGGTAATCAGTTATTGTTATTAAAGGCGTAACTATTGATATATGATCATTTTTTTCTTTCATTTTTCTCCCAGAGAGTATGATTTGTCCTATCTGTCGCTAAGAACCTGTATCGGTCTCTGGACAGCGTTCCTTTGTATTGCCCTGGTGGCCACAGACGCCAGCTCTTTAGTCCGCTACATCACTCGTTTCACAGAGGAAGCCTTCGCCTCGCTCATCTGCATCATCTTCATCTACGAGGCCTTGGAGAAACTCGTCCACCTCAATGATCACTATCCCTTTAACAAGAACAACAACCTGGACAAACTCACCACATACTCGTACGTGAATTTTTAAGTCTATAAAGTCTCTAAGTACTGGGTCTGTTTCTTCAAGTTTTTGAAAATCAGCAACAGATAAAGGATTTTTTACTCACCCAGATGTTCATGTGCTTCCACAGATGTTCCTGCATTGAGCCTTCTGACCCCTCCAATGTCACCTTGAAGTATTGGGAGATCAACAACATTACAGCTGCAGAAATCTACTGGGAGGCAATGGAAGAGAAGGTACTACCCACACCTTTATGAGAATTTTTTATTTAAAATCCCAAAAAGAAAAGAAAAATGCATGCATCAAATGAGTCTGACACTGGTGTCGGTAAGGTACGTTTATCGCCACAGCTGCACTGGGGCCAACTTACAGACTTACATTCTGCAACTACAGCCTCTCCAACCACCACCAAACATTCTCACACATCCATAGGGTGGGTTTAGTGTCTTGCATAAGAACACTATCTTCCCCTTAGACCCCCATCAGACCCCTATCAGACCTACTAGCCTATAGCCCTGCAATAAGTATTATTTTTCTCTAATGAAGTACCAATTTTTACTGAAAAGAATTACAGATGTCCACCCCTTAGTAACCTCATAAATATTATATTTTTGTTACTCCATGCTAAATGTAGGTAAGCCTCCTAAGAAGGCTAGTGTAGAAGTAATGGCAAATTTGTTTTTATGCTGCAGTCTGTTGAGGGGTGGGCGTTTATAAAAATAGTTAACAGGCGCTATATGAAAACTATTAGAAAGGACTGGTTTACTACAGGTATTAGTTTGGAGACAATGAACAGACATAGGACACCAGGACAGGTGCTATACTGAACAACATGGACCATCCTCTGCATTGAGATTTTGAACAACAGCGAACAGCCAGTGGACGTCTGAGTTCAGTGAACTGCAGGAGAGAACGCCACAAGAACTCCTTCCCGACTGCAATAAAACTATATAATTAATCAGTCTGCGGAAGATGAAGTCAGAATGAATTCATTTAAAGAGACAAACCATTTCCATTGAGGATATTGCAAGAATGAGCTGAAGAGCGCTAATATGATTATAGCTGAGAAAGGCTGCTGGTGTCTGTCAATTAAAGTTTGTGTACACATAGATCCAATGTCTTCGACACAATTCTAATCTTTTTGGCTCTATACACCACCACAATGGATTTGAAATGAAACAAACAAGATGCGTTTTAACAGCAGACTTTTAGATTTAATTTGAGGGTATTTACATCCAAATCAGGTGAACGGTGTAGGAATTACAACAGTTTGTATTTGTGCCTCACACTTTTTAAGGGACCAAAAGTAATGGGACAATTGGCTGCTCAGCTGTTCCATGGCCAGGTGTGTGTTATTCCCTCATTATCCCATTTACAAGGAGCAGATAAATGGTTTGTTCATTTCAAGTGTGCTATTTGCATTTGGAAACTGTTGTTGTCAACTCTCGATGTGAGATCCAAAGAGCTGTCACTATCAGTGAAGCAAGCCATCATTAGGCTGAAAAAACAAAACAAACCCATCAGAGAGGTATAAAAAACTTTAGGTGTGGCCAAATCAACTGTTTGTATCATCCTTAAAAAGAAAGAACGCATCGGTGAGCTCAGCAACACCAAAAGACCCTGAAGACCACGGAAAACAACTGTGATAGATGACCGAAGAATTCTTTCCCTGGTGAAGAAAACACCTGAAACAATGTTTTTTCCTCTAGCTAGTCGGTAGATCTTTATCTTTTGTTCGGCCCGAAGTCAGCTCCCTGACTTGACTAATGTTCTTTACCTAGCTTTGCTGGGCCCGATAGTCCGCTTTCACTAACTTATTTTTCCCCAGCATCGCTTGGCCCAATGTAAGCTCCCGCTGACTAATGATATCATATTCAGAATATCGTCCGTAATGTCAGCTCTAGAATCTGACGGTTACAGGAGATGCTTCAAAATACTCTGATCAGAGGGAGAGAGACAAGAGGCGACACACTGGTTTGTGGTTCAGTCAGTTCTCTCTCTCAAAGCTTTATTGTTTAGGATAACAGTTATATACAGCGACAGTGTGACAAACATGGTAAAGTTCTGTAGTTAATGGAATGACATTCACAGAATGCATTCAGAATGTTACCAAAAAAGGGAAAGACACATATGTTTCTTGTGCAACATGTCCTTCTATGGGAGAACCATATGTTTCTCAAATGGTATGTCTAAATATAACCTTTTATTACTGGACCCACAGTCAAGCAAGAGGCACAAAGTGTATTCCAAACTATCTACTTCAGAAGACATGTTTCAAGATTTAACCTTACAAACTAAACTTATTATTCCAAAATATGATTAAAATAACATTTTTCTTATAGCAACACCCTTCACAACAGTTGAGCCAGATCAAGAACACTCTCCAGGAGGTAGGTGTATGTGTGTCAAAGTCAACACTCAAGAGAAGACTTCACCAGAGTGAATACAGAGGGTTCACCACAAGATGAATTACATTGGTGAATCTCAAAAACAGGAAGGCCAGATTAGAGTTTGCCAAACAACAGCTAAAAAAACCTTCACAGTTCTGGAACAACATCCTATGGATCGATGAGACCAAGATCAACTTGCACCAGAGTGATGGGAAGAGAAGAGTCTGGAGAAGGAAAGGAACTGCTCATGATCCAAAGCATCAGTGAAGCATGTGGTGGTAGTGTCATGGGCATGTATGGCTGCCAATGGAACTGGTTCTCTTGTATTTATTGATGATGTGACTGCTGACAAAAGCAGCAGGAGGAATTCTGAAGTGTTTCGGGCAATATTATCTGCTCATATTCAGCCAAATGCTTCAGAACTCATTAGATGGTGCTTCACAGTGCAGATGGACAATGACCCGAAGCATACTGCGAAAGCAACCAAAGAGTTTTTTAAGGGAAAGAAGTGGAATGTTATTCAATGGCCAAGTCAAACACCTGACCTGAATCTGATTGAGCATGTATTTCACTTGCTGAAGACAAGACTGAAGGGAAAATGCCCCAAGAACAAACAGGAACTGAAGACAGTTGCAGTAGAGGCCTGTCAGAGCATCACCAGAGATGAAACCCAGCGTCTGGTGATGTCTATGCGTTCCAGACTTCAGGCTGTAATTGACTGCAAAGGATTTAGAACCGAGTGTTAGAAAGTAAAAGTTTGATTTATGATTGTTACTCTGTCCTATTACTTTTGGTCTCTTAAAAAGTGGTAGGCACAAATACAAACTGTTGTAATTCCTACACTGTTCACCTGATTTGGATGTAAATACCCTCAAATTAAAGCTTTTTTTTTAAATTTCAAATCCATTGTGGTAGTGTTTAGAACCAAAAAGATTAGAATTGTGTCGATTTCCCAACATTTATGGACCTGACTGTATAGATTCATCCAGCTCAACTGTCATAAAGGAGAACGATGGGTCTTGAGACCAATACTGTCTTTTATAGCAGGCTGTAAAATGTTTTATTTTAACTCAAAAGTCAATAAATGGCAATGTCACAGTAGTACTGCAGGCTGCTGTCAAAAAATGAGTTTGCCAGTTAATTGATATTCAAACTTTCTTAGAGGAGCAATTAGGGAAGATACTCAAAGACAGCTGAACATTTCCAATCTTAAAATGGCACCCTTCCACAGTTGGAGGAAAGTGTGGTGAGATTAAATGTAGTCCATGTAGACTGGATTATATTGGATTACAGTACATTACAAATCACTATCAAGGCACATTTTTTACTATTTAAGATTTTTGCAGAGATGGATTACACAAATGTTTCTGGGGTAGGATTAATGACTGTAAATTCTCTGCTTGTATTTCCAGGACTGCATTGAAAAGCGTGGGGAGTTTGTGGGCAGCGCCTGTGGACCTCATGGACCCTATGTGCCAGATGTCCTCTTCTGGTGTGTCATTCTCTTCTTCTCTACTGTCTTCATGTCCGCATTCCTCAAAGAGTTCAAGTTCAGCAATTACTTTCCCACAAAGGTAATCATTATTATATGACATCCTTTAAGTTCAAGGAAAGCTTCTGACTTTCATTAGCTTTCTGTGTATAACACAACTCTGTGGCACCCTCTAGTGGTTCATAGGACAACTGCAATTTCAAATTTCTGTTTGCACTTTTTGCTTATTAAATGAACTACATTTCCATCTTTTTCAGGTGAGAGCCATCATCAGTGACTTTGCAGTTTTCCTCACCATCATGACCATGGTCCTGATCGACTATGCCTTAGGCATCCCCTCTCCTAAGCTCCAAGTTCCAAGTGTGTTTAAGGTAAGGTTGGCTTTAAGTCTGCTTTTATGTATTATGATTTTAAGTAGACATAAATAAGGCTCCGCCCAAAGCTGCTGGGATCGGCTCCAGTCACCCGCGACCCCTAACGGGACCAAGCGGTAGAAAATGAATGAATAAATAAGTCCCAACTTTTGTCTGACACCCTTTTAGTCAATGTTAACTTTATAATTTTTTTTAGGAAGAAAATATTGAATCTTTCTTTTGTTGGCCAAAATATTTGTTTGTCAAACTTTTCAAACTGTATTTAAGAATGGCCTTCTTTATCACCTCAGACTCAGCTAATTCTTTGACTTTTCATGGTTGTTATGACTTAAACTAAAAATTTTCTCAGTGAAGTCTTGACATCTTAGAACATAGTCTAGCGCCTGAACCATAGACTCCAAAGTTATCAGTTATCAGTCCGCTTCAGCAGTTTTTTATCTTGGTTTATGTCTTACCAGCCAACCAGAGACGATCGTGGCTGGTTCATCAATCCTCTGGGACCCAACCCCTGGTGGACAGCAATCATCACACTCATTCCTGCTGTGCTTTGTACAATCCTAATTTTTATGGACCAGCAGATCACCGCTGTCATTATAAACAGGAAGGAGCACAAACTTAAGGTATTTGACTTTTGCTGTATATACATATAGTATATACGTATATACAGTGGCCTTCCCACTCAGCCGTGACAACACACAAACTTCCTGCTCTGTAGGAATAGATACTGACTAATCAAAACCAAAGACAAAAAATAGATAAAAAAATGATGAAAAATAATGAAACCTGTTTTATTACAATGAGCAGTCAAATGCAGCAGTCCTCCCCTCTATCTCCCAAAACTGAGGTGCAACAAATCTAGATCAAAAGTTACATAGTGTTGCTATAAAAATATGCTCTCGTATTTCCAACGCAAACCCTGTCTGTTAAGTATGAGGTCAAAATCTCCTCAAAAATGTTCTTTCCTTCTCTCATATTCCCCGTCAGAAAGGCTGTGGCTACCACCTGGACCTGCTCATGGTGGGAGTGATGCTGGGGGTGTGCTCTTTGATGGGGCTGCCCTGGTTCGTAGCGGCCACTGTCCTGTCCATCACACACGTCAACAGCTTGAAGCTGGAGTCCGAGTGCTCAGCCCCCGGCGAGCAGCCCAAGTTCCTGGGCATCCGAGAGCAGCGGGTCACAGGCCTCATGATTTTCACTCTGATGGGCTCCTCTGTCTTCATGACTTCTGTTCTCAAGGTTTTTGTTTTTTTCGCTCTGTACTGTAAATTTAGAACAATATTACCGCATATGTGTACTAATGTGTCTCTTCTTCCAGTTCATCCCTATGCCTGTGCTGTATGGAGTGTTCCTATATATGGGAGCGTCTTCTCTCAGAGGCATCCAGGTATTTCTGCATCCAATTTAAAACTGTAAGACCTGCACAGAAGTGTCATTTTAACTACCAAACTTCTTTATCTGTTTGTCTGGAGGCTATGTAGTCTTTTATAAGGGATGCCGTCCATTTGTCTGGCTGCCCAGATAAAGTGTTAATTGGCCTCTTGTGTGTTCGCAGCGTTTAGCCGAACACCTGATTGTTATTTAATTGCTTCGCTTGCTTCTTGTTTTCTTCATTTAATACTGCATTCTATTATTGGTTTTGAAAGTATTTAAAAAATAACAAATACCTTGAGGAAGAAAAATAAAGTAGTACACTTTTTGAGCGAATAAACCAAGTCAAGAAATCAAGTTTTCTAACAATTAGTCAGACCTATTTCATTTAAGTTATAAGCTAATTTTATAATCGTCAAGTGCATAAAGAAATAAGTAAATACTTATCTATCTTATCTTTTCCAGTTCTATGATCGTCTAACACTGTTTGGCATGCCGCCTAAGCACCAGCCAGACTTCATCTATTTACGGCATGTGCCCCTGAGGAAGGTGCACCTCTTCACCATCATCCAGCTCAGCTGTCTGGTTCTGCTGTGGGTCATTAAGACGTCCAGGGCCGCCATTGTCTTTCCCATGATGGTACAGCAGCTGAACCCAAAGTGTGACCATAAGACAGTTTTGTTTCATTGACTTTTCTTCTTTGTATTGTTTTGTTCAGGTTTTAGCCTTGGTGTTTATCAGGAAGCTAATGGACTGTATCTTCACCAAGAGAGAGTTGAGCTGGCTGGACGACCTCATGCCCGAGAGCAAGAAGAAAAAGCTTGAAGATGCTGAAGAGGTTATTTTATGTATTTATTTAGTACATAAAATATGTATAATAGAAAATCTGTACAGGGAGTGATGCCCATAAACTTGTAAGGCTTATATAAAACAAACTTTATAAATTGATTTACAAATACACAAAACAAAATCCTGTAATTTTCGAGGTTATAGGTTCTATTTTACTCACATTGTACTTAATTACTTGTGTGTTAAGGACGAGGAACAGAGTATTCTGGCAGAAGAGGACGGAGTTGAGCAAGTTCCTTTAGAAGGTTACAAGTAAGCTATACAATCGTATCTTTTACTTAATATTAATAGTTTACATGTTTAATGTAGATACAGGTACAGGCACATTTTCACAGTTGTTATCTGTTTTAAACAGAGGACTTCCTGTCATCAACATCACAGATGAGATGTCAAAAGGCTCCTTTGGAAACACATGGAACAGCTAATTAAGACTTTTGAGGATATTTCAATATTTTAAACACCCCAAAATCTATGGTAAGACTCACAATCTACATACAAACTAATGCACTTTGGCTAATTGTATTTTGGAAGTGTATCAAGCTAAGTGTTATGGGCAGGAGAGCAGAGAACTACTGAAGCCATGCTGCTTCTGCTGCTTTGCTTTGCTCCCATAGTTCTATTATCTTCTCCGGCTCACCGTTTAACAGCCTTTAAGACTTAAAAATTCAACAGGTCAATAAATAATTTGTGTCTTATTTGATTACACATTTATATAATATGTGTTGAATGACCTCTGACAAGATTAATAGACTTGTGAGATTACTTGTGATTAATGTAATAAACATACGCATATTTAGGTACTACTTTACATTTCCAACTTTTCTAATATAATTATGTCTTTTGCTCACCTCTACAGTTATGACACTTGAAGACAGAGAACAATTTTTTTCTGTAAAAAGGTGTGTATGCGGTTTAGTTTAGTCTTAGTGTTTGTGTGCAATTATATTAACTTTGTATTCTGCCACTCTATGAACCTTTCTTGTGCTTTTTAAGTTGAACTTGCTACTTTTACAATTATTGTAATTCTGAATGTAAGTTATATTGATGTTTTTTTGGCCATTTATTTTGAAATACTGTAGAATACTCTAGAATTATCTGGTGTTTACAGTTCTTTTTCCTTTCTTCTCAAGCCATTCCGCTTTGCTTGAAATGGTTGCAAATGCATGTATTGGATATGTATTATGAGGCAATAACATGAAATATTAAATAATGATTGTGATTTGTGACTGTCAAACCAAAAGAACTAAAAGCAATATCTGCAATCCATTGTATAGATTTAAATGCAATAATAAACCAGTATTTTGTCCCTTTTGTTGTATTTTAGTAAATGGAAACTTATTAGAATTATTCATTGTATTTATGCTAATTTTATAATGTTTGGTAACTTTTTCCCTTTTGTCACTGATCTGACATACACAATAAAAACATTGTATTCAATTTGTTTTTATTAAGTTTAAATGGATATATTCCAATGCGCTCATCCTTTATATAGTTAATTCAAACTATATATGTATATATATATATATATATATATATATATATATATATATATATATATATATATATATATATATATATATATATATAGTATGAATGAACTACATGATATATATGATATATACTTTTTTGTGTAATTACACTCTGCATCAAAGTAATAGATTAAGGATGACATGATGGAAAAATCAAATATCGGTGTTGTTAAGTGAAGTGTTGAATTCCCAACCCTCGGAAATGAGGCCTACAAATAGACAGGAGTGGGCAGAGGTTTATCTTCTCAACAGATGGTTTGATGTGCTGTGACAGCTCAGAGAGGAGGCACATCCCAAAGCATGTCAGTCCGCTGGCTCATGTGAATTATCGTTTTGTCTCAGTGCCAGGGAGAACTCAAGAGCATCGACCCAGTCGTTGTTCCCATAGAAGCTGTGCTGATTAACACGATTTCCTTCTCTTTCATTAAGGATAACCCTTGGTAGGCCTCCTGTCAAAGTGGGCAGTCCTCCTCCAGCTTCAGCTGACAGGTGACACACATCATCCTGTCACCTGCATGGAATCTCAAAGCAGTCCCTAGAGACATCAGGCTACTGTTTTTCTGCTTTGCGTGGAGCTTTATAACATTTTCCTTAAATGGATTGTTATTTAGTGACACTGAATTTACATAATTGGAGACTTTTGTCTTACTTCAAAGAGGAAACTCAAGGATTGTACACATTTCTTTATTGAAAACTAAATATGACTTTGTGAAATAGAAAGATATTGAGACTATCTACAGATGTTGTCATTGCTGCCACAGTTGAATCAATTGTCATGGTAAATGTAATCTCACACATTTATGGGACTTGGAAAGACAATTGACACAACATAAAATTAATTCATAAAACATACCAGACAGTCTGAATTTCCTTCAACCAGGGCAGGGCAACAGAATGGGTCTTAAGAGAGTCAATTTAATAATTTGAGCAAGGACAAAGGACAGTACAGATGTGAAACAGAATTATTGTGAGCTGTGATTTCTTCTGAGTGACGGCTTTGGTGCTGCTCTCTACTCTCGTCTGCCCCGGCCAGTCTTGAGCCAGGACACAAACTCTTTGGCTGCCTGGTCCTGCAGGTAGGTGCTCACATCGCTGGTGAAGGTGCCGTCTGCATGGCGTCTAAACAAACTGCCAGGAGTAACATTGGTAAGAGAAAGTCATAATAACGGCTACAGAGGTTATAGATAATAATGCATTGTACTTATATAGCGCTTTCCAAGATACCCAAAGACACTTTACATAGCCATTATTCATTCACTCCACAGTCACACACTGGTGGTGGTAAGGTACATCTATAGCCACAGCTGCCCTGGGGTAGACTTACAGAGACGTGGCAGCCTTTTTGTGCCTACGGACTCTCCGACCATCACCAAACATTCTCACACATTTATACACCAGTGCCACAGACACTGGAGGCAATAATGTCAGGACTACATTATACAGTCTCTTTGAATTTACGAATTTAATTGTGGCGTGTCGATAGACTGTTGAAATGTCAGGATTATTTACTTGCTTGTCAGATTACTGAATCTATAAAAAGATATATATATATTTTTTAACTACTGCAGAATAAAAGATATAATAAATTTACCCGTTTCTGTTTGAGTTTTTAAGCATCTGAATAAATTCTTGTGCTTTTTTTGTCTCCAGGAATCTACTGTAGTCGTTGGAGAATGTTCCCTCTGAATGTCTCTTCATGTTTGAGATTTCCATAGGTTCGGAGTTTTCAGCTAAAAGCCTGTAAAACACACACATCTTTTAACCAAGTTTTAATGCTATTATCAATGCACTTGAATTTCTTGCAACAGCAAAAGTACATATTGCTTTGAACTCTCAAGACTCCACTTTTCTTCAATTGCAACATCAACTTGATAATTTATAGGACCTTAAACCATCTGAATGTAGATAAACAAAATAAAAATCTAAAAACACCTGATTCTAAACTAGGGGGGTATCGGGTAAAAAGCCCATAAAATAGTGAGTTAAAGGCACTGTATTTATAAGATCAAGAACTTGCATCACACATGAACACAACAAGACAGCGCTAAACCTTACAGTAATCTTATAGTAACTTCAAAAACTCATTGCAAATTAATGCAAAAAACTCTTTGCTGATCAGAGGCTTTTTAAAACAATTTTAAAGTAAGAGGAAGACCTAACTAAACCCATTTAAAACAAAACACTAACAGTGTATAGTAAATCTTTGCTGGATCTAATAACAATAAGAAAAAGTTCTTACATGGAGTTTTGGTCTGCAGCCGGGTCTGGAATCTGCCAACTGCACTGGACAACGATGAGGAGCAGAAGTCCAGCCAAAGAGTATGCACTTTTCATTGTTGGAGCTTCTATAAAAAAGAGCCCAAAAAGTCATTGTTAAGCCAGTATAATCTTTAATTTGGGAATGTAAGAAAGGAAATCCGCTCACCTGTGCTTTTCTGCTTTAAAGTGACTGGATGGGTGCCGTATTCTTTGCTGTGGCTGCTGGAGCCGTCTCATGGTGCCTTCACGGTCTTCCAGGACTTTTTATAGGAGCTGAAGAGGGCCGTCCCAGGTGGCTCTCTCTCATCATCGCACGTATTACCTGTTACTCTCGATCCATTAATCAGCTTCCTTCCTGCTCTCTCCGCTACGTGCGCTTGAAAAAAGTACTGTATGGATGGTTAGGTGTCATTGAAACAAATATTGCTTTGACAAATATTTTCTATTACTTTCTATTCTATTACCTTGTACAATAACTGAAAAGAGCTCATATTAGAAACTTAAAAAAAATGTTTATTTGACTTTCATAGCCACAAGACTTAAGCATGAAATTTCCAATATCTTTTTTTTTCCTATGCCACAATTTTCTTTTTATAACACAATAATAAAAAAAACATGATATGAGATACGTCGCTTCTGTTAAAAAAATTATCAAAATGTACAAAGTTTAATGTAACAGTCCTCACAAAGATACAAAAAGATAAATACAAACAGTTTCCAAAAAATCTATTTGGAATTAACAAGACATTTCTGCAGGAAGTGGCTCATGAGGGTGTACACATGTCGGTAGGCTGTTCCTCGGAGCGAGTGGTCCTTGTCCGTGTACCACTGAAAGAAATGCATAGACATTCAGAATATTTGCTTAAGCCCATCTTTATTTGACTTTCATTGAATCCACACCGTTAAAGTCAATACGAGGAGCACTTCCCTGAACCAATATTTACCATGGCCTCAAAGTCCACTTGTTCGTTGACTAGAGCCTTGGAGATCTGCGCTGCCTGCTGGAAATGGACATTGTCTGCGTGGGAGAAAAAAAGAGTTGGCTACGTGACCCGACGTAAAAGCTCATGTCCACAAGTAACCATTGAGGCAGACAGAGGTCATTGGTGCAAGACTCTGAACAAGTCTGGTAACTTGGCTACGACATGTCAGAGAGGAGGATGTGGGTAAGACAAAACGTACCGTCGGCTGTGCCATGGATTAACAGAAAGTTGACGTCTTTAAAGTTCTTGGCTCTTTCTATCACACTGCCATTCTATTGAGAAAAAAAAAAAAGTGTCGTTAAGACATGAAATGCAGTGTGTAGATTTTCAGAATAAAACTGACTCTTTACTTTATAACCATCTGCGTTGTCTTTGGGTAAGCCCATGTAGCGCTCTGTATACACTGCGTCTGCAAAATAAAATTTAATGAGTAAGTGGATCATGAAAACAGCATTGAAATTGGTATATATTGACTGTACATACCATAATATTCCCATTCAGCAACTGGAGCTACAGCTATACCACACTTTAGAAGTCCACTTCCAGCACCCAGCGCCATTGCAGTGACGTAACCACCGTATGACTGAAATTCACAACAAAGTTTAAGTTGAATTATTAGTGAAACAACTATAGTATTTGATTATATTTCTCCAACTCACCCATCCCCACATTGCAATTCTGTCCTTGTCGATAAAACCCATATCAGTGAATTTCCTACATCACAGAAACAGAAAGCTTTTAGACTGTTTTAGATAAAAGATGACAAAAAAAAAAAGTTGTGTCCCGACCCACTTTACCTAATGGCGGTCAGTTGGTCTTCAACTTCAAACGTCCCGAGCCTGTGGTAGATGGAGTGCAGGATTTCGTCTCCTTGGTAACCACTTCCCCTGCCGTCGAAGCTGGCGTAAATGATGTCAAATGTGCTGGTGAGGTACGTGCTCCAGTGCAGCTTGTAGCGGTAGGATACGGTCTGGCTACAGGGGCCTCCGTACCTAAAACGAGGCAGCACGTATTTTTTGATGGTCCGTTGTTTGTTGTAAGGTACGCACTAATGTAGTTTTTATACTTACACATCAATGAGTAGTGGATATTTTTTAGATTTCTTGAAATTTGGTGGCAGCATCATTTGATACCAGAGATCTGTTGGTAAGTAATGTTGTGAAATAGTGATAGTTTAGTATGTATAATATTGAATTAAAAGAACAATGTCCGTAACCTGGCCCACTTTTTAGTGTTCATAAAAATTAGCAGCTATGCTGTATTTTCTTTTTCGTCTGTGCAGAGCTACACACTTAAAAAACCTTCTCCCATGAAAACAAAGAAAGATGAATACCAGAATGACAGAATACCAGATCTGTGAAGACGAGTGGTGTGAGGATCTATTTTTGTTTTAATGGAATCCCTGCATATTTTAGCATTAAATATAACAATGCTAAAAGTAATAAAAACATATAGTCTCACCAGATCCTGCCACCTTAAAGGTACCATACTTCATGGTTGGCTTTTGGAAGTCTAACAGAATGTTTTCCAGTTTCTTGTTGTCTTCAAGAACAGAGATTTCTGAAAAAAGGAGGAAGTTGAAACATGAAGAGTAAAGGTGGATGTCAGCTATTTGTAAATTTTTACATTATTTTTTAGGGTTGTCCTATTTAGTACATTCCCGATTCCCTGTGCATAAATGGGTACTTAATATTGATGAAGTGCACACAGATTTCGACACCATCACAAAAGTAGAGAGAGTGAAAATGGTTCTTTCAAAGCAAGCCACTAACAAAACAGACCTTCCTACCAGAAGTTTGCCAGTGTCAAATATCACAAGTGTAGCATGAAGCGTATCTAAATAAATGAGTCTGTGGTTTCAGTGCATATCTACACCTGCTCCTCTGTTGTCCATGAGAGTGTAAAGCGGAAGGCCCGGTCCTGGTAAAAAAAATAAAAATAAATGTTATCACCCATTGAGTCATTGTTTAAGACAGTTTAAGCTCAGGTTCTCTCACAGATGCTCTCTGACCATGTGTAAGATATTGCTGCATGATTTGAACAAACGTGCATGTTTAACTGACCGGTGCAGTCCATTCTGTAGTAAGAGGCGTTGTAGCTGAAGTAAGCTGAGTTGTACTGACACCTTTCCTTTCTTAAGTTGCAGGTGAGGCACTCCGGGGCTGAATGGCTGCTTCCGATCTTGATCCTAAAAAAAAAACATCACAGTTGTGTCATTGCAGGGTTCAATACATGCTGTTTGAGCGCTTTCCAAGTACTTTCAAGATATTTTTCTATCTTTTCATCTTATAAGTTTTTAGTCATATGTCAGAAAGAAGTTCTTGTGTCGTTCCTGCAGCTCACTGATCTCAGACGTCCACTCTGCTCTCTGTTGTTCAAAAGCCCAATGCAGGGGATGGTCCATGTTGTTCAGTATACCATTTGTTCTGTTGTATGTCTGTTGCTCCGTTACTTTAACTCGTCTCCAAACTTATACCTATATTTGAATTAGGTTTTTAAAGGGTATATCAATGACCATCTCTTTGGTTTTGGAGGTGTTTAGAATGAGAACATTTTCTTGGCTGCATCTATAAAAGTTCTCTGTGAGGCTCCTGTAGTCCTCTCTTTTGTCTGCCTTTGATATGAGTCACTGTTGCTGTGACATTCGAGTATTTGTAAATGTGGCAGGGCTCAGTGTTTGTATAGCATAAAGGGAACAAGAATGGAGCAAGAATAGTACCTTGAGGAGCCCCTGTGCTTCAAGTTACAGTTTCAGACATTAAATTTATTTCAATAAGTATATGGACAAAGAGATAAGCAGGAAAGCTTACATGTATAGATTTCTCTTCACCGGTATTCCTTCATACTGATTACTCACGAAATATCTGCAAAGAATGATATTAATTTACATGTTTTAAATATAATATGACAACTTCTGTCAGTTTAAAATGTAGAAAGCACAATCACTCACATGGCATCTTGGGTTAATTTGCTGATGTAGATAACCTCCCACTTTCCTGAGGTTATGGCTGTTGCCTCGCCCTTTTAATTAAGAAACAACGGTGAGATGAAGTCATCAGTTCACAACTTGTTAGACGTTATATTTGATATGAACATGATGCTTACGTCTTTCACATAATGAATATGTTTGTATCCATGACTGTCACTCATCACTTTGTAGAAACTGCTTTTATCTTCAGCAAAGAAAAGCGGTAGTGGAACATACTAAAAAAAATATTTAAGTCATATTACAGTGTATGAAACAAATACATTCATTATTCAATGTTAATGAGCGTGATTGAAACTTACATGACCGACCCAGCCAGTCTTGCTTGTTTGTTCAAATTTCTAAAAAAGGTAATTAAAATCGTCTTATATTGTGTAAAAATACATTGGTCTGTTTCATCTGAATCCAGTTTACCATCTAATAAAAGTATAAACAGCTACCTGTTTTTCTTTCCAGCTGCCTCCCTCAAAGTCATACATCTGTACAATCACGTAATTTTGTTTTCTGGTAAGCCACTGCACAGCAACGCGCTGGTCTGTAGCCCAGGTCACCGAGCACAAAATGTGATCACTGAGTTAAAGTCAACAGAAAGTGACAAGGGTTTTCAGAAACACTGCATTCACTTACACACTTAGTATTTATAATAATTCAAATCAGATGTCCAAAAAATACAGACTCAGATGCAACTGTGGCTGGAGCGAAGAGTTGTGAGCGCCGTGAGGGGTCTGAGGTGTCGACTACAAACAGTTTCACCTTTGGAAGAGTGGATCCAGCCTGAAACACATATTACACTTCACAGACATCTCAAATAAAAGTGTCTCTCATAATGGTTCTTTTGAAATGACTGACATACAGGAAAAAATAACAAACAGCAGTCGTTGAGGACAATAAAAGTCATAATATTACAATTTGATAATGTTTGCTATGGACCTCGGTAGAATCAAACTATATTTATGCAGCTATAATAAAGAGTACTTCAAAAACCAGTGCTCTAGAGTGCATTATGATCACAGATAATTATAGTTTAAATAAATATAAATAAATAAACTATATGTAGCTGATTAGTGTAAATTTATATGCCAACATTTAAATTTGAGAAGAAAAGAAAAGCTGTTAAATGTCTTGTCATGAAATTGGACTATGTGGGAAATGTGAACGTCTTCACAAATAAGATTGATGACATAGAAGTTCTTCTGAAAAACTACAAATCCTATTGTGCAGCCTTCTACTTTTCACTTCATCTGTGACTTAAATAGAATCTATTTAAAATGAATCTATTCATTTTAAATAGTAGATAGAGAAATAGTTTAAAGAGTAGATAGAGAAATAAGTGATGAGGGCTTGTATTGTATGCAAACATTGCTATCCTGGGCATGTTACAGGTAGAAGAAACTGATCTGTTGTCAGGTTGTGTAGCTTTTTGGCAGTGGGACTGAGACCATACTATATCCCAATAGAGTTCTGTTTAAGTAAAACTGAATTGAATGTACAAATCTAAATCGAAGTGTTTGCACCCATAAATGTATTTTGATCACTTGACTCAATTAGTTGTGGATCTTCTTCAGTGACACAGACTTAGACTCAGACTGGGACTTGCACTTCATTTTAAGATAACAAGACAAGGACTGGATATAGAGTTTTTGGGTGACTTGGAGGACTAGTTTCTGGATTATGTTCACAAAATAATCTGTGTACATCAGTTCATACAGGTTTAATGATCAATTTTGTATGTCAGCAACAATTTACATTATGACTATACAAAGTTATAATTCTCACCTTTGGGTACGGTATAGACACTGTTTCAGGATACTGTTCACTTCCATACCAGGTGTATTCTATTCTGTGAACCTCTGTGTCATTAAACTCTGCATAGGCCAAATATATGCCATCTGTAGACCACCACAGTGCCCCGTTTGATGCAAAAACCTCCTCTGAAAAGAAAAAATTAATTTACAACTGTCTCGTAACCTCAATGGAATTTATATCACGATTCCAAATGTCTGCTACTCACCCTCATATGTCCAGTCAGGGACCCCATTTTGGATCTCATTTTCTTTTCCGTTGTTTGTCACTTGAACAGCATCAGCGTTCACATCAGACTTTAGAAATATGTTGAAACCTGAAACATAGGCCTAGGAAAAAAAACAGAGTCCTGAATTAAAAGCAGATTAAATTTAATGTACTGTCAATACTTCTCTATGTAATCACAAAGAGATGAAAACTTACATATTTGTTTCCTACTGGTGCCCAGATAAAGTATTGCACAGTGGGGGGAAGATTCACAGGTGTAACAAAGGTGCTGCGTATGAAATATAGAAAGAAAGAATTGGTTAGGGTGTATCTAAATCTAAATGTTTGTGCATATAAACCAGACAGAACACTTACGAAGTCTCTCTGTTGAAGATGCTGTAAGAGGCTGTGTAAGAATGTCTCCATCTCTGACAAATACAAAGCATAGAAAACCTGTTTAGTTTTTATTTTGTGATTTAAGTAAGAAAGACTTGAAGAAAAATCAAATACAAACCTTTGTGTAATTACTTTCCAGGGCAACATACTTGTAATCACCTGACAACAAGTAATCAGTGGCTTCAACTTGTGCCTGTAACAAACACAATAATTGTGAGTTTTCAATCGAACCACTGAGGAGTCTGTGGTGAAAATATATACAGTATATTACAAAGGTTGAATTGCTGATGTAAAGAGACTCCTCTTTTGTTTCTGCATTGTGGAGGAAATAATTCCCATCACTTGTTTTATGTAGATACTCCTTATCTGCAAATACAAACAACATTTTGAGTGAACATGGTACCACTAAGTAGCAGCCAGAGAAGGGTGAAAAAAAGATTGGTAAAACTGGTACCTGATACCCAATGCATACTGTAGGATGTCCATCTAATAGTGTCGTTAAAGTAGTCTTCAAGGGAAAACAGCTTTTTGGTAGCACTTCCTGAAACAATGTAACAAACTCCATATTAGCTATTATATATATATCTATACATTTACACATTATGGTTTCATGCAAATTGGATCATTGCTTTGACGCAACTCAAATTATTTTGAGAAATTTTTGTGAGTAATGTGAGTAGTGTGGGTAATATTGGAGTTATGCTGGCTTTTAGTTACCTGGAAATTAAAAAAAAACTACTACACATTTTATTTATACTTTTATTTAATAAGGACAGAACAAAAACATTGTTACAGCTTCAAGTGTAACCAATGACACGTCCATAAGCCATATAGCTGAGAACTAATTTACTGACCCACAGTGAAACAATCTCACAACACATTAAAAATACAGTACATACAATTGTGTATTTACATTAAACCACTATTCAAATGTGTCTCTAGTGTTCTCAGACTTGATGTATTTACTTTGTGTGGGCTTTCAGTTCGGAAGGTATGGTGTTCCAGATCTTTGGCCCTCTTACTGTGAATGAGCTTTGACCAGAGGTGGTCTTACATTTACATCAAATTACAAAAGGCAGACATATTCATTTTTTACTACAGCTAAACTTTATTATAGGCTACACTATACTGTGATCCTATGCTATGTAAACCATGTACTCTCGTAAAAAGGGCACTTTACTGCCATAATAAACATGGTTCTTGGAGAATTAGAATCTGTATGTCATCTGTTTTATTGTCGATGAATAGCCTAGTAAGCCCATATATAACTATTACATATAAATTAATTGCAGACTGTCGCTCTTAAAAGATAAAATAAACTACACAAATTAAAAGATTTACATATTTTTGTCACAAGGTGGCGCTATTTCAAACGTAATTTAGCATATGTCTAATCACAAAGTTAATGAATCGTCTCTTCATTCAGTGATTCATATCATTAAAACGAAAGTAAGGGTTAAACAGTAGTAAAGTCACTTAAAACAAACATATTGAATAGCATGTAGTCAATCTAAAATGTGGGCCAATGTTACTGTAAGATATTATCATCACGGACGTTAGAAAGAATGTTGAAAACAAACAAAAAAGAGAAAAGAATGGAAGAACAGGTGACGAGGGGGAAAACTTACTGTTCAAATAAACAGCTGGTATCGTTATTAACGTGATGACGACAGCCGCCGCGACCACCCCCCACAGCACCTTGCTGTAGCCCTGTGAAAGGTGGCACAAAGCAGCAAAAAGCTTATCTAAGAACTCACTACCAGGCACGAAAGTCAACTTTTAATTTATTAACAATTTGCTACAGCAAATTACATAAGAATTACAGTTAACTTTCTTGCCACTTTTGTCTAGATAGGCTGTTTTAAATTACTGACCATGTTGCTGATGAAGTTCTCAACATTCAACGACGGACAGACGAGCAGCCAATCCCAGGGTTTAAGTAGGGGCTCGTGAAAGAAAGACTCGCTCGCGTGAAGTTTAACTGGAGTGTTTAAACGTCTAATCATAGTCTCGCGATAAAAAAAAAAAGAACGATCGCGTTAATTAACTCTCATTGTGTGATAACATAACCAAACCCTTGCTCTACACTGCACCATACGCTGTACGGTCTACAGTGTCTACTGGAGTCGAGGCGCTCGCGCATCCCGGAGCTGCATTCCTGAGTGGAGTCAAAAAGAGGATGGAGAGGACTCCTCAAAGTGAAAAGTCTGCACAACTTTTCTCCAGCGCATAACTTTGGCTACAGTTATTTAGGGAAAGAGTGTTATTATTTACCATTTGTGGTAGTGAAATTTCAACAGCCATTTTCACAGTGAAAGAGCATTTGTATGTACAACACTTGTGAGCAAACAGGTTTCAGTATACGGAAGTAAATGTTAAAATGAGTTACTAAGAATAGGAATGATTATAAAGGTGACTCACTACTAACAGCTGGGCTCAATGGGTAAAAAAACCTGCACCTGTTTATGTTCCTGTTTGACAGATGGGCTCTGAGGAGCTATCACAGGCTCAGTGGCTCAAATTATCATGGGACAATGTTGCCCCCCCCCCCAAGTGTCACCATTATTAGACTACATACAATTTACAGTATAGTGAGAAGTAGGACTAAAAAAGGATCCAGTACTAAGCTTTTGAGCTCTACATTAATAAATCCACCCACATTTCCTTTAATAAAATGTGATTGTGCTTGTTTTTATTGGACTGTAGCCTTTAAAAGAAAATGTTGGACAGAGTTGGGGACTTGTTCACATTGATTACAAGGAGGACTTGTTTCAGCTTCCAAGAGACATAAAGTAACCACATATTCTAAAATATTTAATCCGAAATATAATAAAATGTGTTGACTTATTTTGAGTTATGGCACCGGAAATATTTGCAATACTATTCAAAATACATTACTGGTCTGACTTGGACACATTTAGAAATATTGGAATATTGAAAGGTGTCCCTATGTAATTACTTATACACCAAAATTATAAGTTTTTATTACTTTTTAATAACTGAGTCTGACATAAAGTAGACTCAACTTTAAAAGGTTTATAAAAAATGCATCAATAAAAAATACATTATTTTTATTAAATTTTTATTTCATCTCACAAATGTGATCAGTTCACTTTGTTTAATACTTTCTCACATTCCACCACCACATACACCATTGCAATTTTTTTAGATTTAATAGCTATTACAGCAGCTGGACATGTTATGTCACATTAATCAAGAAAACATTAGTCTGCAATTTGCTCAACATGATTTTGGAAATCCTAGTGCAAATACATATTACTGTCTTACTTAGATTCTTAAACAGCAAGATTATATCAGAGGGATTTTGGTGCCTTATCCTTTTTGAATGTGTCACTGGTGTATGAATGTGTGACAATTTGGGACAACTGGAAATTAGCTAAAGGCTACAATCTGGCATGTTTACATTCATGTGGCTGTGTTCATCAACATGCACTGTCCCAAACAAATAAAAATAAAATATTTTTGTTAATTCTGACACCACCCACATTTCTTACTTTTTTTTGGGTCCTTTTTGAATTATTTGATAGTAGACAACAGATAGACAGGAAACAGTGTGAAAGAGACAGGAGTGCCATTGGGCAAATGACCAGACCAAAAATCAAACATGGGTCTCCTTGTGATTGGTATGAGCTCTACCTACTGAGCTATCAGCGAACCCCTCACCCAGATTTGTAAGAGTACCAGTAATGCTTAATGAAAAGTGACTTTAAAAGAGAAGTACTAATGATGCACAGTGTTCACTATTGTCAAAGACAGAAATGACAAAGAACCTGCTAAAGTGCAAGCCTTGTAAGGTACTAAAATATAAGCATCCTCTTGAGCTATTTTTTTAATTTATTTGTATAGTGCTTTTCCACCTAGTAGGCACTCAAAGAGCTTTACCAGTGTTACAGCTAGAACACCACTGGAGGCAAGGTAGGTTAAGTGTCTTGCCCAAGGACACAACGACAGTATGAGCTGTGGGGAAGAGTGGGATGTTATGATGTTTTGGGATGTTTCAAGCGTGGATCGAACTGCCCACCCGCCGGTCGAAGGACGGCCGCTCTACCACTGAGCTACTGTCGCCCCCACCGTGACATGACTGCTCTTAATCATCATCATCTGAGTTGGACCCCACTTGGTGCGCGTGTTCAGCATAATCGAAGGCTTGAAACTTGACAGGGAGCTCACTCCACTTGGAGCATTTGCTGATCTTCCGACTGTTTAACGTCACTGCAAAATTTTTCACGTGGAGGCAGGGGCAGTCGATCCCGCGGTACAGCATCATGGAACCCCAAGGCTGCGGTCACAAAAAAAAAATCACGTGTTAAGAGAAAAACAGGTATTGTCTTAATGAAAACTCATGTACAATCACAACCGCATTTAACACCTACGTCTGCTTTGTAATGGTCTCAGCATTACACCTAAATCACATTTTGTATCTAACTGTTCTTTTATGTGAGTCTGAAACAGAAACTACAGATAATCTTTTCTTTCACTGTATTTACTCAAAGACATTCTGGGAAGACCATCTGGACTGGCTCTCTCGTAAAGTCCATCTACAGGACCCTCTTACTTCCAGACGGTTCAACCTTAGGACTCATTAGTGGACTTGATTTGAACTTGCTATTGCTTATTCATGCTTTAAAATAGAGAAAAGTAAAGGATCCTCAGGAAAATTATGCAAGTGCCTTAAAACCTATGCCTTATCACTGTGCACAGTGGATCTGATAATATGGACCTATGAATCTTTGAAGACTCCTATTGGTAAATGTTTTACTGTCATGTTTTGATGTGTGTTATTTTATTATTTATGGTATTTTTTTACTTACGTTTCCACACTCTTTACACGCTATGGAGCAGTTGGTCTCGTAATCCAGGCGTCTCTCGGAGAGTATCGTTTTCCTTTTGGACATAAAGCTCGCTGGAAAAAAAAAAAAAAAGAAGAATTCTTGGTGAGAATCTTAATGTTTGGTGACATACAAAGATGGTAAAAAGTAATAATAAAAAGTGCTACCTAAACTGCGGCGTCAGATTGACTCGGTGCATGTTCTCGATGATCTCGATGTCTTCGCCGGTGCAGACAGGTTTGCTACAGCCTCGACAGTTTAACTTCAGCTCAGACGGGCACCCGTTCCTGATGCCTTTTTTCTTTCTTCCTGGCTCTCAGTTTTTCCTCCATTATGGCTTGGATTTGAAACTCCAGTATCTGAACAAAGCAAACAAAACCCTCAAAACAAAGGTAAAACTGGTGTTTTATTTTGACTTTATTTTTATGTATACATACCCTTTTGTCGTATTCTTTTTGATTTAAGGCTCTGATTTTGTCAATGGCTTTGTTCATCATGTTTATGCGATACTCGTTAACGGTCTCTTTTTCGGCCACGCCTGAGCCTTTTGTCTCCACCAGAGTGTAAGTGCTGTCCTCTGCTCTTCCTCGACCTCGGGCCTGCACATGTGAGGTGAAGAACTATATTTAGTATCATATATTTGTCAGGACAGACCAAAAGTTTATTGATACTGACCTGAATCATTGAGATCTCATTGGTCACAAGTCCATATCGAATAACAAAGTTGCACGCAGGTATGTCCAAACCTTCCTCTGCCACTGTTGTAGCGACCAGCAAATTGATCTCACCACTGCTGAATTTCTTCAACACATCCTTTTGCTCGCTCTGATGAATGCACACAGATTAGTATAATGCACACAAGAAATGCTGAAAGTAAATTAATAACAGTGTAGCACTCACAGGGGTCATAGGCTTAACAACACTTTGGTCTCCTCCTCCAATCAGATATGCAGCATTAACCACAATGTCAGCAAACTTTGGGTTCTCCTGTATCCAGTGCGTCAGAGCCATGGCACTGCGACGTGTCTTTGTGAAAATGATCCCTCTGGCCTCCTTCCTGCTGGTGAACTCACGGAGAATTGTGGTCTTTAACTTGGAAAGACTGTCATTTTCATACGCTGGATTTTTTGCAAGTTCCATTAGTTCCTTTTTGTTGTCTGTAAGGTATTCACAACAGTTCAGTGAAGAGGAAATGCTATTGATGATGAAGAAGAAGATAAATACACCAATACCTTTAAATAAATTGAAGAGGAATCGCTCAGTCGGCGTAATGTTTATAACCAGATCATCATCTGGAGAGGTTTTCTTCCTCATCTCATCTTCATAATATTTATTAAGGAAGCTGAAGGCGTCACACATTCGAATAGTGTTGCTTAGCTGCAGGCCCTCGTTGTACTTTCGAAGGTTGTCCGCACACACCCGCACTGTCTGGTTTTCTTCTTTTGCAGCTAAAACAATGATCACACTAGAGTTATGGGAGCCAGCTGGGCTTTCTTTCCCTGCAGCAGGTTGAACTACCTCAGACCAGCCCAACTCAGAGTTTCCAGTTTCAGAAACAGGTTTAGAGTTAAGTCAGTCAACTCTGAGTTTAGCAGCGGGAAGAAAAAGAGGATTCACCACGACAACGGTAATCAAACAGAGACTGCAATGTTACAGGAGAGTAAAGTCTTTTGTGAGAATGGACAGACTATATTCTGCCTGGATAATGCATATAGAAAGTATATTAGTTTTATTATTTCTATTTTACTATTGTTTTATTTAACTACATTTACATCAGTGTTATTGTGCACACTGTACCCATTCAAACATTTCTGATAAATGTCAGTAAATGGCATTAACAAAATATGTTACAGTACTGTTGTAAAAAAAACAAATCAAATATTCAGACTGAGTGAATGTCATCTATTCCTGCAGCATCAGAAGTTAATCAAAAGTGGATATAAAGTGTACATGTAGTCTATAAATATGTAAATGAAATCACTCACTGCTGAACTCTTGACAGTGTGTTTAAAGTGAGTTTTCTCAGTTTTTCCTGTGGGTTAGGACATGGGTCCCAGCAGAGGAGGAGACTCAAATAAACTCTGTGTTAATGGAATAAACACTGCCACAAACCAGGTTCACAGAGTCAGTAACTGACTCAGAGTTTTGTTAAACTCTGTGAAACTGAAAACCCAGAGTTTGCACTAAACCGTCTACTTATAACAGGCTCCTGGTTGATCCTATCCCAAAAATAGAATAAAAAATAAAAAAGTTGATAAGAAAGTTCTCACCTTCTCCCTCAATTTGAACAACCCATTGTTCATAAGTCTGAGAACCACACTCATGACTGGGGTTCAGCCCGGCATGGGCATGAATGGCATTCATTATTTTCTTAATTACATCACCAAATGGATCCTGAAAAACATGCTTGTGTAAAGATTGTTGTTGCATTTCTCAGAAAAAAATACAATTTTATAAAAACCTTACCTCTTTTCTGCTTTCAACATTTACTATAGTTTTTTCAGTTTCCTTTGTGTACTGACCAAGGTTTCCAGTCATGATTGTAGACGCATCCAAGTTAGCACAAATCTACAACAAAGAACAATTAAAACATTGTTATGTTGTAATCTCTTTTAATCATGATTATACTGACACATTTTTTAGGAGTGTTATTCTAGAGTAGAGGAAGCTCAAATCTGTGTGGAATATTGCTAACAGCTTGAGATAGAAACAATAAAACAGATCATTTAGGAGTAGTCAACAACAATAAAGCTTTTTAGTGTCACATTTCTATAAAAGACCTCATGTAGAAGTTGGGGTTGAATCAAACTGTGCATACACGCAGAATGTGCTCCTCAGTTTTGGACATTTTTGTAGCTCCTCCCACTCCGGGCGAAGCCGTCAAGCCTAGGATCTGGGGCAGGGGCTTAATCTGCTTCTGCTCCTTCTGCAGCCGTTTGTTCTTGTGCTTCTGCGTCAGGTAGCGCATCATGACGTGGTTGTAGACGCCTCCTTTCTGAGTGTGGTGGCACTCATCTATTACGATCAAAGTTAAGTCTAAACAGAAGAAGAAAGCACAAAACATCAGCTGTAATGTAATGTTACGTGCACAGACATGAAGACTTATACCTCCCTTGTGTATATGCAATCCTCCCACACAACCAACACTTTTCTAGGAATACTTACGCAGCACTCTTAGCCACAAAAACACATGTTGGTTTCATTTAAATATGCAACAAATACAAATCTTAGAATACTGTCTAGTGCAATTGCTTATAATCATTGTTTGAACCAGTTTACACGGTGGGATATGAGTGTAGCCCTGGGGGGAATGGAGTATGGAGAGTGGCAGCTTGATGTACTGTGGGTGATAGAAGCTCTCATGTGAATTTGTTTAGCCACAGGCTGATGGCTTGAACAGACGCGTGGCCTGGAAACCAGGAGAGAAAAAAAAAAAGGCTTTGAGACATTTCAGCAAACAGCATATGTTCCTCTGAGGTGGCTATTCCACCTTGGACTGGTGAGTGCCAACCGGAGTGAACAGAAGAGCCTTGACAAGTTCCTGTCAGGTATCGTCAGGGGACAGGTGTAGGGTCCGGAGGGAGGCTTCAAGTCAAAAAGCTGTCACTGTCTCTCAGCTGACTCTGAGTATACACTTATCTTTAATAATAATAAGGTTTTACTATTGTTTCTGGATTAGGTTTTTGTATTAGATCACTTTAACCCATTTAATGAAACTTATATGTATCTTTTTAAACATTTATAATAGGTTCTCTTTTGAGAAGGTCTCAACAGGTCCCACAGGTCTCTGGAAGAAGAAAACTTAGAAGATTCTTTGTCTAATGCTGAATTTTAAAATGTATTCACAAGAAACTCAAATGAAAAACATTAGCATTTGCCAAAATACAGAGTATGCTGCTCAGTCACACAGCTGCAGACTGCATGCAAATCCAACTGTATTCCAACTAGAAAGGAAAAAGAGAATATACCAAATCTGTAAGTTAGCCAGTTTGCTAAAATTAGGTTTTATTGCATATTGTAAAATAAATCTATGAAACCAGATAAATTATGCTAAATATGAGCCACTGTTTGGGTTGCTAATGGAGCCTTTGATTGGATAAATGTGTTAAAGTGATGGACAGAAACTGTATTCAACATCTTACCACTTAAGTGAACCCCTTCGTCTTCTCCCGTAACAGACCTCTCCAAGTAGTTCTCCAAAATCTGAGCCGTACAAATGATGACATCATTATTCTTGACAATCTCTGTGAAAGAGATTTTGAGCTGCGAGTTTCCGCTGACTCGCTCCACTTTATATATAGGCTTCAGAAATTTGGAAAACTCTTCGGAGAAATGCTGCTCAACAAGGGGCACCTGCATAAAAGAACAGAGTCAAATTTAAAACTCACTAATTACCAGGGAATGTTTAATCTAAGATGGAAGAAAATAAATGGAAAAAGAAGAGCATACTGTGTGCAATATGTGCCAAATAGTAACAAAGAGTGAGTAAACCCAACAGTATGTAATTTGAAGTGAGCTGACGCACATGTGCAAGCCCAGTGAAAGTGGAAACGTCTGTATGTGGGTCACTCTGTATAATACTTGGTGTGCGCTACCTTATTGACCAGGACGACCACTTTCCCTGGCAAACCCTCTTGCCTCCTGCTGTCCAGATGTTTTTTGGTAATGTACACTGCAACTCTGGTTTTACCACTTCCTGTTGGGAGACATATGATGATGTTTTTCCCCTCCAAGGCAGGTCGGGCGACTTCCGTCTGATAATCTCGAAGAACAATATCACCCTTTTGTGGGCCTCCGCCTGGTGCCACTGACTCAGTGTCATCTGTAATGTGAAGCAGGCACAGATTCCTTTTCTTTAAGATATGTCAGCGAATGCAACCACAGGCACCCAGCCGTAAAACACAGTGTTTCTGTCTGCGTGTCAGAATCTAACAGATGCTGCAGTTATAAGGAAATAAACAGACAGTTAAAGAAACTTTGACCAGCACACAATGCATGCCTGCCTTTCCCACTCAACAACTTTCAAACACATGCAAAAAAAACCTTGTCATTTTAGAATTAGCTGTAAAACTGCTGACCACAAAATATTTACCAAAAACAAGTGAATATGGGCAACAGATGTAGAGCTGAGAGCCTCAAAAATCTAGTTATTGTTTAAATACTCGTACACTACTTTTAACAAAGTTATCACAGCCATCTCTACTGTCAGTGAATGCACCACAGCTCCAACTCTGAACATACCCGACTGTCTGAAGTGCTTTACTGACTGTGATCTAAGGGGTATATCACATTATTAGTAAACTATGTGCAGGGAGAGAGGAAATAAAGAAGAAATGGTAAATAAAATAAACACCCAGCCGTTCTGGGATATTCTTTACATGCTTAACATGTTAACATTGTTAAATTCCCTCTCTATCACATTCTCACAGTTTTAAAAAGATATGTTAAGACCTGTTTCCTCATGAGAAGTCCACATGTCAATCATCTGGGCTTTCTCTAATTATTTTTTCAATATTTATTTAGGTTTTATGGCCAATAATCCATTTGTTAAGCATTTAAGTTGCCAGCAGATCATTAGTCATTCACTCTGTTCAGGCAAAAACATGACTAAGACCCCACACACAGGATGAATTTAGTCCCGCCTCTTTTTTTTCTTTTAACTTTTACATTTCCTGCAGTTAAGCGATATAACCCCACAGAAAGCACAGTTATTATGCTGCAGACAGATTTTAATTTTCCTCCCCAGACTCAGGTTAAAGTTCAGTTTTCTTCAGCCTTAGCACGTCCAGTTTAAGTAAATCTGAAAAATAACCTCATAGAGCTCTAAAAACAAGAACTGCTGTGTGTAGTGCCCCAGGAACGTCTCCCAGCAGCTTCCAGATGCTAAACGTATTAGAGGTTGAAGTCAACAGTATGTTTAATATCGTTCTGTTGAGTCAAACCCCACAAGCCTAGTGTTCAGCTTGATTCAGTGCTGTAAAAATAGTGGAAGAAGACTGGGGAAACAATTACAGGCCGATCTGATTTTTGACAAAAGGAAAGTTTCCAGGCATGAAATGAAAGTGAATTCCTCCACATAGCTTCATAATCAGTTTTGATTGTAAGTAAAAGGAAGTCAGATGATGATGAACTAGTGGAGTAGATATGATTTATACAATATGGCTCTAATTAAACCCATCACACCACTTGAGGTGATCTTTTCCTTTACACTATTTTCAAGATCCGCCATTCTGGATAGCAAGCATGTGGTTTGAATTTTTAACCTTTGGCGCTCTACGTCCTCTTTAACCCCTCTCTGCTTAATCATTGCAACACACACATGGAACATATTCTTTGGTGTTAAGAGGAAGGACAGAGAAAAGTTTCCACTGGCAACACATTCCACACTGACGCTCAGCCTTTATGATACTATACAGCATCTACAGATTAGATTTACAACCTCCTTGTTGTAGGCTTTATCTAAAGTTATTATACATTGAGCTATGGTTGTGTTTTGGAGTAACATACCTCCCAATTGTGCAGGCTCCACATTATCTGCCAGCTGTTTAAAATCAGTGCTTGCATCTTGGTACAAGTCTGTAAGATAAAGAAAGGCAAAAAGTTTATTTATATAGCATCTTTCACAGACATAGTCACAAAGTGCTTCACGTGCAGCCATTATTCAGGCGCTGTGGTCTTCAGGAAAATGAAAACAGCATTTTACAAACATACATAACAACAGTAGCTGTTACAACATACGTAACACAAACATACAGACAACATCAGACAATAGCAGGATGACAGCACACGTGGTCACATGATGGGATTTTTTAGTGGCTTTTTGGGGGCATTAGAGTAAAGAATCAGACAGATGTCAAAATGGCTGATGATAGGATAGAAAGGAAAGGCGACTGTAAGATGTTTAGGCGATGTTAATCAAATGTAATAAATTTGAAGCTATAGTTTCCTTGTTGAATTTAGCCTTAAAGTGAGTCAGGGTTTTAACTCTTTGACAAAAAAAATCAAGGATCTTTCTAGGACAGCATTTTGTCATTAATCTTTATACATTTTTATCAGATCTTCTTTTATTGCACCTTTTTATACTTTGGTTTAAACTCCACTCCAATGGCCACCTTAAAATTAAAATAAACCTGGAGTTTGAGTTTCAAACTAAAACTGTTTAGGCTCTAGCATTGGTTAAAAACAGGGACTATAGAGACAGGGAGAGGGCAAAACCGGGACATTTTTATTGTTTTGTGGATATCCGCATCCATTTGTTTTTAGCCCCGACAGCTTTTTTGCTTTATCCATCTTTCAAAGACAACTGTGTGCGTCCTGTGAGAACTGTACGTTGCCTGCTCGCTCAGCACACTCACGGCGCCCCCGCCAGCCACGCCCACTCGGGATATTCCATTAATTCTATTTATGGAATCTAATGAGGGCGCCTACTGTAGCCTGTTAGTCCTCTAAAATGTTATATAGTATTGAGGAAATACTGAAATGATTTAGAAACGCACAACAGCGGCTAAGCTACATTCAAGAAATACCACAAAAAAATAAATAAATAAATAAAAAAATAAAACCCACTGTGTATGGTCACTAATATGCTATGCAACTACTGCTGTTACTTTTACTGTTACTAATGGCCACTTTGAATAGTTGAATCAACGTCTAGAGCCATGGAAAATGACTGTTTTGAGGTTTTTCAGTTTCGACATGTGGGAACCCTGGCAGATTCAGATCTGGGAATGTTATGTGGAATATGTTTGTCTTTTGCAATACCATAGGGTTTAGATGAATATTGATTTGTTGAAGTGTTTTCGATGAGTCATTAAATTAACACTATACAGATGGGTCTCATATTTCTAAGTAAATCACATTAAATAGTCTTTATAAAATAGACATGGGCTACATATCTCTAGGCACTGTTAACAATTTCATTAATAACCACATGTATAGCTAGTTATTATGGGATTTTGTTAAAAGTTCGTTTTACTCTATGAAAATCTCCACTAGACTTAACCTGTGGCTTCATCCAGGGTGCCGTCGGGCAAAGGGTTGTCATGACTCTCAACCACAGCTTCATTTCCTGTAGGCTCATCTTTGTGGGAGGGCAGCTTCTCGTCTACAGAAAAAGAAACATGCAACTATGAACTCAAAGCAGTAAGGTCTTTTTGTTTTAAATGAGATCTAAAAAAAATACTGCTATTTATACTTAATACTACTACCTTTAAATATTAAGGAAGTAATATGCAGGATTGTTTCCCACACAATAAAAACTCTTTTATTCTATTTTTCTGGCCCTCAACAATGTGATGGTAACTGTATCTGTAAACCAACTGCCTTCTGGTTGTGCTTTCATGCTTACATTTTCCTCTTTTGTCTACATTTGTTTAAACAAGGGAAGGGCATTTTTGAAAGTTTAGCTCTCAGCCAACCACAGCTCCTAAAAGTAAATCCACTTAAACTACATAATGGGTAGTTTAGTCAAAGCACTGTGATGAACAGATGAGAGGATATGCCACGAGGCCAAGCATGTTTGAAACAATTGTCTGAAAACCCTGCAGATTATGTCTTTGATTTAATGGTTTTACTATGAGTTGTGTGGTCTTTAATAATAATAGATGAGTAATACTTCTCAGGAAACTGTGATTTCCATCTGGAATTTCCAAAGATAAGTCTGCTCTCCAGTTACCTTTCAAGTCAACTTGAGGCGACCCTCCCGTCAGCTCGTACAGATCCTTATGCCCTGTTTCCCGGAGAGCCTCAAGAAACTTAGAAAACCATCCGGGTGAACCTCGGGTGATTCTTCCCAGAAGTTCACGAGCTCCTTTCTTGTTTCCTTCACGGGCTGTTTCTGCTTTAATCTAAAAGACATACACAGTAAAACAAATTACTTTAGTAAACAAATACTTTAAAACGGGAGAGATGTTTTTTGGTCCAAAAACAGCCCCAAACCCAACTACAGCCCCACAAACTGAAAGATATTACAGCAGATCAATCTAAAAGTGGAAGTTCAATCTAGAAACTGAACTGTGTTTTATTTTGAATTACTTTATTAACTGTTGAAGGAGTGTTTGACCAATGGGCTAAGACTTGTTTACACAATGTCCTGGAAAACCAACATACTGTGCCTTTAATAATTCAAAGTAGAACAGCATTTGGCTGTCAGGATGATGTGTAGATATTTACTAGTAGCATTGATATGAAAGCACTAAAATAGTATTTAGTTAAAATAGTATACATTTTTTTAAACTTTTTTTAAACTTTTGTCTTTTAGTTTTCTTTAATTATAATAAATACTACATGATGGGCTAAAACGTTATTACCCAGCTTAAGTGTGTGATGCAAGCTGGAGAACAGTAAACTACACAGAAGGGCACTAGTCTGCCATCTTCTGGACAAAGGCTGCAATGACAACACAAGCTACTGACAGTATTTACATAATACAGTGCTGTGGAACACAAGCCAACATGAGAACTTACACCTGATGGGCCGAACAGTCCTACTATCAAGCAGCTGTGTTTAGGTTTACTTACGATCTCCATATCTTCATCAGTGATGAGTTCAGCAGAGAGACAAGGTACACAAACTTCTTCTGTTTTCATGTCCACCAGACTGGGATAGAGGATCTGAATGAGCTTGACGAAAGAGTCATTCTCTGCCTCCTCTTCAGGAGAAGAAATCCCACCAGTCTCACCCGTCCCAGCAGCCTCACCCGTCCCAGCAGCCTCACCCGTCCCACCAGCCTCACCCGCACCAGCTGCCTCACACTCTTCGATTCGCTTTGCTGCATTTTTAAAGCCACTGTGTGACAAGGCATTGACAAATGTCCTGAACCATCCGGGCTGATGAGGCTTTTTGAGGACATTGGTAATAAGCTGGCAGACAGCAGCTGAGTTTCCCACTTGTCTCTCTTTCTGTCGGATCTCTTCCCTTTGCTCGAGACTAAGAAAATCAATGTAGTCAAGCACCTGGTTCACATCAATCCACTCTTTCAACCTCGGCCTAAAATCTTCAAGGAGACGTTCCCGCATCTCGTCTGTTTCAGAATCCATTCTCTAACAGCGACACTTAAAGCGCGTAACTTCAAGTAAGTCTGTCTACGGACATAGGAAAACCCCAAAATGAACAGTCACTGTTAAAGTTTCCAGAAAGCGACTTTAACTTTCACTTTCGTTTTCCGAGAATAGAAAGAAAAACCCCGCCTAGCCGCTAGGGGTCAGCGTTACCACATTATGTTTGAAGAAATAACTGTGGTGGCCTTTGTTACTGCTCAGTGCTCACATATTGTAGATAGTTGTCAGAAAACTCCCAGTTTTAGAAGCAGACGGGAACACTGATTCAACAGATACATTAAAACCTTTCAATCACTAAGTAGCCTGTTTAAGACATGGTCCTTAAAGTGGCGTCAGCAGCTGAAATCACTTTAGATTTAATTAAGAACAGAAATCAATGATCCAGAGAGGGTTGTTTTAAAGTAGGCTATAGCTGGTGGTGATGGACTAAAACTGAGCAAATCCAAAAGTCAACATTATATACAGCACTTGTTAATGGTTCAGATGTAGTTTATAAAGAACAGGGCCGTTCCATGGTTTTGTAGTTTTAAATGTACTCACCCTGTAGCAGCTAAAAACTTCATGACCTCATCTAAAATGCACCAGAAAACATCCTGGGGGAGGATCCACAGACCCCCAGCTGCACAGATGCTCATACTTTCAGTGTGACAGTGTCTGCACATATTTGTTAAATACGTGTCATTTGTTGACATACAGTACGTCTGGTAACATTAACGAGGTGCTCAGTGCATCTAAAACACAAAGGAAATAAATGTAAATAACATCTACCGTATGTAACACGGAGGCAGTTACACTAATAGTAGGTGTACAGGTGTATTTTTACTGGCCTCATTCTCCAAACTGTGCTGACATTTACCCACTCTCCCAAAGTGACCTCAGTGACCTCCTTTAAAAATATTGAACCATCCCTTTGACGCAAAACAGCGTGTTCTGATATTAAAATGTAATGTGATCTCAGTGGACAACACGTGCAGGATACATATTTTTATCATATAGTGAATATTTCTTTATTACAAAAGAAAGTGACTCAGCCGTAAACGTGTCTTCATTTATTGCTCCAACAGTATCAGAACAAACATAATATACTACTGTTACTGTAAAGAGTTTCTTGTTAGAAAAAAAAATACATTTTCATTCTGGCATTATGATATATTTATTATCTTTGTGATCATATTTCATCTTGAATGTACAGTACAGGGTGCTGATATGATTTACTGGTGCGAGGGTAGTTATAGATAAAATGCTGACATTGCATTTGGATGGGCTGTATAGGCACAAAACCATCTCTTAGGCTTTTATATGCACAGATATATTCACCCTTTTCCCACAATCTCTAATAATTACATCCTAAAAATGAAGCTGACATCTTCTTTACAATTATAGTAATGTGCTACTTTGGGCTCATAAGCAGTGCAAATAGATATACAGGTAAAAAAACACATGCGCTGCCTTAGAACTTTGTGCACCGTACCTGTTTGTGTAGTAGGGCAAGCAGGTATGGTGTTCTGTTGGCTTATTGTTGATCAGTCGGTGCACATCAGTGAGCACAGTAATAATGCACATTGTTTAGAGAAGAGAGAACAACAGTATTGCAGTGCAAGTGTCCATAACCCCTGAGTCACACTTCAGAGAAGTCAGGCAAAGGTTTGAAAATGGTTCTCACACCTCTTGGTTATGACATGGCAGGAAATACTTATAATACTTGATATATGTCGACCTCTCAGTGGCTTTACACTACAACAGCATATGACTGATAAGAAGACTGTAATAGTCAGGTGAAGGGGGAATTTTATGTGTTTAACAATGCCACAGTTCAACACAGTTTGTCATTCAATGGTTAAAAACTGCACAATTACTACATTGAGTTGAGGTAATGTTTCCCATTTATCTGCCACATAAGCCCACCTGTGCTCTTTCCATTATTCCTCTTAGCACTGTTGTAGTAGCTGGCATACCCACATTATGGGTTTGTTAGGGCTGTCTTTATGACACGACTGACTGCATGTTTTCTGTAGCTCACAGACACACATGAAAGAAGTTTAACTCAAGTCAGACAACATATTGTTAATCAATTTGGTAAAAGACCCAAATACACTTTTGTAAAGCCTGGACAACCATATTGGATTTTTTTCCCAAGTATCTAGAATTGCTTTTCAGACATTTTTTACTTAGTATCCTGGAAAATCAATGTTATCTGTTAATCTGAAGGCTTCTGTCTGATTGGTTGTGTGTTCATCCAGTTGTGTCCAGGTGCTGTTTATTCTGTGTC
Source organism: Perccottus glenii (assembly GCA_024416835.2). NCBI lineage: Eukaryota > Metazoa > Chordata > Actinopteri > Gobiiformes > Odontobutidae > Perccottus > Perccottus glenii. The sequence continues at coordinate 10,811,264 of CM044560.2, read as the reverse complement.
CGTTGTTATTGCCCTCTAGAAATCCAACTTGAAACATTCAAAAAACAGACTATTTATTTGCATACAATTGAAAAACAATTACAATGGCTGTCCAAACTACAGTGACCTAGTACTGTATTTTAGTGCCTAAACCTTTGTAAATGGAAAACATACAATTATATTATTTGCAATTCAGTCACTAAATTGTGGTCCTGAGTTGCAATTGTAAACTACTTCTCCAGTGTCAATAAATCAATCGTATAAATGTCTCTTTGTCCCAGAGCACTTTTGGGAAGATGACAGAAAGCAGCTGCCTTTAACTTATTAAGAATTTGTCCTGAAATTGACAAAAACCTTTATTGTGCATTGCACATTGCCTCACTACACTCTGATTTAATAAATAAAATACACATATACTATATTACATTACTTTCTCGGACATGCGCCATCTAAAGGCCGCTAGGGCAACTTCACCGTCTTAAACACACTGCGACACATCTCTGCCAGTGTTCAACCATTAGTCATAGTGTTAAATTGTTTTTGTGCAAATTTTCTATTTTTAATATGTTCAAAAAGTTACTTGTGACAAAAAATGTTACTTGTGGCTAAAAATCGTAGCTCACTTTGAAATAGAGAAAACATTTAATACAAGCTCAAGTTTGTTGAGAAGGTTATAATCTTACGCTAACATGAAGAGAAGAAACACAATGGAATTTGCCATAGTAAGAGCCTCAACTTACATAGTGCAGTTTCTCAGCGGCTGGCCCATCTCTGACCCCGTTTGAAAAGCAACCATCCAAATAACTTTGAGGCATTATATGTTACGATAAATTGTTGCGTAATGTTGCTTTAGATGGTCACAAGATGAAGCATAGACATCAGCGGAGCCCATTAGAGCAAGCCAATAGGAAACTAAATGTTGCTTAAAATTCTCTGGTGTGTCCAAGTCATTTGGAAATCTCAAAAACTATCCCTGCTGATGTTTTATTTCATTATTGAAGAAAAAGAAAACACCCCTCTCCACTGAGCTGAAAGATTCACCCACATTTATTGGGCCTCTATGTAAGTTTAGGTGGATCTAAGATGAGAGGTGAAGCTTTAAGAGTCCTTCAGAGGGCTCCTGTGTAAAAGAATCTAGTGTTACAATATGTAACCAATACTAATATACTGGTGACTGCAGGAAACACCGTTATTATTCTGTTTAACTGCAGTAAACAGTATTATTTTCACATGCATGATTAAAAAACAAAATCTTACTTCTAATAACAAGCAAAAGAACATTACAGATGTCTGTGCCAGCATGCTGATTTAAAGTCAATGCTTAGTAATTCGCAGCTCACACATCGGAGCCACCGGGACAGCAGCTAGGGCCCGTCAGAGTCCGAGGCGGGGCGCAGGGTGGAGTCGGTGTGGGGTGATGAGGAAGAGGAGGGTGAGTTGGTGTCAGGCGGGAGGAGGATCAACGATGTATGCTGATGGGGGATGTGTAGCTGCTGCTGTTCTTGATGCTGATGCAGTTCTGAATAGTTCTGTACAAGCAGTGCAGTAAGGCTGTCCTCAGACGGTGTCGCCACACTGATCAAGCTCGACGCAGAGTCTTTGGCTTCCTCATGTGACGGCTCCACTTTGGGGGTCGGGCCCTGGGGAAAGAGAGATATTTATTGCTTATATCACCTCTAAAATCTGGTATCTTTTCTATTTGTAACCTTTGTACAAAAAAAGCAAAATACAGCAAAATACAACAATTTGTCATCATACATAAATCCTTCATATTCCACTCCTATGGCCTTTCAAAACAAAATGAAGGCAATTGTATCTTTAGACCAACTTTCTGCTGCCTGTATTCCACCACTGTCCCTCCAGTTTACATGGGAGGAACATTTTGGAGTGAGTGCAGCTCTCAGCCAATCACAACTCACAAAAGAAAGGATTATTAAAACCTAGTCAGAAAATAAAGTAGATTTTACTTTAACCATGACTAACGAGCACTAAACCGTTCATATTGCTTTTAAGCATATGACAGGATCTTTTAGCCAGCATATGAGCTACAGTTGTTGTTTTAGCTTATATTTTCTAAAATGTGCAGTGTAAACACACAGTGGACTTTCTTACTTGTGTCCCTGTATGGCTGAACAAGTGGCTGGTGGACATCACAACCGGCTGGACCTTCATGGCCGACTTGTGGTAGTCCGGACTGGCCGTCACTGTGCTGTAGGCCGGTGGTCCCAGGGTGGGCTGTCTCTGTAGCAGCTGCAGGATAGTCTGGATATCCGTCATGAGGTGAGACTCCAGTCTGACAAACACAGAGGCGACAGGAAGACAGGCAACGTCACACTGAGGCTGTTTCACACTCATCATGGTGACAAAGCCCAGGCATGTGCACGGCAAGACACCTTCTGAACACTAGATGGGGCTACTCCTCTGCCGGACTGGAAAACACACTGTGTGCAGAGTAGTAGACCCAACACAGGTCTTTCAGGGAGTGATAATTATCTTTGTGTGGGAGGTGTGAATTCAGCGTTTATTGCGGAAATGGCTGTATCATGCTCATTAAGATTTGTCGTCTATATTTAGAAAGCTGGGCAAACTTTGTTCTGCTGAATACCCTTTAATAACTATCATAACCATTAGTTTACATCAGGCAATTAGTTCACTAGGGGGTGAAAACTATTCCTCACTCCAAATATGAGAATACTGTGCAGTAAAATGGAAAGATTTTGGTGTTTTTTTCTCTTGTTTATTCTTGTTAGATTAGAAAATGAAATGATGCTCTGTCCAACTGCCAGCTTGCATTTGGCAAAAAAACAACAACAAACAAACAATCAAGGTTGGTTAGAGTGCAGTGGATGAAATGTCTTATTGTGCTGCCTGTAATGAGCCAGTCCTGAATTTCAGCCGCCACTCGGAAGCTTTCCCTCTTCTTTTTTTTTCTGTAATAACTCCAGCTAAAAATACCCCCTGCTGTTTTCTGTTCCTGTGCCGGCTGCAGGTGTGTTTGCACGCTCCAGTACAATCTAATGAAAATAAAGCAGCCTCCACTCACCCATTATCTCAGTAAGCTTTACAGTCTATACACGGTTTAAGAATTAAATGCTGCAGTTGAAAGCGGGTCTATTGTGTCTTTTCTCCTTAGTTGTGGTTCTGGAGTGGTTCTGCTTCTAGTCAATCCAGCCTCCCACTTTGAGTCCAACAAGAGGCGGTGCCAGCTAGTTCCCTTACACCACCTACTCCTCTACAGAAGAAAAAATCAACTGCATGCTGCCAGCCGTTGCAAAAAACTGCAGCTTGTTTTTTGTTTTTTTTACCATCTGGAATGTGACAACTTTAACAAAGAAGAAGAACTCCTAATTTAACACAAGGCAATACATTAAGAACATCTATTATAGCGTAATGTGCCATAAACTACCAAATGGCTCTGCCCACTCTGAGTCTAGTCTGCTCTGTTGGTCGCTTCGCCTACTCTTTTATGATTGGTCAGTCTGTTGAGAAATACACTTTGGAGAAGACTTAATGTGAAAAACTGAATAGTGGGAGAAAAGTAAGCTGTGGAGAAAATGTCACTTGTTGTATTCTATGGTGTATTTAAGCATTTCTCGTTCTAAGGATGTTTAAACATCTGGTTCACTTAATTTAGTTTGGACCAAAACAAAAAAAAGTACAAAGTCCTGGCCTGCTTAGTGTTCACAATTTCTGAAGAGACACAGCAAATGGAGGCTTATTCAGAAAGTCACTAAATAGCACTAAGTGGCCTTTTTTAATACTTTGAACCATAAACCTGAAATGAGCCTGCACCAAATACTGATTAGACATTTTTACTATTTGCTCCACATTTTGCCTCTCCAAACGCAGCTTGTTCAGTTTGTCAGTTATTCCAGAACCAGTTAATCTATTAACACCTAAAAATTATAGGATTAAAGTATTAAAAAATAGCTTTTTCATGAATATTTGAACAATATGAGGACTAGAGAAAACGTAATAAAAAGTTCAATATTGCATTAAGAATTAGACTTGCTATGAGAGCATTGATTGGAATGTATCTTTGAGACTGCTCAAAAGTCATGTGTATGAATTCTGATGTGTAATTGTGGTGGTTGGAGTGTCTGTTGGCTCTGTGTGAATGGCAGCCCATCTCTCCGTCAGTGAAAGGGGAGAATGCGCGAGAGGTGTACAAAAAGAGCTCTAATTAAATACATGCTATTTACCATGCCACAAGGTGATCTGAAGCTCTGATTGGTCGATTGTTCTAACATACAAAGTGTCAAATGTCACATAATGTGATCAAGATGCTAGATGGATATTGCAGTTGTTGACATTGCAATATTTTGCAGGTATAATATATATATAGGCATATATAACAGTTCTGTACGCTGTGTAAATGGACACTATACTATTTAATTTGATTTCAAAAAATATGCATAGAGTGAGTGTTTCCCTGTTCACTGAAATAGATGGAATTTGTACGATTGGCATTTCTTTTCAAGGAGATTTCCCCCAGAAAAATGTATATACAGCAGTGACCTCTGACCTCGCCTATAACGCATCACTACATCATCACTTAATCCCAAAATAGACCTGTGTATAAAAGGTATGGAGGTCAACGGTGGGGCCTTATTGAGTTATGACTAAAGTATGTATTGTGACCTTGAGTATGGAGCATGTGACCTTTGTGTATACTGGGTGAAACTGGTTATGATTGTATGGTTATTCAGAACAGGCCATTGCAAAACCCAATTGTTTTAAAAGTCTTTTCGCTGGCGAGCTGTGAGACCACTCTCGACTGTGAGAACTGTCACTCATCCAGGTAGTCTGTAGGCCAGCTTTATTTGCTCCATTTATCACTGCACGGAATTCCACAGAGGCAAACACGCATGCATTACATCAGAAATCATGTAACAGAAGAATTATGTGTCATTTTAAACAAAAAGCTCTACTAAAATAGAAGCTAATTAATCTCTACAGGAGAGCTCTGTGTTGCTTATTTATTTATTTTTTTTTTCTTATTTATTTATTGCTTTTGTCATTGTTAAGCAATGTTTTTCAGCAGCAACTATCCGGGTGTTATCTGTGCGAGGCAGCTGTTAGCATTCAGCTCATTGTCCAACCAGAATGTGTGAGATTTAAGAGATTTATTTTGAAAAGTTCTGCTGTTTTATGGAAACTTTTTGACTGGTTCTATGAAAGGCATGACACACTGCTTTTTATTTTAATGGGAACCCTGAGACAAATGACTTTATTATTTACTGTTTAGATATTATCAAATTATTTATGACTAAACGGACAATTATTGGAAACAAAGCATTGTGTTCTTGTCGAGTGTCATGTTGTTACTGAAGGACATTAAAAAGTGAACAGATATTAGTTAATATATCTGCAATACATACAGCTTTTTCCTACAGTAATTTTATTTCTTTATGTTCTTTATTATTATTATTATTGGCACAGATTGTTTTTTTTTTATTTGTTTTGATGTCTGCTTTGCTTCGTAGCATTAATTGACATTTGTGTGATTTTATAATACTACTATTAACAACCTATGACCGGCAATATCATACATGCAGGAAGTGATTACAAAAGCCAAGTGCGTTCTAGGCTACAATTCAGCTATGGGCAACAAAAGGCAGCATCACCTTGAATGGCCATCAGGTCCTTGGAAAAAAAAAAGGCTTGTTTTTTAGAGTGGTCCAGCTAACTGGTATGAAAGGATATTGTATGGTTATTCAGAACAGGCCATTGCAAAACCCAATTGTTTTAAAAGTCTTTTCACCGACTGTGAGACCACTCGACTGTGAGGCTGTCACACTGACGCTCGTTAGGCCAGCAATTTATTTTGTTGTTGGCGACAGAAACAATTCCACAGTGGCTCATAACAACCTCCCCCATCAGAAATCTGTAACATGGAATTATGTGTTTTTTAGTGTTATTGTTTTTTATCCTTTCAATAAAAACTATTCACTTGTCCTAAGAGGGTTATTTATTTATTTATTTATTGCTTTTGTCATTTTATTCTGTGCAGCAATTTGGAAACGTATTGTTTGTAAAAAGTGCAAAAATAGTTACATGATTGTAAAAACTGTATCAGTAATTCATGAAAATTTATTTGAACCAATTTAATGAAATATAGTGTTTTGTCATGCATCTGTAATCAATTGAACAGCCCAGACATTGATACAACTGATTACTTAAAAAAATACTTTAAAGTTTAAATTTAAAAGTATGTACTTATGACTTTTACTTAAGTAAGATGTTGATGTAGTAATTATACTTTTACTTAAGTATATATTTTGCAGGGTAGTTGTACTTTTACTTAAGTACTAAACTTAAGTACTTCCTCCACCACTGTTTATTTTACAGTGCAATTTGTTTCTTACTGTTTTGTAAATCTTTAAGAACAGTAATAGAGAATCACAAAGACAGTTAGTTTGTCTTTGTGCATGAAAAGGGAAAATAAAATCTATTAATACAACCAACCCCTCCCTTGTCCCCCAAGCCTCAGTGAACACGTAAATATGCGGAGGATATTTTTACCTTCAAAGGAGGAGCTCTTGTTCATGCTCTCCCTGACCTGGAGGTGTCCCATCAGGGTCGGCTCCAGGGCAGGAGTATCCAGAGAGGGAATCGTCAAGACATCCGAGAATTTCTTCAGGCACGAGTTGGAACCCCGCTCCCTCCCTGCTTCCTTGTTTTCCGCTGTAGAATGGCAATTAACACCAGTCAGCATGATCACAGTAAAGTTTATTCCGCTGAGGGTAGTTGTCCTCTGGTGTGGAGCTTAGAAAACAATAACAATATTCTAATAAGTATAAAATGCACTGTGGACGATATGTTTGGATTAAACTCACGTTTAGGGAGATCTGGTGTAAATGAGATTCTTCGCTTAATGGGTTTTGGGGCTTCAAAATCCGACTCGTTGACCTGGGAACCTGAAGGCTGCAATATAGAAAAATAGAAAATTCAATTCAGCTACTAAGTCACAATTCAGATTTTTATTATGTTCACACAAATGTTCAAAGATCTAGGTTCAGGTTAACTGTATCTTCCACGAGGGTCAATTAGTCCAGTGTATCTCAATGATTCATGGGAGGTTTTAATTAAGTCCTTGTTACAATGCTATGTTTTTGTTATTGTTTTCTTATTATGTATTATTTTTAGGTCTGTCTAGAAAAAGAGAGAAATAGTAATCTGAATGACCGCTAGGCTAAAGCTAGGCTAAAGCTAGGATAAAGCTAGGATAAACAATAAACTGGATGATACTGAGTAGAGTGGTTAGTTAAACAAGAAATGCAAAAAACAAAAAATCATATGGTTACTTTGTTATTATATAGATATTTTACCTGAAAATGACATTGTTTCACATTTACTGGATATAACAGTTAACAATGTTCACCCCCTTTTCTTCAAATAAATGTTTTTAAATATTGGGCTGCACAATATTGAAAAAATATGCAATATTTTATATACTAATGCTGCTGGTCCCTTATTTGGCCAAACGTGCCACATGATGTTGTACTTCAGACTGATCTTTATCTCCAAATCCATTTTTTTAAAATGTCTTGGTCTATGAAAATATCATCCACTCTGCCTCCTCCAAAAAACACTAAGTCTCCACTCTTTCACTCTGTCTCATGTCTCTGAGTCTTGTCTCATGACTTGAAAAGCAGACTTGACAGCCACACTATGATGTACTACAGTATAACTGTATTACATTTCAAGTAGTCCTTATAGTTTAACTATTGCACATGCTTCTTATGTGTCAACAATACATTTGCAGTATTTTGTTCAGCCCTAATTATTTTGGCTAATATGGATTGTTTTTGGCTTAGAAAATGTGTTTATTACAGCTATGCTGTAAGCTGAGGACGACAATAACATTCTGATAACTGAATTGTATGTCCTTGTGCACCTGAGCAGGATCATCTCTGAGGTTGAATGTGAGCTCCAGGTTGTTGAAGAAGTAATCAGCAAACTCTGGATACATGTCAAGCACCTCCATGAGATCCTCCCTCTGAATAGTGCTCAGGTCACAGTAACTCAGCGCTCGTACGTCTGCGTTGGCTTTGCCAGGCTTGGCGTATAGATGGATCATTTCTCCAAAGATGTCATTTTTACCTGGTGAGACCGCATACACACAAAATAATGAATCCTCCTCAAAAATCCTAAAAGAAAGACACATCATTGCCTCCAATGACATTCACCGTCATGCTATTCATTCATTATAGAGCAGAGTTCACCTTCATCTCACTATTCCTTAGACTCATACAAAAACAGCCTTGACGTGTTTATTTTTTGCACATAATGTAGATGCTCGCTGTAGATGTTCTCCCAAGGCTTGTACTTCACTCATTTGCCCAACTTTGATTCATTATTTATGTTGAGCAATGAGTAGCTGTGAACTCAAAGCAACTTTGATGTGAAAAAGATTGGCTTGATTGTAAGTGACACACTTCACCTTTTATGCGCTTCAAAAGAAAGACTCTTTATTATAAAGCCAGCTCTACACAAAAAAACTCTGCAGAAATTATTATCTTTTACTGCAAACTTTGATTCCAAACTAAGATGGGGGATACCCCAGCTAAGATGATTTGCAAACAAAAGGACATTTAGCTTAAAAACCTTCTGTTATTTATTATAATTAAATACATTAAATACAACAATTATAAATGTATTTAATACATTAAATACAAAAACATGATTTTACTCATGTGTTATGTCTTTTGGCACTGAACACATGAAAAGAATCTTTAGTGTTTGCTTAACATTGCTCTAAATTAACTTAAGAAGCCTGGGTGTGTACTGTAGCTAACAAACCCCCCAAACCTGAGCTAATGCCATCAAAAACATACATGTGCTTATAGAAAGGGCATCACTAATGAAAGTGTCCCTCTGTCTCTCCTGGGATTTACGCCAGTGCCAACAGGACATTTCATACAGAAAATCCTTCATATGACTTTCATTTTGTAACTTTATGAATGCTTAGTTAAAAAGCCTTCTGAAATGCTTATCTAACCTACTAAAAATGAGTGGAATACTGAAGTTGCATAATTGCAACATTTTAAAGACCCTATTAGAATTCATTTATTTATTTGGTGCCAGCACTGTTTGCGGGGGTTCAGGAGTAAGAGATATGTCTGTGGCCCGCGTGTCTTTCATGGCATGCACCCGATGCCTCTCTCTGGCCGCACACAGAGCTGTATACACCCCCCTACCACTCCTATAAAACACTCAGCACTGGCACAAAGAGTAGAATAGTCATGACAAAGAGACCATCACTGCAGTCCTTTTTAACCTCTGGATCGTTGTTGTGTGTGTTTCTGACTGTAACATTACATACAACGGACAATAAGCACAAAAACATAACAAAGGAAGAAATTAGAGCAAAATGGTGCTGATGGAGCATTATGTTCGTACTGTATCACACATAAATGAGCTGATCTGTGAGATCAGTGACTTTTCCCGTGTGTTTGTTAATAATGGGTTTTGTGTGATGCAGCAGCTTTTGCTAAACTTAAACCCCATTCTGTCAGGTGCGGCTTTGCCGAGCATTCATCTCATGAATAATGGCAAGTTTAATCCAGGCTTGGCCCGTAGCACCTGGTCGCGCTTCAGCTGTAAAGAAAAAGATAAATACTCATTACTCTATGACTGGTGATGCTTTGCAAGGCAGAGGCAGCACATGTTTGAAATTGGCAACTGACCATTGCTTCAGATTAAAGTTTTGTTCAATAGTTTTTTTTTTTTTAATAATCCACCTTTGAGTCATTTCCTTCCTGTCAGAAAAATAGCAGCTATTTTGCCATTTTCTCTGAAATTGCCAAACAACCTTTCATGGAGGCTCTTAATAGAAATGTCACAGCTTCAATCCTGTCACACGAACAGCCCTTTTCTCAAGAGGACAGCAACAGGAGACGCAGGCACTTTCAGCTATTTCTGTCAAAACGTGCGAACATGTGTTTTTGCTTCTGTAAAATGGCTTGGATATTTTACTTGTGTAAAGCATTTACAGTGCAACAGTCACTTCTCTGAAGGTGCTGGCGTTTCTGTGTCCATTAGAGAATAGCACGGCTCATTGTTCCCTCTGTGACAGTAGCTTTTACACACTATTTGCATTTGTCATACATTTTGACATGTAAAAGAATCTCTGCGCACCAACATTGTGTGGGCCAAGTGTTATATTAAAGGCTTTTAGTAAACATTGCCTTTAAAGTCTATGATATTTTATTCTATTTTCTCTGAAGCTAAAAAAGAGCTGTCTCTCTTGTGATCTAATGCTAGCTAGCGGGGCCTTGTTTTGAACTATATTACACACTTCTTTGTAGATGATGCAGAAATAGTAACTATGTAGCCAAACGTAATCTAGTCTAAAGGTTTACTTAAATGTACAGAAGTGGAATATAACAAACTACTTATCACCCATCTCTGACAGTGTATGTATGATGTTAAACCAAGAGGACAATTAAAAAAGCATTTACAGTGAACATAGGTCATTAGAGTCACAAGAATATGCACAATTACAAATTACACAAGTAGAAGTATTATTCTATTAAAGTGTTAGTGCAAAGAGTAGTTTTAAGTCAGAATATAGTATACCATCTGTAAGGTTAGTTGTGCGTTCCTGTTACCACCAGTTTAGTTTCTGTTTGAACTCCTCGTGGGATACTTCCTTTTCTTTTGATTAATAAAGATTACTTTCTATTACCTAATATAAAATTAGAGAAGAAGGTTTTTCTTCACTGCAATATCGCGAGTGTCCACTTGAGGAATTAGCAACAGGGCTTTGAGGGCAGAGCCATATCCAATCTTAAAATAAATACATGGTTATGATCCTCTGAGTCATGGGGGCTCGTCAGGGACACAGTTCAGTTCAGTTTATTTGCCATTTGCAGATTAAAACCACATTGGAAAAAAAGGTGCAAGAGCTCAAGTGCAAAGTCAACAAATAACAAAGACAGACATAAAACCACGTTCAACACAAAACACAATAAAAGACAAAAACACTATGAAAAAATATACATTAAAGAGGTAAGTAAACAATAAAGTAGATGTTTCAAAGTGTTTTGTTCAAAGTTATCACAGCCTGTGGGAAGAAACTTTTTGCATGTGGAGATGTAGTGCATTTAACAGAACGATAACGCTTTCCAGAGGGGAGGAGCTCAAAGATACCACTAACAGGATGCTGGGTTGGGTCATTAATAATCTGTAATGCCCGAGAAACAAGTCTTTGTTTGTAAATGTCCTCCAGGACCCACAACTCACACCTGACTGTTTCCAAACCACACAGTTATCGAGCTGGCAAGAAGACTTTCTACTGCACAGCGATAAAAGTTATAAAGAATCTGCTTGTTTGGTGTCATTTTATGTGACACTGTTAAAATTAATAAAATCCTTTTAAAGGTGTTGAGAACAAGCCAGATGCAAAAAAAAGTACAATGAGTAATTACCCTAAAGCACAATTTGATTCACAATTCAAAAAATGAGTTATGTGAATGTAATGTTACTGTTATAACCCTTCCCTGACAGTGACACAAAAAACACGAGAAAAGAAACTGTCTGTATTTACCTAGAATGGCCACCACAATGTCATCTTTGAGGATCTCGAGGGAGCCACGGGACAGGAAGTAGAGCGCCGTGAGGACGTCCCCACTGTGGACCAGAGTATCTCCAGGAGGGGTGTGGGTGGTTGTGAAGCGCATGGCCAGTGCCCTCAGGCAGCCTTTGGTGGCTCCCTGAAACGCTTTGCAGTCCTGCAGGAGGCTTTTGTTGAGGTGAAGGCAAATGTCTGCCTGCAGACACTCGGGAAAGCCTTTTAACACCTGTAACGTGGAACAGAGTCCGAGTGAGTAAAATGCATTTGGGGTTGCAATTATTTTTGAGAAATTATGCTTGAGAAAAAAATATTGACTGAAAACAAGCTTGTTATGAAGGTGGTATGAGAGTCACAGCTCCACGCATTTAAGCTACATCCTTATCACAAGCAATACAGCCAAATGTTTGACTCAAAACTAACAAACAAATATAATAAATATAATAAAATGTGCAAAAACACCCCCTCTTCTAAGCACAATTCAAGCTGAGTTCTGGCTTCATTTTTTAACAATAAAATCCACCAAATTGAAGTGCAGGAAAGATGTATTGTGTGACAAAAGCGAACACTTGACAAATCTACCCATTACATAATAGCTAGAGATTAAACACAGACTGCTACCAAAAAATTTAGTTTCAAACAAAGAACTCTCTCATTTGTGGTTCCCACCAGGTTATTGCATAATTCAGGATAGCATATTCTCATTAACAGTGAAATATTTCTTGTGCATAGTTCATATGTAGCCATCTTGTGGAAGCCTTCACTGCCTCAGTTTAAATTCCACTCCAAAAAATACAGCAGCCCCCGAGGGTAAAAACCCAAGGAGTTATTATAAGACGTGGTTATGGTACACCACACCTTATAACACATCCTTGTTTATAACCATCTATGCAAAGGTAATTATATGGGGGCTTGTCCGAGACACATATTTTCAAACTGTCAAGTTTAAAATAACTGCACACCACTTTAAAGAAGCTATTTTGAAAAACTTAACAAAAATGAATTTCTTCTGGACAAACAACATTATTTTCAGGAAGATTTGACATTTCTTTTGACAATTTGAGTGCATCACTTTGTTTACAATCAAAACAAGTGGGAAGCAATGGCGCTAAAAATAACCCATTCACAATAAACTGTATGTGAAATAGACTTAAAAGGATTTATGCTGGGAGTTTTTGATCCAATCAAACAGTCCTTCTCTTTTACTGATGGGAAATCCCAGACTAACACAAATAACACCACACGCAAATAATTCAGTTCCTGTTTTGATTCTATTTAAAACACTGTCAGCTGAACAGACACACTGGATAAATTCTATTAATAGAAACATTAAAATCCCTCGCTCTTTTTGTCCTCTGTCTGCTGTCAACACTTATAAATTAACACATCGCATATGAGTTAGAAAAAGCAGTGAGCAATAAATACACTTGTTAGCTTATATCCACATAATGCACAATTAATCTTCTCCTAGAACTGCTCCCACTGAAAGTTGCACTCTTTACTTTATCTCACTAATTACAATGATTAAAAATGGTGTCATATTTCACAACATAACACTATTGTAAAAACAATTATAAATGTACCTCCTGCACTTTTCAACGTAGAGTTCATCCATATGAGAAGCAGACAGAAAAAAAAAGAAAATGCAGTTTAGAATTTGACATCTCAAAAAAAAAATGGAAAAGGAATGGGATTGATCATTGTGCATTGTTCGTACCGTGTTCATGTCGATGCCATTGGTGTAGGTCCAGGAGTGTTGGAAGTACTCCTCCAGCCTCTGCCTGAGTGGATTTGGAATCTGGTGAAAGCGGATAAACTCCTTAACTCGCAGCATTTGCGCGTGGTAGCGAGCCGTCCCTGAGTACAGCCGCTGGATGATGGCAGAGACGTTCCCAAAAATGCTGGCGTACATCAAAGCTGCAGGATAGGAGACATTATACAGTGTGAGAGGGGTTCATTCAAACACAGGGGTAGTGGAAGTAAGGTTTTGTTCAGAGGGCTGCAGATATGTTTTAAGTCACAATAATGGAATATTCTGAGAAGTGGTATTCTAGGATTTTTAGAAATTGCTTATATGTGTTAAAATAAGTATATTTGTAGTAGATTAGATGCACTGTGCGGCAATAAAGGAGCAATCCGGTTTCAGTTTCAAAATTTAGAGGGTTACATAGAACTTTCTTACAGTACATTATTTATTGCAGCAGAAAGATCTATGGCTGAGACTGTAATGCCAAAATAATAATCCTAATTATGAAAACGTTAAAAGAGATACATTTTTGTGATTCAGTTTTGGAGAAACAAAAGGGAATATTATCAAATCAGCTCTAGACATAACATTTCTACATAACAAGCATTAGTAATAAATACAGTTAGTGTTTTTTGCATTTTGATAAATATGAGCTTTGATCTTAGCATTTAGAAACAGTAATAACAGTTTATAATAACTCTTTAAAATACTGTATCTTCATTATATTTACTTACATTTACCTACATTTTATAGATCTTTCAGCATCTATTGTTAATTTGATATCAATATTTGAAATCACATATTGATAGTTTGATATTGATTAATGCTTTACTAAGTTAAGTATTTCTAACTGAATTAGTTAAGTGTTATAAATTGTTTCACTCATAAGTAAAAATTAAATATATATTAATTCTATATTATATTTAATTCTTATATTCTGAGTTTCACTGAGTTCTTATAAGTGGCCAATCAGCATGCTGCCTGGGCCCCTTAGACATGTCAAATAAAATGCAATATGACATAACAATATACTCACAGCCGATCAACATGACGCAGATGGAGAATATCTTTTCGGAGTTGGTGTTGGGAGAAACGTTTCCAAAGCCCACACTGGTTAGACTGCTGAAGGTGAAGTAAAGCGCTGTCACGTACTTGTCTTTGATGGAGGGCCCTGAGTTGGGGTCGCTGTAGTTGTATCTCTTCCCTATGGACACTCCCAGGTTGTCCAGCCAGCCGATCTTGTGCTCCAGGTAGGGCTTCTCCACGTTCCCGATGGCGTACCAGATGCAGGCCAGCCAGTGGGCGATCAGGGCGAAGATGCACATGAGCAGCATCAGCACAGCTGCTCCGTACTCGGAGTAACGGTCCAGCTTCCTGGCCACACGCACCAATCGCAGGAGCCGAGCGGTCTTCAGCAGGCCAATCAGAGTGGTTGTCTGGACAGAGTACAACACAGCATTCTATGGTCAACAGAACAAACAGACAAATGCTAATCCTACATTTAAACTTTTACTTTGGCTTGCAGGTAAATGATCAATCACAGTTAGGTGTATTAGTGGCACATCTGCACTCTCCATTGACATATTAGGAAAGATGTATTAACTAGCTACTCTTCTTTAAGCCGTTTCATTTATCTACATTATTTTTTATAATGTACCATTAATGAGTGACCTTTGAGGGTAGAGCTTAACTATCCAATTCATTGTTCCATTAAACCTAATCTTGTCTATTTTCAAATTAATCAGACATCAGTTTGATTCAGGGCTGCGTGTTCAGGGATATGGTTCAATATGATATGATGATATTTGAAATACCCTTTCAGGATCAAATGAAGAATAACGTGAATGACTTTCTGCTTTTTTTTCTGACAATACAATATCAGACTGTAACCTAGCCTATATCCTGTATGACTTTTTACTTTTACTAGAGTGCAAAAATGTAACTTTTACTTCTAGGATCTCATCGGTAACACATGGAAAATGTAAATGTCTGGCACATGGCATAACATTATTACTGCAGTTTAAGCTGTCTTTTGTACTGTGGAATAATAATTTGATTGCACATATTTGACCAATACTGTCAGAATATATTTGCAACTTATTGGGCCACACAGGTAAAAATATATATTCTTTTCATGTTTTATCCACACTTTCCAAAGGTTGTGTCAGCCTGCATATCTGCACATTTCAAGTGTGCAACACAAAGTCGTGTCCTTATGTTATAGCAACAAAGCATTGCACAACCCAATTACAGTTATGCACCTGCACCAACAGTAACATAAAAAGAAAAATCCCAGCTCCACACCATCTTTTCTCCCACTTGTCGTCTGTGCCTTTTTAATTGCAAGACTTCAAATCAAAACTAAATACAGCCACTTCATGGTCCCAAAATTTACTCCTGTTGTGATTATTAACAATGCGCTGCATGGTACAGTGCTTCTCAGAGTAAGGCCAATCTTGATTTGAGTGGACATTGTTTGAAGAGGCACAAGACGGCTATTTCAAATACATTTCCTGCTTTTCTCAAACTGGCTTTTAGGTTAAAACCGTCTTATTAAGCTGCTAAATGAATGGGGTATAGTGACGACCATCTGCCGCTGTCTAAACCACTCTGTTTTTCTCAATGAAACACATGCAAGGGATGTGTAATATTTATATTATCATGAAAATCTGACACAGTTACAGATACGCTCAAGTGATTTCTTTTTGTTTTTATGAAAATTATAATAGTCATGGATTAGATGTGAGCAAAAATATGGTCAAGTGATTTAATTGTTCTGTTTTTGTGTCTCAGCACGGTGACTCAGCAGCAGAGGAAAAGATGATTATGGTTTATAATCAGGAGATTTTCTGGTATAATGGAGTTCCTACAGCGCACGATAAAGCACTGAAGTGGATCCAGAGGCTCAGGGGACATATCCTACCGACAAACAAGCCAGCAGTCCTGGCATCGCGCCTACCAATGGTCAGCACACATCTGCATATAAGCTCACACACACAGCTCTGTTGGCCTGCTCCTGACATAAATGCATCATTGATTGCCATTTGGTAAGCCATTAATCCGTGTAAATGGATTCTAGAATGAAAACCATTCAAAAAAAGAAAAAGAAAAAAAAACATGCAATTTAAAGTAATCCTTTCAGGGCCGAGACTGAAAGATTCAGGCTGTAAGTAGCGGCCCAGAGGCACAAGTCAGGGCTTAGTGAATGGATAACAGAACGAAACATGGCGATGGCCAGTGGTGTGCTCTAAATCTCCCTGGGAAAAAAAGATGATAAAGAACGAGAAAACATACCTCGTCTGATCCTGAGCCGAAGATAAGCAGGTCAAAGGGAATGGCTGCCACCATGTCTATAAGGAACCAGCCTTTAAAGTAATGAATCGCTATCTTAGCCGGATGACTGACCACCTCCTCGTTCAGGTTCACATATGTGGTCCTAAAGTTTATGAGAATGTCGATGATAAACATGATATCCACCATTAGGTCCACCACGTTGAGAGGGTTACAGGAGTAACCACACTCGCGCCGCTTCTGCTCCTCTTGGTCGTTGAGAAGAAAGGCAGCGGAGTATGGAGTGAAGATGGCTGTGTAGATGACCAGCAGCAGGATGAGCCAGTCCCACACGGCCTTGAACGGGCTGTAGTGCAGGATGGTGAATTTGTCAATGCGCGCTGTCTGAAGTTTGTACTCAGGCAACACGTCTGCTCCCAGTGACAAGACCTGGGGAAATGTGAGAAGTAATTAGAGAAAATAGTAACAAAGTTATGATGGTGGTTTACCAGACTCTTATATTAAATACTTAAATTTAACAGCACCACTTTAATTGTAATTTAATTCAACACTAAACCTCAAATCTCTTGTTTATTCTGGCCTCAGTCTGTTATTCTTGGTATCAGATAAAGAGCGCCCCAAAGTCTAACTATACAAGTAGAGTAAACATACATGAATTGGAGAATTTTCTAATCTGGATTTAGACAAATAAATATTTGCTATATAGAGGTTTAATACTTTTTTAAAAAACACTGTAGTTTAGTAACAATGTGTCAAAACCCCACCCTCTAAGATCAACTGCTGTGATTGGTTGCTTGCTTGAAGCCATAGCTACCTTTTTATGTTTACTTTCTGTGGCAGTATATTGTTGCCTTTCTTTTGTCTGACCTCATCATAAAAGGTCAGACCTAAAAAGAGTGTGTTTGTGTGCTGTGTTTATTATAGACCACCCTGTCACTGGTTGAGCATAATTGGGACTGCTCAGCATTACAGGAAATTGATGACGTATTAGTTGGGCACATAGCATTAAGTACACAAAAGTAAGTTTTTTTCTAGTTTTTGAGTGTCTAAGTTATTTAAATTAGCCATGTGCTTTTTGGTTTTGATTTCATGTTGTGCTTATTCTACCGTATTTATTCCACGTGTCCCCCATTAAGAGCTAGTGAATTACTTTACCACACTGTGATGCTGGATGAGCATAAATGGGACAGCTCCGTTTTACGGGAAATCAATGACAGAGAATATTAGATGTCCACATGTATTTATTTACATGCTGTAAATGCAGAAACACAACTGTGTATCTATGGTATTAAAATTAGCCATTTTTTTTTTTTTAGGTTTCATGTAGCAGTTATTTTACATTATTTATTCCATGTGCCCCATAAAAAGCTTGTGTATTATTTTACGCCACACTCTATGGCAGGTTGAACATAAATGGGGCTAATCAAGACACATTAACAGAAGAAATCCACTTCACTTCTTGAAAGGCCATTAGATTATTCATCTACCTCATTATGTAACAAGAAGCTAGGCTAAACACCCAGTGACCCTTTCTGGGAACCCAGTCTTTGGCAGAAAACTAATACCTTTGTCTGGGCTCTGGGGGACTTTTGCAGACTTAGAAAAAAAAAAAAAAAAATGCGTCACTTGCAAAATGAGAGACTGAAAAAAACGTTTACGCTTATCCTTTTACATATGGTCCAGCATGTTCAGCCAGAATTTATTTTGCAGATATTTGTGATCAGCCCTAGTGTGAGATGTCTTATTAACATTTGCAGCTCAAAAACTAATTTAAGGCTGCGGTACTCTTTTAAGGGCAAACTTGACAGCAGCTAAAAGAAGTGCTGCACAGTCAAAAAGCATTAAGGACTGGCTCTAGTATGACAGAAAGATTGCCTATGTCCTAGAATCATGAATAATGTGACTGCTGCTGACTCGCTCAGGATTTGCAGAGGGTACATTTTGTGCTCAACAAAAGATTGGAATGCTTGCCGTCACTGTGTGGATCCTATAATATTTAAACCCCAATATTTATTAAAATCAATAATAATATGAATGTCTTCTGGAAATATCTTTGCAGGTAAATGGCTCTTACCGAAGATTTTCTTTAATTATGTCATACAGTATGAATGAATTCTTGACTGGTTGCTCAATTATTAAGAGTGTTCTGTAAAAACGCAGCTATGCCTTGTTTTAGGTATAATACGCCTTGGCAGATAGAGGAGCAGGGAACAGGATAAGGGCAGGGGGTCTCTGTTCATTTCAACACATTCCCCTATTTTCAGCACATGAATTATAGATCTGCCCACGGTAGCGGCAAAAGAAGCAAATGCACAGTTCACACGGTGGTGCCTCCAAACGCTAGACTCCAGTCCGCAGAGTGGGAGGGCGTTTAATCACCATGATGGCCTCTCTTCATTTATGAATGAGAATGTCCCGCTGAGAGAAGTTTGAATATAAGGTTTCTATATTCCCCCTGTGCTTGCTTGATGCGTTGCTGGTGTCCAGCTCGAGTTAACAAGGAGAAAGAGCGTGATTTCATATGCAAGGCTTGAGAATTGGAACAGCGGGCATCAAGAATAAGCAGCTACTGAAATGTTTGTCCATCTGTGTCTTGTCTGGTCGGTAGATAGACTCATAGATCATAAAATGAAAAAGAGACCCCTGGAATCAGTTCCTGATTAAACAGCCAAGTCAAAAAATTCTGGTTTCATTGTCTTTCATTCATTTTTTGAAGGTCTCTTCCTGTTTAGATTGTTGCTCCAATAGAAAGCCTAAGAGAGAGGTCCCCAAAAAGAAAAACCTTTGAATGTAAGTCAATAGAGAGCAGTAAACAAGATTTTAGGGATAAATAATGGGCCAATTAACCTAGCTTACTCGCTTTTACTTGCTAAGTTCAAAGACATAGCCTACTTTCA
The DNA here is from genome assembly GCA_024416835.2 of Perccottus glenii. Classification (NCBI taxonomy): domain Eukaryota; kingdom Metazoa; phylum Chordata; class Actinopteri; order Gobiiformes; family Odontobutidae; genus Perccottus; species Perccottus glenii. Next base: position 10,791,772 of record CM044560.2, on the reverse strand, counting down.
AGAATTATCATGAAAAATTCAGACCCCTCTACATGTGGTTAGAGTCTATAATTACCTATACTGTAGTATTTTTTTTTTTTTTAAAGCACTATTTTACTGTCTATTAGCATGAGGTAACACTAAAGCTAATTGTTGGTCTGTCATGCTTATGCTGCATTTATGAGGTCCTGGCAAACGTTTTCTAAGTTGAAAAATGTACTTGAATGCCTGCTCAAGTTAGAAGTAGCAAAAAAAGTCTCAAGATTCTCAACTTGAGCCCATATACTACATCCACGTAGCAATAGGTGAGTGGTTTTATTACTTTATTGCATACTACAGCGCCTTTTTGCCTACACCTTTCTTTTATCTCGTGCTCAGTGAGGTTGGATGGAGAGCATTTGTGAACAGCAGTTTTCAGTTCTTTCCACAGATTCTCGATTGGATTCAGGTCTGGACTTTGACTTGGCCATTCTAACACCTGGATATGTTTATTTGTGAACCATTCCATTGTAGATTTTGCTTTATGTTTTGGATCATGGTCTTGTTGGAAGACAAATCTCCGTCCCAGTCTCAGGTCCTTTGCAGACTCCATCAGGTTTTCTTCCAGAATGGTCCTGGCTCCATCCATCTTCCCATCAATTTTAACCATCTTCCCTGTCCCTGCTGAAGAAAAGCAGGCCCAAACCATGATGCTGCCACCACCATGTTTGACAGTGGGGATGGTGTGTTCAGGGTGATGAGCTGTGTTGCTTTTACGCCAAACATAACGTTTTGCATTGTTGCCAAAAAGTTCGATTTTGGTTTCATCTGACCAGAGCACCTTCTTCCACATGTTTGGTGTGTCTCCCAGGTGGCTTGTGGCAAACTTTAAACAACACTTTTAATGGATATCTTTAAGAAATGTCTTTCTTCCTGCCACTCTTCCATAAAGGCCAGATTTGTGCAGTATACGACTGATTGTTGTCCTATGGACAGAGTCTCCCACCTCAGCTGTAGATCTCTGCAGTTCATCCAGAGTGATCCAGAAATATCCAATAAATTTTGTTCCACTTGATTGTGTCCCACTTGTTGTTGATTCTTGACAAAAAATTACAGTTTCATATCTTTATGTTTGAAGCCTGAAATGTGGCAAAAGGTCGCAAAGTTCAAGGGGGCCGAATGCTTTCACAAGGCACTGTAACTGTCAAAGTTGTTAGCTAAAGCTGTGTTTTTGCATTTAGCATTTGGGCTTGACGGTAACCTTAAACCTCATTTGTGACATGTTAAACACTTCCAAATAACTTCAAATAACTGAGTCACTCTATGAACAGCTAACTACATTAATATTCCAACTTTCCAAAATGATGAGTATTTGTCCACTGGATACGATAGATACAGTATCTGTCTAGCCAACCTAAATGCTAACCCCCCCCCCTCGATGAAAAAAATTATCTGATTCTGTATGCCACTTTATTAGCCTGGCCTGCTGCAACTAACTCTTTTCCTATTCTAATCAAAGAAGTTAGTCTGGTACCCTGTTGCTTGCATTTGGTTTCAAGGGTGCAGTTTACGGGCGTAATGTTAACCAATCAGACAAACTCAAGTGGTTTATGACACGAGAGGGATGCAATGTAGTCGCTCTGCCCGGAGCATGACAGTCACTTGATCAATTGGTTACATTAGGAATAGGAAGAATGAATGCATTTCAATCCCGGAAATGTCAAGTCTGTCAACTCACCTGTGTCACTTTCTCCGTAACATTGTGCGTTCTCTCTTTGACCTTCGGCGCGATGATGGGTTTCTCAGACGTTGGTGGTGAGTGCGTCTTCTTATCGGTCGTCTCGGTAAAGTTGAGTGCAATCAGCGGGATTTTGTGGATAGTGCTGTACTTGTTGATGTTGGAGTCGGAGGTAGAGCCGAGCAGACTGGATTTGACATGATTAAAGGGCCCTGGCAGGTACATTAAAACATAAACCATTATTCATCATTATTCCCAGGTGGGGGTTTTTTACGGACAAATAAATCACAACCCTCTGTTTGACGTCTTGATTGAAATGTAATGGCTCATGTACACAATGTCAAAATACAAATGAATTAGCCGTGCCTAAGTGCACTTAAAGCATGCATTAGAGAGGGTGGCTTTTGTGACTTGGAATAAATATGACATACTGAACTGTATCTGAATCTGTAACTTTAATTAGAGCTAATTAAATATTTACCAGATTAGCTTTGAGATACAGCACGAAGTCTTTCAGATGTACAAGTCTACCTGCAGCGCTTCGGTCCTAATCACAAGTACCATGCGCCAGAGCATTAAGCTTAATGTTGTGAGGAGCTGCTATCTGACGCTACATAACTGTGAATTTAATGGTTTTCTCCATGTTGGCAGGCAAACACCGCATCTATACTTAGCTTTACTATTGAAATAATCTGTATCAGAGCTTCATTTGCAAACCAATTTCTTGCAAATGTGTGGTACTATGTCCACTATGAAATGCTATGCTTTTGTTCCATTCAAACAGAAGAGAAGAGAAGATAAAATTTTTGTTCAAAATGTTCAAGACACATGCAACACAAGGATTTTATATAGCAGGAAAATCTAAATCAAAACTAAAAGGTCAGGGCTAGTTAACATGACGCTATAAAGCAAAAATGGTGTATTACAGCTTACATTACAAGTACAAATTAATTACTTGATAAAGCAGGTATTTAGCAGGTTTGTGATGCAATTGGTTTTCGCTCATTTAAAAAGACACGCCTGGTGCATGATAAGGGTCAGAATTATAATTCTATGGAGCTTTCCAGTGGTGGACAGTAACGAAGTAAATGTAATTCGTTACTGTACTTAAGTAGTTTTTTCCAGTATCTGTACTTTACTAAGTATTTCCATTAAGGGATACTTTTTACTTTACTTCACTACATTTCAACGTCAAATATCTTACTTTTTACTCAAGTACATTTTGCAAAATTAGTCGTTCCTTGTGTTTCCGTTAAATATTTTTGTAGAAGAAGACCTCAAAGACGCGTCTCAGTGGGAGTGTCAGGACCGGCTCAATAGAAGCCTCATTCTCTGCACGCGAGCTGATAAACATGAAAATGACAAATAAAAAATACACCTGTGATGAAGTTTTGGTATTAGTAATGTCTGACTCTGATTCTGAGGGAGAACATCTACCTTTAGAGTCTTTTCAGCCGAGTGAAAGTGAGAATGAGCGAGAGTGAGTGCGTGTGTAACTTAGACAGCGGCGCCGCTGCTCGTGCCTTTCTCAGCGTCTCTCATAAAGCACACGCTGTTTTTCCCACATTTTACCAAACATCAGTGAAAGAAACGGGAGGAAACTAGTCGTGAAGGATGTTGGAAAGGGAAGCCGTGAGCGCGTAGCACCTGCAGCTTTACCTTTAGCACCTGCAGCTTTACCTTTAGCACAGGTGATAGAAGCCGGGGCGGGTGTACTGCCGTGGCCGCGATAGTGACAGGGAGTTTGGGAATAATGCGGCTTCTATTGACAGCTGTTTGGGACAAATACGTGTTGGACATCCTGACACTTTACCCAGTGGAGGAGGGAGAGGCGATAGTCAGCGAGAATGCGCTAATCAAAGCAGCGATCGTAATAAAAGTGATGGCAGTGTGCTGTGCTTTATGAGAGGTCACACACTCTAAAAAACTACTAACTATGCCACATGGATGGATAAGAAAAGATAAAGCAACTGCAACCACACACATACAGTACATGTGTATATTTCTCAGAACTATTTGCTTACGTTTTACTAGTTATGGTTTATTAGAAGTTGTAGTTATTCTTTATTTCAGAAAAAGAAAAAAAAAACTATTCTAATATGTTCATTAGTGTGTAAGTACTGAAAAAAACATAACCGCCAATATATAATGTCATAGTATGCAAATTATATGCAAATTAGATGCTTAAAATTTATTTACTTAAATACTTTGGGTCATACCTGACATTTTTCTAGTTTAGAGTGGGACTCTATCTCGTATCATTTTCAAACCACAGCCTTTTGAAATTTGGATCTCAAAAATCTGTATTTTTTAAATGACAAAAATTATAAGGGCATTATAGCCTAGTACTTGGATACTTAAGTACATTTGAAGGCAAATACTTTTGTACTTTTACTCAAGTGAAAGTTAAAAGGGAGTACTTTTACTTTTACTGAAGTAATATTTTACCTAGTGTATCTGTACTTTAACTCAAGTACTTGGTTTGTGTACTTCGTCCACCACTGGAGCTTTCTGACATACCGCTTAAAGCAGAACTAAGTAAGATTTGCAAAGCTCCCCTTACAGCTTTCTTCAATGAATCACATTGTCGTAAATACTCCTAGTGCAGCTCTGGACTACAATGCTCACCATCTTCGGACAAAGGTTTTCTCTGTGTTTTTGGTTGTTCCACCATGAGTGATGATTAAGGATGCAACAATTCTCCAGTTTAGGGAATGTGTCTGTGAGTGAACAACCAATCACAACACTCTCCGGGCTGATGACGACAAACAGTATGAACGCTGGTGCTTTAAAGTTTTGGCCAACTTGATTAAATTAATCCAGCAGCGACATCTTGGGCCCCAAATGAACGTGCCCTCCTCAAGCCTGCTGCGTTACGGGGCTAAACCAACTCACGCTGTAATGTCCCACTGTAAACACTGGCTTTACCTGGAGTCTGGTCTGTTCAGAGTTTTTTAAATCTGGTCTTTTGTGAATTATATTAGGTCCTCATATAAATATTGGTTTATAAATGTTGAGCCTGGATGTTATTGTTTTTTTTGAAGCTGTGCAAAATCAAAATAGTTATTCCATATAAATAATCATTAGACCACCTACTCCACACTCCAGGACATGTTTTAAGTGCAACCCACTTTCACCTTGATGCAGATAATATTAATAAGCTTATGTTTTTACAGAAGAACCTCAATACACAGGAATAGTTGAATATTGTATAGGCTACTGCTGCACACAGCATTCAATTCATGTTTACAGGAACCAATACTTAAAATGTTAAATTCACATTTATCAAAGTTTTTCTATAAGCACTTTTTGTGCTAAATGCTTTATCAGAAAAAAAAAAAAAAACGAGGTATGAATTGAACCGTGGACTGGCTGTATTATTGCGTCCCTACTGATGATAAAATAAAGTGTATGCCATTTTGGTTTGATCTTGGCAAAAGCACGAATTGGCACTGCAGGAGGTTGCTATGTGTATATTTATTTACCTTAAAACAAATTGTCTGAAATGCAAAAAAAAACAAAAAAAACCTAATTGTCACTCTCGCGTGAATGTGAACCATGAACATGACCCGAGACTTGTGTCGGGTCGGTGGCAGCTCAACTTGCAAGTGCTGTTTTTGGCTCAGATACGCCAGAGGGGGGTAGTGCACGCTTTAAACACACCACTACAACTCAATTAACCATCGTAGGGCCTTAGAAAACTATTTATGAAGGTAAAAATGTTACTTAGTTCTGCTTCAATAAATATGACATTAAAGAGGTCAGTGAACCTCAACAGCTTGGAATCTATGGTGACACTATTCATTTTTACATGCTTTTGCCTGCCAACATGGCAGATTGAAAACACTATTGCAAGAGCATCCTTGTTCTAAAACTACAGTACATTCACATTCATCCAGAATGTGTTTTTGCCAAGACTGTTTACTTGTCTCAATTATATAACCAGTAAGCAGTCACATGACAGACTATTATTTTCATACTGCGATTTTAAAAAGCAGGCTTATGTACTTAAATCACAGTGGTTTTCAACACACTTCATGACTACAATGAAATAAAAACTAAGTCCAGATGCCTTTGCTTTAACATTTTCTTCAAGAAGACCTGGATGACTGACTTCACAGACAGACTACAATGGAGTTAGTATATAATCATTTGGCATATTTAAGGGCAGGAAGAACACCCAGGGCATGCACACAGAGTGGACCTGGTTTGAATATCATGCTTTAAAATAGTCATCAAGTGATGTCATTACCTCTGACATTGTCTAAAGGTGTCATGTTGCAAATGAGGGAAAGACACAAATGTAAGTCAATAGAAATACAAGAAAGCCAAAAGTTCAGATGAAAGAATAGTAATAAAACGAACAGTAAAGACAGTAAAGTGTCAAGCACAAAAGGATTTAGAGTGTGATTTTATTATTAATCAGGTTGTAAATGTTTTCAAGATCAAGGTACTGCCAGTCCCTTTCACATTTAGCAAAGCATCTAACAATTTATTTATGAGTTACTACTATTTATAAAATTGCTTGTTAGAAAAAGCAAACACACCTGATAACCTGATATATGGTAAAGCGATATGTCACTGAATATAAAAACATATTGATGGTAATTAAATGCTTAGTCCTGATAAAAGTTGCATGAAACTGACAGGTATAGGTATAGGCTGAAAAAAAGACAAAGCAGGTGACATTTGACACCTAGTAGTAATGTGAATGCAGGATCACTATTTGGCACATAGCAGCCGACTGGTGCACTTTTATGGCATTTACAACCGTGATTCATAAAATATTTACAAAGCATTTATTAATCCTTTATGGAAGTCTAATATTATATTTTGTAACATAGACCCTTAGAAATGCTCATCAGTGTTTTGGCGATGGAAACTGAACATTCAGTCTGTTCAGTTTCTATGGACAAGACTGCAAACTCGTCATAAACGAGATGGTTTTGGCAAATACCCACAAACGGACTACTGACTCTATGTGCTGTCAGTGAGTGGGTAGGAAACACAATTGCTCTATTTATATAAAGAAAGGGTTAATGCAATGGCATTTGGACAGTGGTTTTCAAGGTGAAGACGTTTTGTCTCTTATTCCAAGAGCTTATATCTCTAGAGGAAGGGGTTTGAGTTGAAACTAACTCTGATTGGACCAGGCTGTTCTGGTCTCATAGTTGTTAACTATGAAAGGGCAGTGTGATGTGAGAGTCGTTAATGACTCAGGTGAGTCGTTAGTGTCACTGTTCCATTCAGGTGTTGTTCTTCTAAAGTAAAACGTTAAGTTTCAAAACACTGTTGTAAATTGTGGGCAAGTTGTATCTGAGGCCTCCTCCTCTGTTCAAAGAAGGCTTCCTTCACTCCTTCGAGGTGGAGGTGGACTGCAGACTTAGGTCCACCACTGAGTCTGCAGTCCACTGGAATAAGAGATGAAACGTTGTCACCTTGAAAACCTATTACGGATGTTGTTGCATTAACCTTTTCTTCAAGGTGACCTGGATGACTGAGAACCTTCACAGTCTATTTATATGAGCAATTAGGTTACAACAGGTTAAGACTATAAGCTACAAGTTACTGGATGTCAAGACTATATGTGCTTCCTCATCAAATACATACTCTGTTGAACAGAGATCTGTCTTTGAGATTATTCAAAGCATAGACTGCAAGACTTAAGGTAACATGCACATTGCTGTTTTATACAATTGCATATGAGGTCAAATAAAACATTTATGCATTTATTTTTATTTTTTTTCCCACCTTTTAAGGATCTAATTTTGTGTCTTTAACTTGCACGTCTAAGTAAATAAGTGACAAATACAGCTGCTTTTGATGCTGCAATAGATGCTTTTTTATGAATTCCTTGACATTGTACACTACCATCTTTAAGAACAGACTGTGATACATACCTTCACTGGTGTGTCGATCCCTCAAGGCGTTCTTGGAGTTGCAGCTGTACCCCTCGATCTCATGCACAGAGGAGGCCCTCCTCAGGCTGCTGATGCTGCCTCGGGGGAAGGTGTTGGACAGGGATGTGGAGGACTGGTGCGGCTCGGTTTGGTACAGCTTGTCCCAGGGGAGTTTGGGAGATGAGTGGTCGAGGGGCTCGGGCCTGGAACACTGGCCTGGGAGGAGTGGTGGCTGGAGCCGATGAGGGCATGAGTGTCATTGGCCTCGATGGGACTGCAGATGCTCTTTGTGGGAGAGGGGAAACTCTGCAGGGCCACTGAGTCCACGTTTAATTTGGGTGAGTCCACCATCACAGCATCAGGGTCCTCTTGCGGAAGAGATTGCTTGTTGGTATTCATTAAACTGAAAGCTGCCTGGCGGAAGCGGAAAAATCGACTCCTCCCTAGTCAAAAAAAAAAAGTCATGGTTACTTTTCATGTTAACTGACATGAGCTACTGCAGGATCTAAAAGTTACCACATCACAGAGAACGGAAACTGTTAAACAGTAATATTCTGGTATTGTGGATATTTGGGGAATTCTCTTTCTCTATTTTAATTAGCCATATAAAACAGCACATCTTCTTCCTATTTTTATTTTATTTATTTATTTATTTTAATTTCTCTGGAGTTATGTCTGTAAAGGTTCTCAGTCATCCAGGACATCTTGAAAAAAAAAGGTTGAAGTTAAGCGCACTAAACTCAAAGACAAAGTTAAGGAGCTTTTGGGGTGCGTCCATTTTATTCAGAGCCATATTTTTTAATTCAATTATCTTCTAACTTTAGAAACACACACAAAAAAAAAAGCATTAAAGTACAGTTAAAATGTATTCACTGCAATTGTGAATCTTAAAAAAAATAAGCTCTGATCAACTCAGTGAAAGTTCAACGACGCCCGGTGACTCCACAGAATGGCCAAATTGAACACGACTAGAAAAGAAGCAAACACGTGTTTCTTTTTGGCATTATTGCATGATGGTTTAAGCCAGTGGTTTTCAAAGTGTGGGACGGGCCCCTCCTGGGGAGCGCCAGAGTACTCCAGGTGGGCGCGGTGTTGGGCTGGAGAAGAAAAAAAAGAATGAATGGAAGCTAGCTTATTTATGTGTGTGGCATGGATCGGTTTGTGGTACATAAAGACAGTGAGGAGAAAGAATCTGGAGAAAACACAAGAATGAGAGAGCTTATCAAACTTGTGTTCAAAAGTGTGTTTAAAAAATGTTAAGTGTTTGTTATAACGTTAAATAAGATCTTAAAAATGACAACAGAACACAAAATTCCAGCAATTTCTGTTCTTTAATAGTATCCATGCTTTGGTCAAAGACAACAGCATATCCCAGCAGGGCTACGTGCTCAGGAAAGGAGTGTATACAGTGAAAAAATTCCAATTAATTACACTCCTACTTTTTATAAAACATTGTATTCCATATCAGCAACATACATACTCAATTTGGAAGGATGGTTTAGTCTTATATCATGCCTTACATACACACTATCACATGCCCAGAGATTTTTCAATGCACTCCTGACAACATGTGTTCTGTCACTTAACACCTCAGTGTATTTAACACTCTATGCTGACCTGGTAATTGTGAGTATTTTAAAACAAGCTGCAAGACTTTGGTTGGTAAACAATAGCAAGAGACTGAGAGTGACCCCTGCTTCACTTGTGAGACAGCCGTAGTCCAGCAGCCCTTCTTACATAACGTCACTGCCATCTGTTTCCATTCTCCAGCCAACTGTGCTGATGTTACAACTGTAGACGCTTACAATAAAGCCATGACACTCAATAAAGTTCCTGGAGAGGAACCTAATGACATCCTGAGCTGGCAGCAGATATGGACAACCTTCCTGTCTCTACGACGCGTGGAGTCGGTGTTGCTGCTAATGTTGCGGTGATATCTGTGTAGAAGGTGACACAATGGAAAAGTCCAATTTAAATCAGGAGAAGGCTAAGAATACACAATGTAGAATAGGACTATAAGGCCTTTTTACGCAGGTCATCCCAAAACTGGAAGTAATTGTAAGCTAACATCTAGTTGACGAGCAAACCATCATTGGCAAGTAATTGTACAACTTACCTAGAACATCGATGTCTTGGCTGATGGGTCAGGGTAATTCAAAACTTGACAAAGGTTTTGTGTTGACAGTAAAGGTACGTTTTCTCAAGCTATTGCTAGGCTAACGTTCAGTTAATGGGATCAGCTAAAAGTACAGTATAAATCAAAAGGCTTTCTATAGTCCATATTTGTTTAGTTACAATCATTTTTGGCTTTGCTTATTCCGTCAAACCATTTTACCATTTCACAATTTGTTATATTTGCCTGTATATATGCAGTGTCAGAGATAAAAAAGATAAAAAAGAAAATATAATATTAATTTTGGACACAATTATTTTAAATGATTCAGGGTCCCCAGATGTCCTGGAGAAGCTAGAAAATATTCTAAGGTCTCTGATTTAAATATCCAAACATATAGGAAATTATGTACATTTTGCCGCTTTATTTTAAATTTCTTTTTAGTTTTAGTTTTGACCCTCTGAGGTAGCTGTAGTTTGTTCCAGAGTATAATTAACAGTTTAAAGAGGAATAGTTTCAGAAGTGTGGGGATCTTTATTACACCAGGGCACACATGTCAAACTCAAGGCCCAGAGGCCTAATAAGCTCCTTGTTTTATGTGGCCCTCCAATACATTATGTAGGTCATATTTTTGGGACTATGTTTTAATTGGATTTGAATCAGATCAATTTTTCTTGTTCATTAAATCTTGTGGTTAAGCCAGTTTTTGCTACAAAGATATATAAAATATGTTCTAATCCATCTAAGACCTGTTCTAATCCATCTAAGACCTGTTCAAATAAAACCAAAACCAGTTGAAAGGACCACTGAAAGGATTCTTTTTAACTATCGCAGCCCCTCACCACTTTGAGTTTGACACCACTGCACTAGGTATATATGAAAACGGTTATCTATTTAAATTGTTAGATTGTCAAATTATCAAGCTGCAATATATACATAGGTCAGCCATAACATTATAACCAGCATTCTGTGGGCCCCCCTTTTTTACCCACAGCAATGAATACGGTGTACCTCCATGATGTTGCATGCAGCAGCAGCAGCCCCTAAGACGTTCTGAGGAGGATCCAATAGATCAGACTCCATTCCAAAGGTTTGCTGTTGTCATTTTGCTCCACTTTTTGTACTGACAACTGCACACAGCTCAAAGGTTGTTGTGGCAGTTCTTTAGCCATCACAATGTAATTTAATCAGTCAGTGTTTTTCTTCCAACACATCATTCTCAAAGGTAGAAGGTTCATTAGTTACCTAATATACTGTATCTCACAGGTGCCATGGTAACTGGAAAATCAATATAATAGATTTCATCGGTCAGTGGTCATAATGAAAAGATGGATTAGTGTCTTTGGGTTAATTAAGTAGAATAAACATAGTGTTAAAGTTTGCTGCTCTGACCCTAATTTGGGAATCTGCCGGTAATCTGTAGTACTTTCTTACCACTCCAGAATTTTACTGATACTTAAGGACGAGAAGACAGGTAAAACGTCATTTTCCACTGTCACAGGTAAACCACCAAAATAGCTCAGCATCCAATTAGGTTTACAGCAAAATGGAAGTTTGAGGAAGTATGATAGAAATAGTTGATCAAAAACTAAAGAGAACATTTTTCTGCAGACTAATCTATCATTATCATGCCTGATTTTTGTCTGGAGGGCATGTTCAGTTTTTGACTGTGTCTGGTCTATGTGGCAGCTCGAGGAGAGGGGGATTACTCACCTCCGGGCTGAGCGCTAGGTGAAATACAGTGACACCTTCCAGGCATATAACACGCTGTCAGCACAACATTATAATTAGTCCCTCAATGTCCGAATATCTCTCTAGTCTCTTGGCTGCACAGAAGATGACATTGTTTGAAAAGGAATGTTTACACTGTGTATAAAACACACTACGTATATTCAGTTCATTACAAATCAGTGAATATATTAAGGTTTTGTATGTTTTTATTGTTGGGACAACACTGCGGGCGCAGTGGCTCAGAGGTAGAGCGGTGGACCCTTAACCAGAAGGTTGGAGGTTCGATTCCCGCTCTCCCCACAGGTCATGCTGTTAATGTGTCCTTGGGCAAGACACTTAACCCACCTTGCCTCCAGTGGTGTTCCAGCTGTAACACTGGTGAATAGAACCTTAATGTAAGTCGCTTTGGATAAAGGTGTCAGCTAAATGAATAAATGTAAATGTAAATTCATTGTATTGAATCCATATCAGTAAATTCACCATAGCAGTGTACAAAGCTAGAGGTGTATATATACATACTGTATGCTGCTGCAAAAACAGTATTGTAAACATCTTTTACAATTAATTCTTATTTGTTTTAGTACAATTATTAAAATATTAGATACTTTTAGGGTAGACAGCAAAATTCTTTCTGAAGTTTATATATATATTTTTTGCTGTTTAATAATTTTTATCAACAGACTGCAGTGTCTAGGTACACCTGTCGGTCAGCAGACCACACTACGTTGTGTTCACTTGTGTCCACGTACAACATGGTTGACTTACTCGCCTTCCTGCATACCTGTTTTGACAATAGTAACGGCAGTGCACAGCCAAGAATTTGGTTTCCCACTATTAAACATCTTTCTGTTGGTGTGCACATGGATCTGTGTGCAGCTAAAGAGTGTTTGTTCTATAATGGGCCTCTGTAAAATACAGCGCCTGTTACACATGACAATGAATAAGCATTAAAATTTAAATCATGTGCTTCTTTTTGTACATTCATGCTCTAATAGCCGCGGCGCTGCGGTCATACTTTAAGAGTGATGCGCACATGTAATGAAAACTGTTTAATCTAAAGTCACATCTGCATATGTTTACATGGCCCTTCTACACACGGGTCCACGTCCTTAAATACGGTCACAGCCAATCAGATGTGATTAGCCACACATCCGTGACTCACATGCGCATGGACACACACTAGGCTTAAGCAGGAGCGGTGTGGATGCCTGTGCCTCAGAGAAACTCATGCTGAGTGAAGTTGATAGCTGAGCTTTGGTCAGAGAAGACATCCAGTCAAAGAAGAGCACTGACATCTTAGTGACAGTTGCACCTTTCACATCCAAATTTAAAATTATTAATGCATCAAATTCTGTAATATACATCCCTCTTAGACAAGCATGTGATGACAAATAATCACCTGTATTTGTTAATAATGCTTTTTAATACTGTGTAATGATTTTGTGTGGGCGGAGAGGATTCCTTCAGCACACAGAACATTGATGTTGACTTGTTTGTAGGTCACACTGAGAATGATAGCCAGAATCACATTCCCTAGTGCTTAATTAGTATCCAACAGATACCTGGAGGGGTATTTCAGTGAATTATCTCAATTACAGTCATCTACTCCAACTGTCCCTTTTTGAAGATGAAAGGTACACACTGTGTCACAAAACAAATATGACAAAAAAGAAGAAAACACATAACTTTTTGTGTTTATTAAGTGTATATTGTGCAAAAAGCCACATGACAGAAACCCTACAAATATGCCCACATTAATAGCAAAAATCAAAATATAACTGGTATTGTCCCACAAATAGCTGACGGTGTCAATGGATTATATATAAGACTGCTATAATATATTCTTATGTATTATTCTTTATTACTCTTCAGTATGTGCAGAAGAAAACACGTACCTCTATGAAGAAACTAGCCAGAGAAGAAGTTGAAGGTGTGGAGTGTAGATTTGGTGGCAATTAGATTGATTGACCGACATTCCACACCATCTTTCTACAGTGTATGAGCCTACGGTAGCCCTGTATGGACAATGCTATATAGTCAGTGAACAAACCGGTGGAAATAGGTGATAAACTTATTTTAAGTCATAAATGTCTCCCCATGTCAGAGAAAACCAATGTTTGATAAGTTTTAAATAATTCATAACATTGTTAGCTTTCCACAACATGCCACACACTATTAAAAATTTAACACGTAATAAACTAAATCTGCATTAGTCTGAAGGTTGTCAAGAAGGTCAAAAACACCAAGGTCAAGAACACCATGACAACTTGATCTGATGATGTGAAAGGAGTTATACTGCCAGAGTTAACAGTAACTTTGATGTGAACTGAGCAGAAATGGGCTGTTACGTGGGTCATTTGCCTTGACTTTGGAGGTAGAGAAGAGCCTTAAAACCTTTTCCGGGGTTTATACTGTATCTCGGTCTAAGATGAGTTGAATGTTCCCAAAGGCTTGCCATCACTGTAAACATTTTTGGGGAATTCACTCTCTTCTCTTTACAGCAGAACAATGACTTAGTCCATCATGAAAACACACACAAATAAAAAAAAATTACAATAATGATCATATATTGTAGATAAGAGCATACTCACTCTGATCTGACTTGGTTGGTGATGTGGGGCTTAACCTCTCGGTGGAATTGTCACTTCCATCATCCACCGCGTAATCAAAATTCACAATGAACATCATGACCAAGCCTTCCTCGTTTTTCACCGGGATTATGTGAGTGGTACACTGGAAATCAGAGCCTGTAAAAAGAACATATATGACTGATGTGAGCAATAGTGTGACACTGTGCTTTTTACGTATAAGACTACATGTCACATGTATCCCTCAAATTGGGTACAACTGGATGTTTAGGTAGAGACTGAATGTGTACCAAATGTGTGTAAGGTTATAAATAAAATGAAAAAAACAAGACAAAAATAAAAAACAGAAAAGTGGACCTTAGGTTTGTTGCAAAGTAAGCATAGGTTTGCTTAATATCATACTCTTTGTAGCAGAATATTCAGTTGTACAACTGTAAGAACTGTAAAGATTTAAAGCCTCAACATGCAGTTTTTACCCAGTTTGTCAACTAGTCAATTGCAAAGGGTTGATTAACATCCATCCATCTTCTTCCGCTTATCCAGGGCCGGGTGGCAGGCGTATCCAACAGGCACAACCATGGGTTGATTAACATTTTAATTATTATTTTAATCTTTATTTATTTATTTTATTATTTATTTGTCAGGGACTATGTACAAATACTGTACATTAATCTCACAAGAGAAGAAATACATTTCACCTAAATTTAATTTCATTAGTAATATATTAGTTTGACATTTTGTTAGCCAGGAAGCAAAAAGTTAGCTGTTAAAACATTTTGTAGAGATTCTGGTAACAACCTAACCACAGTCACACCAGAGGAGTTGCAATAGACTATAGAAAACCTTAGGGTCCAAAGTCAAACTGGGTTCCCCAAAGTACATATATTTTTAGACAAATTGTCATTTATTTGTCTAACAATCATTGTGCACTTTAATTAAACTGCCTCCAGGTCGCCATTGGGTTTCTCCTTATATTTCCGCTTTTGGAGCCTGCCCTCTGGTGGACTGCGGTATATCGCTGTATTTCGCTGTAAAATCACCGTATGGCGGCGCCCTTACACGAGGACCATTTTAGAGGTTCCATGGGAGAGGCTTGGTCCAACTGAATAGACATATACCCAATAAGAGAATGGGTCTTGGAAGCTACATATTACTGCAAAGGGAAGATACTGTATTTTCGAAGAATTCCACTGAAGGTATGGTCACCTTCATTCACAGTGTCCAGGCTACCACAAATATATAAGACCACATGTGCAAAACTGTTAAAAAATACTGACTTAGTAGTTTAAGTTGTATAATTGACAAGAGGAAAGAGACTTCTTCTCCTTCTTTGTCAGCAGCTGAGCATACCCCTCTATTTCTGCTGTCCATGGCATTTATGGCTGTCAATCGAAAGTCCATAGAGCCCACTCAGATGCACAGGTTACATTATATTGCACTATACACCCAATAGGCATAGATAGATATGACGCAAGAGTGAATGTACAGTACGGCACAGAAGGCAGGGTTAAGTGGAACAGATGAAACGGACAGCACACACTGCCTACAGCCAATTCAGCCAATAAGAACAATCTCAAGAGAGGAGAGCATCTCACGAGGCACAGGAGCAGAAAACTGTCCTGCGTCTAAACTTAGTCTTTAAATATCGTAGCTCCTCTGCGGAACTGGTTTCTGAAGGCCTGGTGGGAACAGCAGCACCACAAAACTTTAAAATTTTAATCAACGGTGCTATAAATAACAACAAGTATGAATTAATAAAGCTTTTAGAATAGTTAATAAGCAGTGCAAGGTTAAAAATACACATTAAAACATTTCTAAGAGTCTCTACGTCGGTCGGTCTGTCTGTCAGTCAGTCAGGCATGTTGTGTTGCTCCCATGGAGGACACGTATTACCAGTGTTCATCTCTTTGGGGCTCACAGACACCCTGCCAGCAGCATTCATTAGCAGTCGACTTGCTGTCTGACTAAATATAACAAGCCTGGTCTGCCTCTGCATGCCAGAGTTCTTTAGGATGGATCCCTCGAGCTAACGGCGTACTGTCACCACTGACAATATCATGATGTGTCTTTGACTGATGGGAATAAATGAGGCAGTAAATAAGTGTTTATTTTTGAATATCAGCATTTTATTGGTATGACGTGACTTAACGTACCGAACAGTACACGTGACGGGGATTTAAATGGATGCAGGGTCAGTGGTGAGGTAACGGGGACTCATAATGCCAATGACACAGGTCTATGATGGTGCCACATGTAAAAGTATAAAACAGCACTTAGGAAGACAGAGGACAGCGAGTTCTTCCCACAAAATCCCCTTTTCATGAAAAGCCTGCATTTCCCTGAAATCCTATAGTCCAAACCCTCTGTAAAAGGTTCTTATTGTGAACTCTGAGCTGTGTGTAAAGTAATGATCTTTTTTTAAGTAGTCGGTTTGTACAATCTGCACTTATACCAGACCAAACTCAGTTCGCCACAGTTCCAGCCTTAAAGTAAACAGCACAGTTGACTGGGTTGAGCCATTACAACACATCATCTTTTCACCACCACAAACAACACTCTTCATTTGTTTATGCTAATAAATAGAGTTATAAATATCTACTTAACCAAATGGAAGTTCTATTGTAACCTATGGGTCAGCCAACGCCAATTTGTGGACCGCAGGCCCGTAAAAGCCTACTCTGTGTGTGTGTGTGTGTGTGTGGTTAAGTTTTAGATCATTCATACTCTACAACATATACAAAGCTCTATCAGTGTATTCCTCATTTCCCCAGTGTAATTTATTAATGTAGTTTTATAATGAAAATTTTTGTGCACAGCTGGAGAAATTAAGAACAACTGTCCTTTATTGATTCTAAGCTCATCGAAATGAACAATCAGCACAATTTAGGAGCTAAATCAAAAGGAAGGAGGACAACAGAGAAGAGGACACAGAGTATTTGAAATATTTATTAGTATTTGAAAAGAGAAAAGGAAAGGAAAAGGCTGGAGCTACAAGTGTTAAAACAGTCGACAAGACGAGACTAGTAAGACAATTAACCCACACGACACGTGCGATCACTACAGACAGGACAGAGAGAGGAGAGAGGGGTCTAAGCAAGACCTGCTGCTGTTGTCTCTGTCTCTGTGTCGGAGCTGAGCCCCACCCCTCACTGGACCCTGCTGTATGACTCCAAGTGAAACTTTAGTTACAAAACATTAAAAAGCAGCTTTAAACACTTGGTTTTTTGGTGAATGTAGCCTGAATAAAGGTAAATAGGCTAAATGAATAATGACTCAAGTGAAAAAGGTTAAGTATGGTCAGCTGGCCTGCTTGGGGATAGACACATCTGAGTTGCCCAAAGCCCAACACAAGGAGGCTGGAGTGATTGACTTGTGGGTCTGTGTGGTTCCCCGAGTCAAATTCAAAAATACAACAGCCCTTGCCTGCACCTGCTGACAATGTTCCCCCTGACAATGTTGTGAAATAAACACCATTTAGGACAGCAAGCTTAGCGCATAGACAAAAGCATGTCCCTGCATGGCTACCTTAGGTAAATGCACGCTCTTGAAAGGAGCATTTTACTGTAATCTTTGAATACTTTTATCTACGTAAATAGACAAAGCTGACTATTCAGCTGTTGTGTGCGATATTGTCATCAAATGTGTTTCTATTATACCCTATACCATAGTGCTAGAGGGCAGAGCACCACAAGAAAAAAACAAAATAAAATTCAAATCTAGCAATTCCATAGGATTGAGATTGTCTGTTCTTCCTGTATGATTGGACTGTTTCAGCCTGCTTTAGCTGCAATTAGGAGATGTGACATGTTTTGGCATGTATATTATCAGGTGGCGCTGGACTATGTTAAGTGGCAACATCTATCAACATTTTCCGTGTATATGTGCAAACAAATACTGACTTTGCTTTAGCTTCGATTTTATATTTATTTATTTTGCAGTGCATCAGTGCTCTTCTTTAATTTGTCCGAGCAGACTCATAAACTTTCCATTAAATATGAATTAGCATATATTGGATGCCTGCAATATAAAAGTATTATAATTGCTTATCGTGTTTGCATTTTTACAGTAGAAGATATTAAAATGTCATTTTGTATGTATACTGTTTTAACAATACAAGCGTCCTCCCCTGTTACATAAGAGGATAGACTCTGGACAGTCCCTGACATTTATTACATGATCAGAAAGATGTACATCTAAAAAAAACATGAATGTGATTTTATGCAGTGGCCTGCCTTCGAGGCAGCTCAGAATTGGCAACGTTTGGAGGGATTTGCTGAATATACAAAAATGATCACATTTTGATGACAGCACATCTAAGGACTGTGACCAATGTAATGTGTTTTCATATTAAAGGGCCATTACATTGATTAGCATGAATAACTAAAGACCATGCAGTGAAAAAAAATTCATCGATTTTTAAACTAGAACATGATCCTTCTTTAAGCAAACGCTGCAGACACAGTATGATTTACAAAAAACTAATTAGTGTGTACATAACCGAAAGCAGTAGGATTACACGGTTGATAATGGTAGAGCTGTTCAGAAAAAGCCCATCTAGATTGTTGGGCATTTAATGGAGTGTAAATTTCTATTCAAGGAGAATTAACTATTTTCAGAATCAGTAACATGATAGTATTGAATCTTTGACCTCATGTAAAAATAAATATGCTAGTTAGTAACATATGGGTGATACTGTCTTAAAAGTCAGCACAGTGCATGGAACAGAAGCTATAGAGAGTCAAAACAGTAGATATGGCAGAAGTAACGGGCTGCTGGTGTACTTTCTACCAGATGGGAAACAATGATCATGGTTAAAGGCTAAACCGTGGGGTCCCTTCTCATGTGGTCTCCTGCTGAATGTCACCTCTACCAAAACAGATCAAAGCCTTCCTTATGGCTGCTGGCTGACGTCACTGTCTGCTCAACAGTGGACCTGACGATACCGACCCGACCTTGGAGTTCCTTATGTTATATGACGCACGTTCTGCTTCTAAATTTTGTCGAACACGTTAAATCTTCTTGCGAGTGAAATAGGAAGGGCCATATTTCTGTGCTGCATCTCCACCGCAGGTAGTCACATGATCAGCAAGCCGCTTGGGAGTGAACCGAGCTTGACCTTTGATAGGGAACAACTGTGATGTTCATCTGCTCCTCCACTTCAAAGACTGCAATGGGTTGTAGACAGCACAATGGTGTGATACATGAATATGGAGAATTTTTCATTGATCACCCATAACTGTATATTTGTAGTACAAAGTAAGCAAATGCTCCAAGTGCACCTCTTTTCTTTCATTTACCCATGTGGAATATTTTTGTAAGAGCTTTGTATGGTATTTATTGGCTATCTAATCTTGAATTTTAGTTTCTTAATAACTCACAGTTTTACCAATAGCCATCCAGAGATGCTACTCAATAGAATACAAATGTTGGATAGCTGGACACCTCTGGGTCAGTGCGAATGTAAAAACACACTTGGAGGCTGTTTACGTACTCCTTGTAAAGACAGATTTAGACTTATTTAAACAG
Source organism: Perccottus glenii (assembly GCA_024416835.2). Classification (NCBI taxonomy): domain Eukaryota; kingdom Metazoa; phylum Chordata; class Actinopteri; order Gobiiformes; family Odontobutidae; genus Perccottus; species Perccottus glenii. The sequence continues at coordinate 10,772,218 of CM044560.2, read as the reverse complement.
GAAAGTCCCACTGAGAATACAAATTTATTTCACAGGGGAGTCATGGCCCCAAACTGGCCCCATGTATGTGTGTGGGGGGGCCTACTGTACATTTTTTTGGTGGTAGAGGAAACCAGAGCACCTGGAGGAAACCTACACAGGGAGAACATGCAAACTCCACACAGACAGGCACTGCCCTGGAATCACACCCAGGACCTTTTGCTCACCACTCGCCACCGTGCCTTATGTTACAGGCGAGCATTGGCGTTTTGGTGTTGTGTAATGCTGCTTTGGCACCCTCCTGAGGGCTTTGGACAGCTGTGTAAAAAAAATCAGGTACAGTCACATGTCTTAGCCTTTTTTACCCATTCTCTTTGAAAAAATGATTTCTGTGAAATGGGTCTGGAATCCTTTTCTTTCACAGCAGTTTCCCTCCTGAGCCTTAACATTCTGTATCAAGCACCTTCCCATTACATCAGGTCAAAAATAGCATTTGTGAATCAAATAGCAATAAATTTTGACATAATTCTCTAGTCGAAGCCACCCCCTGTCGACACATAAATTGCATTGGCAGTCACAGCCTCTGTTGAAGTCATTATGAAAGTCTTTCAGCCAGTTTTTATGAGGAGCCACATTTATTAAAAAGAATATTGTTTTTCAAACAGCTCTGCCTTTTTGAAAACAATAAAATGAGAACCCAGGTTTCTATTAGGAGTTATTTCATTGTTTCCTTGTGCTGCTCGGTGCCAAAACCTGCTGAACCTTTGGATGCCACCTTCCTATTCCTGTCCAGCTTACAGTAGCACCACACGCTTCAATGTAAACATGTCTGTTGCTGTTGGATATAGTCAACGTGAATGCCAGAGTCCTGTTTCTTTTATTTTTTTGTTAAAATGAAAGTGCAGGCCTTATTAGACTCCTGACCTTTATGTGGCGTTTCCCCATGAGCCAAGAATTGTTATTTACACCTGCTTGAATGAACGTACAGTGGGTTGAGACTGCTCCCTTTTCATAATGGAAATTTCATTACTGTCCATTCTATTTCCACCATCAATTATTCAGACTTGGCGGCTTAATCAAGTGATCTTTTGGAGGCTATTACAATGACTCCTGGCGGGTCAAACGGAGGCGAAGAAAACCCAAAGATGCCAAACAATACATTCAAATACATGCATGTATTATATCTAAAGGTTAAGTGCATTATCCTATTCTTTATGCATCACCATTAAGTTATATATTTTTTTGTTTTTTCCTACCAATGTACTGGTGGAGATTTTACAATACAGCCACGGACTACTGCCTGGTAGTAGTCTTGTATAATGTAATCTGACATGTTTGTAGTCTAGGGCCATTCTGCTTAAACAAATACGCAACGTTACTTGGGGATAGCCAATCGGGAAATAAGGCCGTGCAAGCCTGAACCCTTTAGTTTAGAGCTTGGTGCCCGTGGCCATATCTCGCCTGAATGAGAGCGCCTGGGAGCTACCGAGCCTGGCCTAATTTCATCTTCAATCAGCGTCTCCACAGCCATCAGCCATAACGAGCATCTCCAACAGGGCTACATGTGTTTTTACATTTGTCAGCTCAACATAACAACGGTGCATTTTTTCTTCTTTCTTCAGTTTGGAATCACTGTGATGAAAAAACAATACATGGCATGGAATACAGTAACTAATTACAAAAACACAGATGGTGTGTAGAGGAATATTAGATTAGCACTTCCAGGGCAAACCCCTCCTAGGATGAAAATAGCCAATGGATGAACATTCCTCCTCACTGGAAATCAAGACTTGTATTGTTACAGTGTCCCAGCCTCCATCGCTCCTCCTCCTCACCACAGCCAATAACATTCATATTCATATTCATTCAACAACACTCTATCTGTTAAATAAGAAAGCCTCTACAGAAAAAAAAAAGAAAAACATTTAGCTTGAACCAAATAATAACCATTGAACAATACAACAGCACTTGCAACTGACTATGGTATTAATGAGCTATGGGTGTGCTACAAAGTTTCAGACTAATTTCGCTTCATAAACTTTCATTGCCTTTAAGGCACAGTTTACACGACGCCGAAATGAAACCGCTGGCCTGTAGAGTAATCAAGACAAGGGGGTTCACACGGATACGCTGAACTGTTGAGAGCGCCGTAGGAGTGTCTTGAATCCCACAGCTTTTTTTCTTAGGACTTTATCTGAATAAGCAGATTAATGATCTAAATTATAGGCCATCACTTTTATATGATTGTGTCTCTTATAGTAAGTATAAATGGTGCTGTAGATGGTGAAACAAACATAAAATATAAAAAAATACTTAATCCCCACGAGCACCTGTATGTGAATTATATTTCAGAAATTCACCAGTTTCTCTTTGAGGTGGAGGTGGACCATAGACTCAGCTCCACCGAGAGGCCAGATGGTTTGAGAGAGGGGTAAAGGAAGCCATTTTTGTTAAAATAGAAAAGTTCTCGCTGAACAGAGGAGGCCTCAGATACAATTTGATTATTTACAGTATAATCAGTGGAGCTAGTAAGCCAAAGTCTTTTTCAATACCGTTTTTTAAACCTGACTTATTACTCCTTCTGGCTGGAAAACCCGTGCTAGTGCCATATGAATGGCGGGAATTAGCTCAAATGGTAGAGTGCTCGCTTAGCATGCGAGAGGTAGGGATCAATTCTCCAGGGCAGGCAGCAGGCACTTTCAGCGACAACCCCTTATAAGTTAATATGACCATGTTACATTGGTGTTGTGGCTGAGATGATAAACTAAGCTGAGAGTTCTCATGCTGACCGCCGTAAAATGTTGGCCAGGTGCACTTTCTAATTTTGATTATTAGGCCGAAAGTCTTGACATTGGCTACCATCCATATTGCCATCCTTTTCATTGCAGATGAAATCAAGGACTAGGTGGAGGTGGGACAAAACACCCAAATCCTTGCTGTACCTCTGTGGCGCAATAAGAAAGAGCATTTGGCTGTTAACTGAGAGAATGGTGGTTCGAGCCCAGCCAGGAACTTGAACTTGCGATTGGAAATCCTTTACACCAAAGCTTGGACTTTTGAGGTAAGATATCTCAGTTTTGCATTGTTTCACATTCTGAAAAAGTCTCAGCCTGAAGGAGGCACTGTGGCTTATTTTGTCAAAGTGCTGGTCTAGTAAACAGCAGATCCTGGGTTCAAATCCCAGCATTGACTTCTATGATGTTCTTGGAAAGTGTCCATCAACCACCAAGAGAAGCAAACCCTCAGTCCTCTGATCCAAAGTCGTGTGCCAAATTAGAATACATGGTCAAAAGCAGCTCTCATGACCAAAATTATTTCAGCTGTGTAAAAATCAACAACAGGGTAACCACCAAAAGGGATGGACATGCTTTTTGAAAATAGGTAAAAGGCCAGAGAGGATGGTGGTTCAAACCCACCCAGGGATGTGGGCTTGTGATTGGAAATCCTTTGCACCAAAGCGGTGAGGTAAGATATCTCAGTTTTGCATTTTTTCAAATTTGGAAAAAGTCACACTCTGGGGGAGGTGCTATCAAAGTGCCTGTTTAGTAAACAGGAGATCCTGGCTCCAAATCCCAGCAGTGTCTTATTACTGTAGGTGTTCTTGGAAAGAACTGGAAAATGTCAAGCAATACAATGACCATCATCCCCCAAGGGATACAAACTCTCAGTCCTCTGATCCACAGTTGTGTGCCAAATTAGGCCATGTGGTCAAATTTGAATGATCAGCTGTAAAAAATCAGCAACATGGTTACCACTTCTTGCTTTAGATACAAACCTTCCCAGCAACATTCTGTTGAGAAAAGAGATGGACAGGCTTTTTGTTAAGAGGTTAAAGGCCACTTGTGGTGTAACCCTGTTGCTACCCTGTTGTACAGTATTTACAACCGTTTTTTTGTGAAACCTAAACAAAACAGTTTTACTCTAGAAGGACAACACCTAAAGGGAGCAGTGATACTAATGGCTCACATGAGCCTAACGACTCTCCCATCAGGAGTCACACTGTCCTTTCAAGGTAACGACTATGAGACCAGAACTGCCTGGTCCTATCAGAGTTAGTTTCAGCTCAAAGCCCTCCCTCTAGAGATATAAGCTCAGTTCTCGTATCAGTTGATCTTAGAATTGTCAAAGTCCTTTGGACTTCACCTTGAAAACTGAGTCCTGATGCATTTGCTTTAATCTTTTCTTCAAGATGACTTGGATGACTGAGAACCTTCACAGACAATGTGTGTCTGGTGGTGGTCAGAAAGGCCGTAGGTGCAATATAACTTTTATGTCTCTGTCAGTCTGCCCCAGGGCAGCTGTGGCTACAGACGTTGCTTACCACCACCAGTGTGTGACTGTGGAGTGAATGAATAATGTGAGTGCTTTGAGTCTTTTGGGAAAAAAAGGGTCATATAAGTCGAATCCATTAGTATGGAAAAAAAGAATTCTATCTGAAATGTAAACATGCTGCGATGTCTTTCCTAGAATTATTAAAAATCCACTTATCACAGATTTATGGTGGCTGCTATTTCAGATCACTCACTGGTGGAATTCAAGATAAGTTATAAACTCCCCTCAAATTCCAACAAATGCGTAGTGTCTACACAGAATTTTAGCATGGCTGCAATGGAAATGTTTGCCACACGGAAACTCAGTAGAGGCCTACACAAAGGAGGTCCATGCAACCCTCACGGCCATCACTGACTCAGTGGCACCCCTCAGGACAAAGCCCAGACCAACCAGACGACCTACACCATGGTATAACGAGGAAACCCGGGCTTTAAAACAGGCCTGCAGGAGTTTTGAACGCATATGGCGCAAGTCAAAAACGAATCTAAATTATCAAAAGTGGTGTTTGTGTGTAAACACCTATAAGCACGTCCTCAGCACTGCAAAGACGGCCTATTTCTCATCTCTAATCAGAGAAAACCGGCATAACCCCAGGTTTCTATTTGGGACAGTTGCTAAACTAATCCAACCAAAAACAACTGAAGGCTCCTCTCCCTTTAGTGCACAAGACTTTTTAGATTTCTTTAATCATAAAATTGAAGATATCAGAGATAATATTTTGGTTTTGTCTTCCTCAGCTCCGGGTCCCATTTACTTGGATCCACTGACCTCTCGTCTCTCAGTCTTAGATCCTGTATCCCTCGATGAGCTGACAAAAGTGGTTTCTTCATGTAAAGCAACTACGTGCCTTCTGGATATCCTGCCAGCAAATTATGTAGGTGTAGCTGTAGGTACAAGTTTACACTGGTTGTAGCTGTCGGTACAAGTTTACACTGGTTGTAGCTGTAGGTACACGTTTACACTGGTTGTAGCTGTCGGTACAAGTTTACACTGGTTGTAGCTGTAGATACACGTTTACACTGGTTGTAGCTGTAGATACACGTTTACACTGGTTGTAGCTGTAGATACACGTTTACACTGGTTGTAGCTGTAGGTACAAGTTTACACTGGTTGTAGCTGTAGATACAAGTTTACACTGGTTGTAGCTGTAGGTACACGTTTACACTGGTTGTAGCTGTAGGTACAAGTTTACACTGGTTGTAGCTGTAGATACACGTTTACACTGGTTGTAGCTGTAGATACAAGTTTACACTGGTTGTAGCTGTAGGTACACGTTTACACTGGTTGTAGCTGTAGGTACAAGTTTACACTGGTTGTAGCTGTAGATGCGTTTACACTGGTTGTAGCTGTAGATACACGTTTACACTGGTTGTAGCTGTAGATACAAGTTTACACTGGTTGTAGCTGTAGATACACGTTTACACTGGTTGTAGATGTAGGTACAAGTTTACACTGGTTGTAGCTGTAGATACACGTTTACACTGGTTGTAGATGTAGGTACAAGTTTACACTGGTTGTAGCTGTAGATACACGTTTACACTGGTTGTAGCTGTAGGTACACGTTTACACTGGTTGTAGCTGTAGATACACGTTTACACTGGTTGTAGCTGTCGGTACACGTTTACACTGGTTGTAGCTGTCGGTACACGTTTACACTGGTTGTAGCTGTAGATACACGTTTACACTGGTTGTAGCTGTCGGTACACGCTACACTGGTTGTAGCTGTCGGTACACGCGTTTACACTGGTTGTAGCTGTAGATGCGTTTACACTGGTTGTAGCTGTAGGTACGCGTTTACACTGGTTGTAGCTGTCGGTACACGCTACACTGGTTGTAGCTGTAGGTACGTTTACACTGGTTGTAGCTGTAGATACATGTTTACACTGGTTGTAGCTGTAGATACACGCTTACACTGGTTGTAGCTGTCGGGCGTTTACACTGGTTGTAGCTGTCGGTACACATTTACACTGGTTGTAGCTGTAGGTACACGTTTACACTGGTTGTAGCTGTAGATACACGTTTACACTGGTTGTAGCTGTAGATACACGTTTACACTGGTTGTAGCTGTAGATACACACTAAACCGCTCATATTATTATCACATCTACCTATTACAGTTTTTTTTTCTTTTCTCCCTCCTCCTAGGGTGGACGAATATGTTTGAATATGTTTGTGTATTTCTATGTATTTTTCAACTGTCCTGGACACATTCCTGCACAGCCTGTCCGTCCTGGGAGTGGATCCCTCCTTCTGTTGTTCTCCCTGAGGTTTCTCTTTTTTCCCGGCTGGCTTTTTTTGGAGTTTTTCCTTACCCTGATGGAGGGTCTAAGGACAGGGGATGTTGTCTAGTTCAGTCTGTTAAGCCCTTTGAGGCGACTGTTGTTGTGATATTGGGCTATACAAAAATAAATGTCTTGTCTTGTCTCTCGGAAATACTGTAGCAACTACTTAATAATTACACATATTACTAGTATTACCTATTTATTATCTTCTTATTGTATTACCAGCCTACCAGTTTGATCAAGATAAACCAATTAGTAATTATGCAATGACAGCACTTATTGTTAGTCAAAGATGCAGAGCTGTATTTCTTATGGTGAAATTTGAGCAATAATAACTTATTTGAATCATTTCACAGCTTTGGGTGACTAAAAATGGTAAGTCAAGATAAGGTAAGGGACTATGATAATCCAGTATAGTGTTTGCCCCGTACTCTGATGTGTTGTGTCAACCTGGCGTTTATTCTTACACTTTATAAATCCTAACTTCTTGAACATGCCGCTTTGGCTTGTAGCAGATGAAAGCTGATGAGCGCTGCTGTGTATGTGTGTTGTCACCTCATACTGTGGCGCACCACAGAAGGGCAGAGTGTGATAAAAAATAGATATGCCCCTTTGAAGGCTGCTCATCCAAGTGTCCCACCGCACACCTCATCTACTGTCAGCACCGGTGTTTGTTTGTGTCCCCCTCCTCCTCACCCCAGCCAATGGATGCTCAGCGGGGGTACGTGGCCCCTGAGGCCGCCTTAGTGAGGAGTCACCTATGAAACCCTGCACCTACGCATACCACATGTCCCGGATCATTCAGTGCACTTAGGTATGCTGCCGCTGTTACGTAGCCATTATCCATTTAACTTCTCTCCGACGCACAGTGTCGGCTTCCTTTTGTTAAGACTCATTGAAGTACAAAGTATTATTACACCCCGTGGAATAGGATAGCGCTACAAAACCATCACGGAGGAGCATTTATCTCATTGATAATGTATGTTGGGATGGAGGAACATGTGTGGGGTGCCTTCCTGGTTCAGCAGAGGGGAGCGTGCAACAAAATTAAAAGCAAACACTTGTGCTACAGGCCTTCACTGTGCGCTCCGGCAGACCATTGTTCCACTACTTTAATTTCTAAGCATAGGCATAAGCAGCTTAACTTTTTGCCTTTTCAGTGCAAAGAGCCAAAGCTTTGTTGCTTTTCATGTCACATGGCTTTCTAAAATCCTGACCTTACTTGATGGAGAGGAAAAACAAACAGCAATTCAGTCCAGCAGATTGCAATTACTCCTCCCAAATGCGACTAAGACAGAGGAATAGGAGGCTAATGCCGCTTTGTGGGTACTTTATGGCACGCCACCTCTGTAGATATGTTTGAAAGGCTTTAACAGGACGGATTAGTTGATTTGCATTCAAAGTGATAGCTTGAAAAACACCAAAGAGAAGAGAGGTGCAATCCATCCACTTTCCAGCCATCAGCTTCAATTTGTAGACAGACTTGAATCAATAGGGCCATCTCTCTCAACGACGCCATGAATCTTTGATTCCTCTAGAGCAACCTGAGTGTGTCTCTGCCAGCGCGGGATTGTGCCCTCCTTCCAAACCAGTTTAATGCATTTACTCTGTAAGCTGCGCATTCCCAGTCACTGCACTGTCAGACCTGACATCTTTATTCATGAGCACAAACGCTCACTAGAAATTCCTCTGAGGAGTGTTAGGAGTTGTGTCTTGGAGCTGCGATGAACACCAGGGAGGATTGTGAAAAGACAGAGGCTGACGATTATGTTCAGGGCGTAGGTTTCCTCAGCTCTCATCTGCCAAGCTTTCAACATTTTACAACCGCGCATGACGTTTGGATGCACCGTGGAGAAGACAGAGTAAGAAATTTGTGAAAACCCAAGGAGTTGCTACTCACCCCAACAGACCCTCAAGTGTTTTGTGTCTCACAGCATTTTGGTAACAATCTATTTTAGTGGTGTAGCAGCTGGCTCTTGTTTTTTTCCTGATTAGCAGAAAAAAAAAAGAGGCAAAGCTGATGATGCTAGATTAAACATGTATCCATGGCCTAGAATCCAATCAAACTCAACTATTAAAAATGAAAACCCGGGCTTGTATGATTAAATAAATGATCACCACTAGTTTTTTTTTTTTTTTTCCTTTTTGCACATGTTATCAAAAGTCGTGGATGTTACACTACTTTAATTTCTAAGCATAGGCATAGCACCAAAGATGAACCCCTCACTGCTGCCCTACATTGCTCTGAGGGCTATGTCATGCTGACCATAAAGAGCTCACGTGGTCATGGCAGGAGGTGGACTATCGGGGGATTTATGCCACTGGGAGCTAACATCGTATTAATTCTCTGTGACTCCGGATAGCTGTCTGCGAAAATCTCCATTCATAATACGGTGTGCACATATGAATGAGTGTGAGAAAAGATCTCTGTGTAGGCTTAAAAGAAAAGAATGGTGGATTTTGCAATTGCTTTTTTCAACTGCACACTACAGTGAAATATCCGTTATAACATTTAAATTGGTGAGCTCTGTCTCTCACATTGTCCGTCGAAGCACAAAACCTGTGAATATCTAGCTCTTATTGGATCAATCCATCCACTCCATGTTAAATGAGGCACAAAGCAACACCAATGATTTGCAGCTGAATTTTTTGTATCTTTAAACTCATTTAAAGCATTCACTGAATCTGCCAGACTGACGGCTCAGTGGTGCATTTCAATCAAGGCGGTAGTCGTGTTACACTGTAGACTCAACACTGGGGGGATGGGAGGTACAGACTTGTTTTTCTGCCATTACTAAATATTTCATACATTCTGTAAGCTAACACGCTTCTGAATGATTCGTGACAATGCAGGATCAAATATTACCACATACCATTAACTATGAATTGAGTACTGAGTAGATTAATGGTTCTCGTCAGTAAAGGTTGGCAATGAAGAATAATGAGTCAATGCGAATATGGCCAGGTTTTATTACAACAATACTGTGTTTTCACTCTTAATTGAAAAGTCAGCATAGTTGCATAAATTGTTAAGTTTAGGCAAGAACCGCACCAGTTACTTGTTAGGCAAACATAGCATAGTTTGTAAAATATTAAAAAGACCAAAAATAAGATTAATAGCCAAAGTAAGTAACAACAGGTAGGGTTGGTTTTTTGAATGTAGATATAAAATGTATTTCATCAGAAATGTTGGTAATGACAAAATAGGTTTAATGTGTTTAGCAAAGTTATTACAGCCAGATTGTAACACATATACAATAATAGTGTGCTTTGGATGTGAAAAAAATCACCAAAATTGCTTTAATGGTTGCGCTTAGGCACAAACCACACACGATTATTGTTAACAAAAGACAAGAAAACAAATTTAAATCATTTACCAACTTGAGTATCTAATGTTGAAAGCAAAACAGACAAAACATTTACCTAAATGTAACCACTTCTTAAACTTAACCAAAAACGTAGGATCAATCTTTTGAATGTAAATATGAAATATATTCCATTGGCAACGTCAAAGGATATAAAGTTGTGCTCATATGTTTACATAATTTGTGATTGTTTAGATATTTTTCAGAGAATATGAATGATAACACAAAAAACCTTTTTTCACTCATAGTTAGTGAAGTCATTTATTGTCAAACAACTGTGTTTACTCTTTTTAAATCATAATGACAACATCTTTCGTCCAGTGCTGCACTGACATTTCTGTATTATGAGTGATGGGAAAAGGAAAAGAATTGTTAAAGGATCTGTGAGAAAATGTAATTGAACTGTATAAAACAGGAAAGGGATATAAAAAAATATCCAAGCAATTGAAAAAGGCCAATCAGCAGTGTTCAAACTCTAATTAAGTGAAAGTGAAAACTTAGGGATTCTGCTGAAACCAAACCAAAAACCAAAGATTTTAGCCACGACTGCTAGGGAGATTGTGAAAAGGTGGTGTGGCTGTTTGAAGATGTTCAATAAGGATCCACTTGAAGAAAAATGGCTGCATGGTGGAGTCGCCAGAAGAAAGCCGGAAGCTGCACATGGGACATATTTGGACGTTCCAACATGACAATGATCCAAAGCACAAGGTCAAGTCGACCTGTCATTGGCTACAGCAGCAGAAAGTGAAGGTTCTGGACTCAGTCTCCTGACCTCAATATCATTAAACCACTCTGGGGAGATCTCAAACGTGCAGTTCATGCAAGACAGCCCAAGAATTTACAGGCACTAGAGGTTTTTTCCCAAGAAGAATGGGCAGCTTGAGAAAATCTGAGAAAATAAAGAGCCTCATCCACAACTACCACAAAAAACTTCAAGCTGTTATTGATTTTAAAGGTGGCAATACACGGTATTAAGAACTTTTGTTTTGGGTAGTTTTTGTTGTCATTATAATTTAAAAAGAGTAAACACAGTTGTTTGACAATAAATGGATTCACCCTAACCACTAACTAAAAGGTTTTTGAGTTATTATTCATATTCTCTGAGAAAAAATGGTTAAACAAATCACAAATTCTGTCAGGGTATGTATAGAATTGTTCCAAAAAATAGCAGTACAATGTGACTAACCAGAATAATCCAGGTTTTTAGTTTTTTTTTTATTGCTAAGTGGCACACAAGTTACCAGTAGGTGCAGTAGATTCTCAGAAAACAAACAAGACCCAGCATTCATGATATACACGCTCTTAAGGCTGTGCAATTGGGCAATTAGTTGAAAGAGGTGTGTTCAAAAAAATAGCAGTGTCTGCCGTTGACTGTACAAACTCAAAACTATTTTGTAAAAATGTTTTGTTTCTAGGATTTAGCAATCCTGTGAATCACTAAACTAATATTTAATAATATTTATAATCAGTTTTTTAAACTGGCGGCACAGTGGCAGAGTGGTTAGTGCTCCAGCCTCACAGCAAGAAGGTCCTGGGTTCGATTCCCATCCAGGGCAGGGCCTTTCTGTGTGGAGTTTGCATGTTCTCCCTGTGTCTGCGTAGGTTTCCTCCGGGTACTCCGGTTTCCCCTACCACCAAAAACATGTACAACAGTCCCCCCCAAACACACATGGGGCCAGGACTCCCCTGCAAAAGAGATTTGTAATCTCAGTGGGACTATCCTGGTTAAATAAAGGTTAAAACAAACAAACAAAAAAAAAACTGCTTCACATCTGTGTGGCACCAACTTGTGGCATGTCTCAGCTGTTATTCCACTCCATGATTCTTTAACAACATTCCGTGTCACAATTCATTTACATTTCTTGGTTTTGCTTCAGAAACAGCTTTTCGATTGGATTAAGGTCCTGGGATTGGGATGGCCACTCCATAACATTCATTTTGTTGGTTTGGAACCAAGACTTTGCTTGTTTACTCGTGTGTTTGGCATCATTGTCTTGTTGAAACAAACATTTCAAGGGCATGTCCTCTTCAGCATAAGACAACATGACCTCTTCAAGTATTTTGACAAATGCAAACAAATCCATGATCCCTGGTATGTGATAAATACCAACACCATAGTAGGAGAAACATGCCCATATCATGATGCTTGCTTCACTGTCTTCATTGTCTTCACTGTCTTCACTGTCTTCAATATCTTCACTGTCTTCACTGTGTACTGTGGCTTGAATTCAGAGTTTGGGGGCCGTCTCACAAACTGTCTGTGGCCCTTGAACCAAAAAGAACAGTTTTACTCTCAACAGTCACAAAATGCTCCTCCATTTCTCTTTAGGCCAGTTGATGTGTTCTTTGCCAAATTGTAACCTCTTCTGCACATGCCTTTTTTTTTTTAGAAAAGAGGGACTTTGCGGGGGATTCTTGAAAATAGATTAGCTTCACACAGACGTCTTCTAACTGTCACAGTACTTACAGGTAACTCCAGACTGTCTTTGATCATCCTGGAGCTGATCATTGACTGAGCCTTTGCCATTCTGGTTATTCTTCGAACCATTTTGATGGTCGTTTTCTGTTTTTTTCCACATGTTTCTGGTTTTGTTCTCTATTTTAAGGCATTGGAGATCATTTTAGCTGAACAGCCTATAATTTTTTTGCACCTCTTTATAGGTTTTCTCCTACTCCAATCAACTTTTTAATCAAAGTACGCAATGTCTTGAACGACCCATTTTCCTCAGGCTTTCAAAAGCATGTTCAACAAGATCTGGTGGCTTCCATAAATAGGGGCCACCTGAATCACACCTGTCTTTTCACAAAATTGACCTCAGTGATTGAATGCCACACTGCTATTTTTTTTAACACAGCCCTTTCAACTAATTGCGCAATTGCACAGCCTTAAGAGTGTGCATATCATGAATGCTGGGTCTTGTTGTTTGTTTTATCTGAGAATCTACTGCACCTTCTGGTAACTTGTTTGCCACTTAGCAATAAAAAAGAAAATACTAAAACCTTGATTATTCTGGTTAGTCACATTGCACTGCTATTATTTTGAACAATACTGTAAACTTACTGTAAACAGCACACCTGTATTATGATTAAAGCCAGATTTCAATATGCACATACACACTACGTAAACAATAATACTGTGTTTTGACTGTGAAATGAAATGCTTAAATGGTTAGGTTTAGACACAAACCACCAGGTTTTGGTCAGGAAAAGAGAGCAGGCCTGTGTATACTTTAGATAAAAGACCACAAAATAAACCAACTAAGTAACTAATGTTGAAAGCAAAACACCCAACCTTTTCTTTATCTACATCATTATTCTAAACTTAACTAAAAATATGGACGCTAGTCTTTCTGACTATAGACAAGCCATGTATGATCAGGCCTGTTGATCTCTGTACAGGGATTAGTGGAAACATCAAGAATGGCATTTCTTGGAGACTGTTATTCACTTCAAGCAGATTCTCTTTGTGGTGATGAATTAATTGACAAACCAAGTTGAATATTGGGTCAACGCATCTGTTCAAAATATATTTTGATTACAGCCTTGGTTTAAACAAACCTCTTCCTCATTCAGTTAATGAGACAGCATCAGAGTGACAGCCTCATTGTGTTTAAGAGGACCTAGTGAAGTGGCTCTCTGAGGAACCACCATCACACAACCATCCCTCTGCTTGAACAGCCTGACTGCTCAGTTGTCACGTCTGTCCTGGGCTCCTCTACTCACCGTCCTTCCTGCAGTAGGTGATTTCCACTTTTCGCTCCTCGGACCCGGACACAGCTTGGGCGACCTGGCTGATGGCTTCTTTGTCGGTCAGCTCTCCGTGAAGGAAATCACAGGTGCAGGGCTTCTGCATGATGTCCGATCTGGAGAAGCCGGTCATCTCGCAGAAGCCGTCGTTGCAGTAGATGATCGCACAGTTCTCCACTCTGGCATTGGCTATGATAAATTTACGACCTGGAAAAAAAAAAAAAAAAAACAGAGATGAAGTTTGAATAAAGTAGTGTAATTTCATAGTCAACCATTTGATCTGACATTTGGGTTAACAGCTACATACACTAACGTAAGTCCACAGTGTTAGTGCATTTCTTGAGCTTGAATTAATAATAAACTATGTCCAGATGCCTAGTGATAGTGGAGTACACAGTGGTAAGCCACAACTAGGCTAGTGTAGATCAAGAGTGTTAGTGTCCTCAAAGAGACTGATCGAGCTTTTATTTGTGTATTCTAAAGTGAACCGTTTAGTGAGAAGCTCAGATGTGTCCACAGTTTTCCACGAAAACAACTTGTAACGTGGATATAAACGAAACACAATGAGAATACTCACTCTGCCCCTCGAATTTCCGAATAATCATCCCCAGAAAAGTGTTTTGTGGAGCAACGTGACCTCTTCTCACAGGCATTTTTAGAATCCGAGTTCCCCTTCACCTGGTCTCCACAGAAAAAAGCGCACTCTACGCACCTCGTAAAATCCCAACTTAACAGATGTTGTCGCTTCGTGGCGCTCCCTCAGCTGCGTCTCATCGCCACTCGACGCGCCACTCTTTTTCCACTTTGAATGACCTTCCGTGTACTTGTTTGGCGAGGAGTTGTCTTAGCCCGCTCGTATGCCACAGCACGCAAACGCCTCCTCGCCGAAACGCGCGGGACCGAGGAGGAACGCTGGAGTCGGCTTCAGTACGCAGAGCATTTCGCGAGTGAAGAGGAGGGATGCGCTGAGAGCCGTGTCGTCCTCCGTGGCGCTGTGCTGGACGCGCACAGTGGACTGTGGGTAATATGCCAAGGGGAGTGACGTGGCTCCCTGGAGGCTTAGCTGCCTCCACCTCGGGTTAAGGATAATAACCAGCAGCCCCGTGCAAACACACTGCGCTCTAAGCGGAGTAGCTATACACGTTTGGGATAGCTCCACTTTGGGAAAGACAAGTGCATGCGCTGAATAAAGTCACGGTCTAATTTATTATGTCTATGTGTTACAAAACATGTGTGTGTTTTTAAGCTACCGTAGTTATTAAGAACTGAAGCAAGGGTATACAATACCCATAGATAGTTTACTAACAATAAACAATACCTTGCAATGCAATAGTTAGCATGCAAAAGACTACTGCACTACACTAGACTATACAAATAAGAATACAATAACAACTATCCTGTGTGATACAAATACAATAACACTGTGCTACACTGGTTGGTTGATGGAAAAACACTACATACCAGACCATACTATAGTGGTTTCTATATCTTTAGCCTTAAACACACACCATATTCTATGGATGGGTTTCCATTATAAAAACAATACAATACAATGTAAGCAAAGTACCATACCA
Organism: Perccottus glenii; assembly: GCA_024416835.2. Taxonomy (NCBI): domain Eukaryota; kingdom Metazoa; phylum Chordata; class Actinopteri; order Gobiiformes; family Odontobutidae; genus Perccottus; species Perccottus glenii. The sequence goes on along the minus strand of CM044560.2, from coordinate 10,756,940 downwards.
TACCATGGTCTACTTTGATAAGTTTCCAGTCTCTATGCACTTACACTATACAGTACTCTGCCTTTTAATACAAAACTTTACACTACACTACTAAAAACAAACCGGACTAAACAGACTACAAAATCCCAAATAAATAAAGCCTGCAAAAGACAGACAATAACTATACACCTAAATGCTATGCTATGTTAGTTTCTATATCCTTCACTCTACTGTGCCCTTGAACACACCACACATTGCACATTACTTGTTCTTTTTACATGGAAACAACTCTGGAGTTGGACTCTGGTACCATACTGTACCATGGTTAGCAAAAGGCTGAGATACTGTACTGTACCATAACCTATATGATATCTATACATTGTTTACTGCATTCTATAGGTTCATTCTCAAACATCAAACATCAGTAAATGGTGGCTGTGACTGTTGACTAATTGACCTGTTGTAACCCTAAGTACTTTAGTACAAACCCTTCAAACCCTGATCTCAAAATCTATGCATCCTCCTTCTTAAAGCTCTGCACATATCCCCACTGGATTTGTGTTTATGACCAATTTATTAGATATTATTGTCTTCTTAATGCTTTGTGGAGGTTTTAAAACTGCATTTTCATTAGTGATCTCTCATTGCTTTCCATTGAATACAGTCATTTTAATATAAAACAATGATCTTATGATAAAGCACACTTTTATAACAAGGTACAACAGACATACAGAATTGTGATTATTGTTGGATCCATTGTAAGATGATTGTAACTTTGAGGCTTGTAAAAAATATCAGGGTTGCCACTATTTAATGTAAAGTATAATGTGTTATCAATGTTTATTACTACAGTCACACTACAAGACTAGGACCAGAATGTTCAATCATATTAGTCCTGTCCTCAGGCTCTACACATGGATCATATTGCATTATAAGTATTATCATAATCTGTCATGATGCATTATAAAAAAGTTACAAATGCATTATAGCCCTTATAGAAAGTGTTAAATGAAACAGTATGTAATTCTTTGGAGTTTTCCCCAATCTATTCAAAAGTTTTAACACGAATCCACACAAAGCAACTAGTTCAGTAGCTCTCCGTGGTCCTGAAAAGTTTGAATATACTGGTTATTCTGTAGCTCACATTGTCCTGTCTTGCTCATTATGCTCTAAAAATAGTCAACTCTGTCGAGAATATAGCACCCGGTTCAAAACATACACAATTTAATTATTTACAACATTGTGACTTCTGTAATTAAATTCAACCAGACACTCTTTCTGGGTTTCAGTATCAGGTTAAAGCTTTGACTTTTGACAAAACAGCGTTCATTGTCTTGTTAATTAACTGGAGCAGTCACTTGTGCAGTTCCTCCATGTGGCTCGCAGCAGGGGTACAGATGTAACTTTGAAAGCTTCTGTTCTAGAGCCAGCTGTAAAAAATATTTCAGAGTGGATGCTGCACTAAGCTCCACTTTCATTGTGTGGAATAATTAAATTTACTGCTGGAATAAGTTCATTATATCCAAAGATTGATGGCTGGAGAAGCCAGATATTGTATCATCTTGAAATCAATACACTGGGATATGTTGTCAAATATAGCACAAATACATTAACAATGGGGCTTGTGCAAAGGATTATCTGTGTGTTTTGTTCTAAGTGTTTTGTGCACAAAGCCGTCCCTGAAAGTGAAGCTCACCTTTTCCACAAGGACAGTTTATCTGAGTTGCTGTCCATGGTGCTGCAGTATCCAAACCACTTTGTGTACCCCTGGGAGGTAAAGCTAGTAGACTTACCCACTCAATTATTTAGCCAGTCAATCGTTCATAGGACTTCCAAGAACAGGCACCCGATAAGCACAGAATGCAGAGCAGA